>CM060426.1:36421989-36984481 GCA_030545235.1 Helianthus tuberosus
ATTACTTCCTGAGGTATCTCCGTTGTGCTCGGAGCGATGGGCGTCGTATTGTGCGATAACTGCAGCAATGATTCCCTGAAGTTCCGCCTCATTGGTGGGTATGCGTACACCCCGTTTTGGAGGCATTTTCTGAAAGATGTTTCACGTAGGTTAGGTCATCGCAAATAAAATGCATGTATGCATTCAACATTATCAACACATAACATCTCATGCTATCAATAAATCATCCACATAACATCTCATGATATAAATAAATTAGCCTCTGCAATGGTCGAGGCTTCGAGGTAGTAACCATACCCCTGATCTGGGGTGCAAGTGTCCAAGTGAATCGTTCAATCCTTTTGAACTCCGGTTTGACTAAGTAGGGGGGCGACCCTAGATAAGTCGTGCGATCGCTGGACAAGTTCAGGAATTTCTGGTTCGTCCATTTTCAAATTCCAGGACTTCACGTCAAGTTTCTGAGTTTCCGTCCTAAAACAACATTTCTTCTCAATCGTTTCCTTGAGCTCGTCCCAGCTCAGTGTATAAGCAGTGTCTGTGCCAAGGGTCTGAACCTGGAGGTTCCATTAAGAGAGTGTGCCATCTAGAAATATCCCCGAGATGTAGGTAACACTCTGTTGGGGCGAACAGTTACCCGTTCTTAGAATGGAGTTGGTCTCTTCGGACCAACGAACAAATGCAACGGTGCCTCCTGTTTTATCAAAGTTCAAAGGCTTGCAGTTCAGGAACTGTTTATAGGTGTAGCCAGTTGGAGGGTTATCTCCAGTAATGCCATCGTTGTACTTAGAGTGGAGGGCTTCATGTCGTGCATTTATCTGTGAGATGCGTTCTTGCAGCTCGGCTTCTGTCCTTGGCAATGTACTGGTGTTTGTGTCACGCCTGGGTGACATTCCCTTTTTGTCGAAATAGCGTGAAGCGGTTTGGACAATGTTTCAATTGTCTATGGGATATATATATAGCAACGTAAGCCATCATGTAATCACCCCATTTCACACGCAAATATACTCACTGTATAAGTGGGGAAATAAATTCCTGAGCCTTCACATAGGCTTGTCAACTTGGCTTGTTGCTTGTAATAGAATGAACTCGAGGCTACATCGCCTAGGTCATTTGTGTTTAAGTTATTGGTTATCATTAGCTTGACCTGCAGAGTCCACCAGGATTCCTGTGCACTACAAATCGTTATTACGTGGGCCCCCGTAATAATAAATTGTCTTGCACAGTTACCCCAAATTTTCTCTCATCCAAGCAGATGATCAATCAAGAAGCAACAGCCGGTGCATCGGCATGAACAGGGTCATACTCCAATGCGGGGTCAGGAGCAACGCCTGGCTCAGGGGCCACGGCTAGCTCCGAATCAAAAACTCCATCTCAAAATCAGCTGGATCAACAATCACAGGGGTTACAGGATCCCCCAAGGGCTGGTCTAAGTGCATGAACTCAATGTCATGGTCTGGATCAACACCAGGCGGAAAAGCAGAATTGTCCTCATAATCGCGATCAAACTCAAAGCTGTGTGTGGGATCCGGTGCAGCTGATGATGCCATATCAGGGTCGGCGTCGTGTAAGTGGTGCTGCATTCCCTGTATGTGCGAAGACGCGGATGTCAGAGACTCAAATGAGTCTGGGATAGGGGAATGAGTTTTCCCCTACAGGAGCGTCCGCATGCAGTAGTCTAATGCCAGCAGCAATAGGGCCTTGCCCTCAAGTGGGTCCTCCTCTTAATAGTTCGACATCGTCTTCAGAGACAACGTCGGGGGGGCATATCAACAACGGGATAAGCGGCAAGGGGCACAGGAGCAGGGATCACCGCCAGCGGCAAATTCCCAACAAGATGGCCATCAGTAGGCTCTGCTACGACTTCAGGCAGTGCACAAAGGGCTGAAAGTCGTCATTGTCTGTGCCGGTAGTATCAGAAGTGTACACCTCGTGCTTCGTTGAACTATGTTGTCTGATACTATGGTCATGGGGTTCGTAGTGCCCATCTTTCTAGTACTTGAAAGCATAACGTTTGTAACACAAACACATATACGTATAATAATTAATCATATAATCAGTTAATCACATAAGTCACCAAGTAAGGTATCACATACTTCTCCTAGTCTTACTAGCCAATTTCATTCAGTCTACAAGACTGCTCTATCCTTCACTTAAACCAAACCTCGATCCTCCAGATCGATCCTATAACAAACCAACGTGCTCGACTACCTTGATCACCGCGGTCCTCCAGACCGATCCTCAGCCCTCCAAGCTGGGTCTATAACCAATAAAATGTGCTCAACATTTGTTTGTAAAAAGTGTGGACCTGGACTTAAGTGGTATGCAGAAAAATGTTTTCGTGAGAGCCCTAGTGATCATAGTCTAGACTCGAGACAGAATCCTAGTTCGCTATGATCAGAGCTCTGATACCAAGCTGTCACACCCTGGCTTTGCGGAAGCGTGGTAAATTTTGGTGTGACTTCTTAATACCATAGCTTAACCATAACAAGCTATATGAATTTAAAAACCATGCAAGTCATCCATTAAGTTTTGAAAACCAAAATACAGTACCATTGTTTTAACTAACAACCATAACCTTGTTCAACAACATTACAACTAAAACATAACATAAACGTGGTTTAAGGACTGTGTCTTGTCCAGGAAAGAGACGCATCCCCTAAACCCTGATGACTCCATGACAAGTGCAGCGGAAAACGTTCCATACCGTGCCAGATCCGTTTAGTTTCCTGAAATACATGTGAGTTGAAAAATCAACAATAATGTTGAGCGAGTTCATGTGTTTAGCATGTGCGCGCGAATAAACCTTTATAATCATTGAATGCTTTGTGAACTCTGGTATGAAGCAAATAAGGAAACATATTAGTTAATGTGTAACCACATGGTCCAACCTTAGGGCGCATGGGTGGGGATAGGACAAGGTCACCTCATGGTCCAACCTTAGGGCGCATGGGTGGTGTTACGACAAGGTCACCACATGGTCCAACCTTAGGGCGCATGGGTGGTGTTATGACAAGGGCACCGCATGGTCCAACCTTAGGGCGCATGGGTGGTGTTATGACAAGGGCACCGCATGGTCCAACCTTAGGGCGCATGGGTGGTGTTATGGCAAGGTCACCACATGGTCCAACCTTAGGGCGCATGGGTGGTGTTTGTCATGCTCAAATAGGCCTACCACTCGTATCCCTCGATTGCACTACGAGGACTAATGTTCTTAAGGTTTCACCTACCCAGACACATAACCTAACAGTTCCTTCCGTAGCTGACCATACCATGTAAGAAACATTCGTAATCATAGTAACATGTATTTCACCCCCGCAGTTAAAAACTGAAAACGGTTAAGAGAAAAGGGGGACATGAACTCACAGTGAGTGCGTATCTCAATCAAGCGTCTCCAATATAGTAAGCTGTGCAACGACCTACAAGTGCTAATTCTATTAGACGGACGGCCGTGCCTTAGCTTTATAGTTTATGTTTTTGGGAAATAGTTAGACAACTATTTCGTGTTTATGTTCCGTATACACTTGGTAGTTATTCTTCTTCCCAAGGATGGGGGATACAATACATGTGCGTAAGTTATGTTTTATCAATCATGTGGTAATGTAATTACCGTTGTAACTTATATGTTTGTGGAAGCGTTCGCAAAGTTTTGGAATCATTAACGCTTGTAAATATTATCTTCACTCTAAAATAATATTTATGTGTTTTCACAAAATAATCATAAACAGTGTTGTGACAAATATATTTATCACGTTAATTTTGTGAAAATCCCACCTCCGAATATTTAGTAAAATATAGTGCTGGCGAAATTTATGTTTTGAAAACATGTCCAAAGATAGTTCTAACACTTGTTGTGTAAAAAGTCTAAGTGTTAGGTTTTTAGAAAATTTCGCCAGAGTTTCCTCTGTAACTGGAGGTGGCCACGCTTTCAAGCGTATCATTTTCTTTTAACAAATCAATTCAATCAACTTCTTTATTCAATCAAACAATTTCCGACACATCAAACTAGTCAATAAGTATGTAAATTTGCATAATCGCATGAACTTGCAGTTTTTCCGCATCAATAATGTAAATCACCTTTATATATGTAGATTTCTATATAAAGTAACTTTAATCTTGTAAAAACCTCGTGTTTAGAGAAAACCGTCTTTACAACTTCTAGTAACAAGTGACAAATACACTTCTTTGTCGGATCTCTTTATCTCACAAGTGTCTATGCACTTGTGGTTTATAAAATCATATTTATTAGTGCAAGATCCATCTTTAGAAAAACATGATTTCTTTAAAGTGTGGTCTTTCAAAAATACCACTTGCGGATACGTAGATCCGCTAGTTCTAAACACCATTTTACCGGTTAAAATACTTTTACACAAGTATAATATTTCACACAAGTTCATGTCTCTAAAATGTGGTAGTGTTTCACCTTTAACCCTTGTATCTTTCAAAAACAAGCTTATGTGATGATACGTGATTTTACAAAGTTGGGTTAAACGGAGATTCGAGTTACCACATTATAGATCGGGTCACAATAAGCACAAATTTCAAGTCCTACGACTTTTACACAAGTTATATGCTATTAACCACCATTTTTATGATTTTACTAGACTTTAAAGCATCATCTTTCAATATAACGAGATTCAACCGACAATAATCCTTTTAACCACTTTAGATGAGTGTAAAAACAAGTTTTAAACAATATACCTCTAGCTCGGGGCTAGGGAAGAATCGTGACGAAAAACGCGTGGATAAAAGCCAACGGTTGAGGTCCTTCGTGTTCCGAGTGCACCAAAGCTCCTTATACGTGATCTTGGATGTGTGTATGATGATGGAATGGCAAGAACTAAACTTGAAGATGAATGTATGTGGGAGGGGTGTTTGGCCGTAAGTTAGAGAGCAAGAGGGAGAGGTGTGAGTTTGTGAAATGTGTTGTGAAGATTATGTTATGTTTAGGCAAGATCTTATAGGCAATGCATTCATGTTTAACCAATGGTCTCTATGTTGTCTAGATATTAGACATTTAGGATTTAGATAATCAAAGTTGTACTATGGTGTTCCCCCATAGTTAGGGCCGATTAGAGGGGGGTGGGGGCGGTTTGGTTCAATTGTAACTAGGTAATTAGGATGGAGTTTAGGTTAAATAGGTTAGTTTGGTATTAAACTCCGTTAGTAATATAAAGCGTGTTATGACGGGTGTTAGGGTAATCAGGGACCCTAACTGGCTCAGACAAAATATAAAAGTGAAAATAATAATATTTTCATGTTCCGGGTAAAGTCCGGTTGGATAGTAATCCGTTAAAGTGTTACAAAAGACTTTAAAGTGTCGTTATTACATTTTTAGTGACACAATTTGTTTTCCCGACACTTTAGAAAGTGTCTAGTAATATTTTCTCATTTTCTGGCACTTTACTAGTCAGCTAGAAGCTGGTTTATTTATTAAAGTGCTGTGTCTGGTACTTTAAAGTACGTTTTGGCACATCCGAATCAGTGTATCTTATCCCTAGAGACGCGGTAACACAACCCTTATATCCCTACACTCACTACCAGTGTAGTCAAAATATTTGAGGCTCTTAACAGGCCTTAGAGGCAGTATTTGCCTGATGCTGGTTATATCAGCATGTTCACTGTGTATCCGTTTAGTGCTACTGTGCTTTTTGTGCATCAAGTTTGTCACTAGGGTTCAGTATGTAATCAATGTAGTGACAGCAAATAAAGTATGATGCAAGTAAGTGCATGTATCAGTATGCAGGTAGCAGTTTATCAGCTAGTTTCAATCAAGCACAGTAATCAAGTAGTAATTAATCATTAATTAAGTTGTACGGATACCTGGTTTAGTGCGGGTTGTCACAAAACTGTTCAATTGTAATTTTTACCAATTATATGTCATTGGGCTTAGCCCAAGAATTCATGTTATTGGGCCTAAATAGTGTTGGGCCTCAATAGTGTTGGGCCTAAATAGTGTTGGGCCTAAATAGTATTGGGCCTAAATACTGTTGGGCCTAAATAGTATTGGGCTTAAATAGTGTTGGGCCTAAATAGTATTGGGCCTTGGCCCATAGGTTTGGTATTGGGCTTAGCCCATGAGTTTTTGATATTGGGCTTAGCCCATGTATTTATGTTAAGCCCATTATGAAGATAAGCCCATTAAGAAGTGTAAGCCCATTTGTATAAAATAGCCCATTAAGAAGTGTAAGCCCATTTGTATAAAATAGCCCATTTGAAAGTATAAGTCTTTCATTTTTATAAAAACATTTTTATAAAATTCACTAAGTATACTTTTTAGTTAATAAAAACATAATAGTTTTTATAAGTTTCAAAATGTCCGAATTTTGTTAATGGTAACGTAATTTTGGTGTCCGCGTCGAAAGATCGCCTAAGCGTCGTAGTAAGTCCTCAGATTGGCGATATGTTCATAGGTTCGTCCGTCGTCCGATTTGACCATAATTTGTATCCGATTATTCGGATCGTCCGTAACTCGTTTTTAAGGCGTATCTATATGAAATCTTGTAAGACTTTGATTATTATGTATCATGTGTTCATTATCACCATTGTAATCAAGTTCCTATCTTTGATATATATAACTAATACATCAAGTAACACATAGCACTTAAGTTGTTAAATTAATTAGATATATATTTTCTCAAAATATATATTTATAACTAACTTTGTTTTTATAAAAACCATTCTTTAAATCTTTTTAATCTTGTAAAGGTTTAGCCAAAAATGATGGTTTTGTTAACATATAATTTATAAGGAAATTTGGCCATATAACCTTTGTATTTTCAACTTTACCATGTTTAATCAAACATATCATTTTCTTTTCAATTCAACATCAATTTACTCATAACTTTCATCAACAATACACATGAGATTTATAACATAACCTCATCAAGATGATCTCAAAATCATGTAGGATTTTTGGTATGATCCTTTCATATGTTCATTAGTTCAAAAACCAAGTTTACTTCTAGCTTTAACAACTTTTATAAAAATCTCATGTTGTATGTTACTTTACTTATTTTTTTATAATCTTGTAAAAGTCTTGTTTTTAAATAAAAACCTTAAATAATTTAACTACACCATAAATTATGATCATCCATTTATCTTTTAAGTTTAACAAAAACCCTTTAACATATTCATGTATACTTGTTAGATCATATTTTTAAAACATTATCTAACAAGTTATTCATATCATAATCATCATAACAAGATCAAATATGCAAATAACAAGTCTTAGATCACAACATAAACAAACATATATATATATATATATATATATCATGATTATTATTTTTGCTTCTTTGTATTTTCATGTTTATTATGTATGATTATTTTGTTATCTCTAGTTATATTAACAATCATAACATAAACAAGTATAAAAATAAGAGATTTAGAAGCTCACTTCTAGCACTAGGCTAGGGATGATCTAAGTGATGATTAAGAGCTAAGAAGATGAAGATCTTGGTGATTGAAGGTTCTTGAGTGGATGAAAGAGTGTCATTTTTCTTGTAAGTGTTTTAGATCTTCTTATGTTCCATAGAAATCCATCTTGATCATGAAGGAGGTGATAAAAAAATGGGTTTTTGAAGGTGTTCTTGGTGAAATGGATGAAGATGATGAGAGAGTTTGTGTATGAAAGTGAAGGTGTAAAATGATGTGTAAAGTGCTAGTAAACTTAGTAGTTAAGTGTTATAACAATCCACCAAGATCATCCACTTGCAACTTAACCAAAATATCTAGATATTAAACACTTGGTTAAGAGATGTGGGGCCCCCTTATTTACGGTCATACATGGGGGGGGGGGGGTCTTTATGTTGTTGAAAAGTGTTAGCCATTTTAAGGGTTCAAAATGAGATGAAAAGATTAGGATGTTAAGGGTTTTAATTGTTTGCAAATTTTTAAGGTGTTTCTTGTTATAAAATGATCATAAATAGGATGAAAAAGACCAAAAATAATGTTCACTAGTTTGCTAAATGTGCCAAAATATAGTTCGGCTAGTTGTTTAGCGCTCGTTTCGCAAGAAGATAGTCGAAAGGTTAACTTATGAAAGTTGTAGGGAAAAATTCAATTATGTATATAAATGATATTCCCTATGTATTTTTATATGAAATTTGTGTTTAAACAACACTTTTGCATCTTGTAATAAAAATACTAATGCTGAATTTTGCGGAAAATTATTGAAATGGTAACTTTTAGCGCTTTTCGGGAAGTTTCTAGTGCTACCGGACATAGGGAAAGTATTAGACCAAACCCTTACATTTCCAATTAGGGTTTAATGTATATTTGATATTGGACTTTCGTCTGAGTCCTAAAGATGTCGTTTAGATGGTTTCTGCGGATCCTGAGTTTTCGTCAGCACGCTAGTTTACTAGGTACTACTCTAGTTGTTTCGATGCATTGTTTACACTGTTTCAAATGTAACCAATAAAAATGAATAATGTGCATCATAAATGAATATTCCATGAGTGTTCTAAGATGTATATCATGTAATTATGCAGTTCGAATATTCAAAACACATACTTGTATAATGTAAGTCATTGCTTTAAATGTACGTAAATTACCCGAAAGTGGCAGTTGTCACACCGTTGTCGGTTATGATGCACATTGGTAGACCGAAATGACAGATGATGTTCCCAGACAAATTTGCTTATCATCATAGCGATGGTAGAAGCTAATGGTTTCGCTTCAACCCATTTAATGAAGTAATCGACTGCCACTATGATAAACTTAACCGCACCTGGTGCATCCGGGAAATGTCCTACCACGTCTATGGCCCATTTTTGAAAAGGCCATGCAGCGGTGACTGACACCAGGTTATTCTTTGGGCGCAAGGTTTTTGGTGCGTGTCGTTGACAGTTTAGACACTTGCGCAACACTTTAATAGCATCCAGGTGCATGTCGGGCCAGAAGTACCCAAGATTCATGATTTTGGCCACCACCATGCGTGGTCCTGCGTGGATGCCACATATTCCTTCATGGATTTCTCAGATGAGGTATGTGGCATCTTGAGGATCGACACATTGTAGAAGTGGTCCCAAGTATGACTTGCGGTATAAGATACCATCTCCCATTTGATAGTGGCACGCCTTGTTTTGCAACATGCGTGCTTGTGCTTTGTTTTCTGGGGCAATGAGTGATTGAAGATCCCTTATAATGGGTATCATCCAGGATATTTTCCCGTATTGGAGGACGTTGACCTGGCGCAAGGGTACTAAAGGATTTTTAAGGACATCAATACGTATATCCTTAGCCAGGTGTTGGAAACCGGTTGATGCCAATTTGGAGAGTGCATCAAGCGATTTATTTTCACTCCTATTGATATGAACGATCTTAAAGGAGGTGAATTGTGAAACTAATTGCTTGGCTTGTTCGAGGTAGAGGATCATGATGTCCCCTTTGGCAGTGTACTCCTCGCGTATTTGCCCCGCAACTAATAAAGAATCGGTGTGTGCTTCCAGATGTTGTAGGCCGAGTTTGATTGCTAGCCGTAACGCTTCATATTCACCCTCGTTGTTTGTACTTTTGAATACCAGGCGTATAGCATAGGTAAGTTCTTGATTATCAGGGCTGACTAGTCGTAGACCCGCGCCTGCACCATCCTCATTGGAAGCACCATCTGTGTATAGTGCCTAGATGTCTGTGGGGGATGGAAGAGGTTCGGGAGTCTGTTCTTTTTCGCATTCTGTGATTCGGTTCGCCGGCACTTCTGTGGTGAAATCAGCTAGGACTTGCCCTTGATTTCTTGTCTTGGCTTATAAACTAAGTTGTGCCCACCTAGTTCGATACCTCACTTGGCAAGTCGGCCGGAGATCTCAGGCTTGGAGAGGATTTGCCCAATTCTGTAGTTGATCAAGACAGTGATAACATGCCCTGCAGTAACAGCGCAGTCGCCTGGAGGCATGTACCAGTGCAAGGACCAATTTCTCCATGATGGAGTATCTTGTCTCCGGATCATTGAGCATCTTGCTCACATAATAAATTGGCGTTTGAACCCCCTATAGGTCCATGATGAGTACTACACCTATAGATTTGTCCGAGGTGGACATGTACATGGTGAGCGGTTCGTTTTCGCACGGTGCGATGAGAGTGGGTAGCTGAATCAAACACTCCTTCATTTCTCGAAAAGCGCGCTTGGCTTCAGCAGTCCATTGGAACTTGTCTGTTTTCAAGCAGTTGCGCAAGGTGCTGATAAAAGGAAAAGATTTGGCCGCGTGGTTGGCCAAGAACCTGTTAAGCGCAGCTAGCCGGCCCGCTAAAGTTTGCATCTCTTTTATCATAGATGGTGATGGCATGTGCTCGATCGCCTGATCCTTTTCCGGGTTGACCTTGAAGCCATCTTTTATGATGACGAATCCAAGGAACTTTTCTTCTTCCATTCCGAATGAGCACTTGCCTGGGTTGAGCATCATATTAATGCTTCGCAGAGTTTGGAATGTCCTCTCAATATCTTGGAGCATGGTGTCAACCTCCATGCTCATGATGACGAGGTCGTCCATGTAAATTTTGACACTTTTGCTAATTTGTTCACCAGACGTGTCATCTATTAATTTTTGATAGGTTGAGCTAGCATTGCGTAACCTAAACGGCATTTTCGTGTAGGAGAAGTTTCCCATAGGTGTATGAAAAGTCGTTTTATCCTCATCCTCTAATGCCATTTGTCCCTGATAGTACCCTTTTATAGTAGTCGAGGACGCACTTCCATCTGAATGGTGAGCGATTGTCGACTTTCTCGTCGATCTCCGGAAGAGAGTAGCAATTCTTGGGGCAGGCCTTGTTAAGGTCTTTGTAATCAACGCACATGCACCATCCCCCGCTTGCTTTTTTTTAACATAACCGGGTTTGCCAACCAGGGTTGGTATTTGACTTACCGCAGAATCCCTACGGCGAGCAGTTCCTTAACCTGCTCGTTCATTGCGCTATTCTTTGTGGGTCCCAGATTGCATCTTTCCTGGATCACGGGCTTGATACCTAGCATGGTATTCAAGCAATGATGCGCAATGTCGTGTGGGACCCATGTCATGTCTGTAGGAGTCCATGGGAATATGTCTTTGTTCCTTAAGAGCAACTGCTTCAGGTGCGCTTTTACATTATTCGACAAGGCGTGACCCAAGGTGATCGTTTGGTCGGGGTACTTTGCGTTTAGTACCCATTTCTCCAATTCTGTACTGGGGGTTAGCCTTGCCGTCTTAGACGGACCAGTTCGTCCGTAGACATGACTTCTCTGCGGGCATAGATGATCGTGATCCCCGTTTCGGTTGGGAAACCGATTGTAGAGTGGGGAGTGGACGTGATCATATTGAAGTCGCCCTGTGCTTCCCTGCCGAGAGGTACGTCATATCAGGAGGTGTGGGGTAAGACCATAAAATTAACCTCCTCCGTCCGCGTGTGCCTACCATTTGTTAGGCGCACCGGAAAAGTGATTTGGCCAAGGGGGAACACTGTTTCCCCTGCAAACCCGGCCAAAGGGTAGTCTACCGGCTGCAACCGATCCTTGTCCTCCTGGTCGAACTGGTTGAAGCAATGTTCGTATATGATGTCGGAGGTATTGCCCAGGTCTATAAATAGACGCTCGGTGCAGTAATGTGCCAAGCAGCTGGCGATGACAACGGCGCGCTTGTCACGCGGTCCGCATCGAACTCCGGGGAAAACGACTTGTACGTCGCGCCAGTCGTCGTCTTGCCCCCTCTTAGCCGCCTTTCGCGGTTGCCTATGGCCCCCACTGATCATGTGGGTAGTTGCCATATATTTCATTTTTTTTGTGGTCAGAGGTGTCACACCCCTTTCTTAGGCGGAAGCACGAGGTGTGATCGTGAAAGGTTTTCATTGCATACGAATGGTAAACATACTACATGCTCGTAAAAATAACTTCAAATGCCAAACATTACATAACTGAAAACATAGGTTAAGTGTTTACATCACAATACAGCATTTTGTTTGATAAGTTTACAACTTTATTCAAAGATAAAACATAAGCAACATCCATGAACAAGAGTATGACCGCGCGCACATCCACTTTAGTTACCTGAAATACATGTGAGTTTTTTGGAAAAACGTCAACATAATGTTGGTGTGAATTCATGCAGTTTCTGTATTAAACGTTTGTATACTTTGTATGAAAACATGGTATGTAATTTGTATAACTCAAGTATTCCTGTATGTATCAAGATTGTTTATGGGTTGCAAGGCCATTAACATGTGACACGACATAGGAAGCATCCAAACCATAGGCATTTTTCTAGTTGTCGATTCACGACGGAGACACAAAAGCACTACTTGGTACTAGTTTTCACCAAGAGTGTGGCTGCCTGAAAACCCATTAGATCTAACCTTTTGTTCTGCGGTATTAGTATGTACACGATTAATGGTGCTTCTGGTACCCTATTCGTGACACAATTTCAAGTATCATTCCTCATTTCTTGTATCCATCATACCATAACACATGTATTTTCCCAAAGTTTAAAAAGTATGCAAAAGATTAAAAGTGGGGACATAATCTCACTTTTCTGAAAACATTTAGTAACATGTACTTCACCCCCGAAGTTATAAAACTGAAAACAGTTAAAAGAAAAGGGGGAGCATGAACTCACAACTTTGCGTTTCTTGCGCCGTAAACTTCACCGGATTTGCTTATCTAGCGTCGTGACCTATACGTGTTTTATTAACGTTAGTCACTAGACTTGTATCGCACAAGTACAAGTCACCATCTTTTATGTATTTGTTCTTGTGTTAAAAATAATTTATATTTTTAACTATGTATCTTACTTATATTATTTTCTCAAAAATAAATATAAGTTTCTTGTATTTTTCACCCGAGTTATGTATTTTGTCCAAAACTTCATTTCATGTTCTTAACTTGTCCAAGTTACATAATCTGTCAAGTAATATATTTTCACAAATATATTCTCTTGTATTTGTCTAAGCATGTTGTATGTGTATTTTGTATTTTTACTCCTTAGGAGTATTTAGTGTATTTTCAAGTCCTAATACACTATCATGTACAATACGTATTACATACACTTAGCACAAAATTTTGTGATCAATAAATATATATATTTTCCTCAAAAATATACATACTTAATATCAATTTTTATCTTGAAGAAATCATCATTTCTTAACTTGAAGTTTACATAAAAATTAGGGAAACCTTGGTACATATTTTTAGGGAATAAGTTTCACCAAAACTTATATTTTTCTAAGTGTCAAAATTTATAGAAATTTTGACATGATTTCCCTTAAAAATGGAGGTTTCCCATGTTTTCAAAACATATGTTTATTTTCTTTTAAAATCATCACAACAATCATCAACTCATTCAACACTTACCGAGTGTCAAAATCAAGTATTTTACACTATATCATGAACTTGAAGCTTTTGTAAAAACATGTAGTAACTTACCATGTCATTTAGTAGGTTTAGTTACCCTTAAAAACATGGTTATTTGTTTGTAAATCACTTTATCAAAGGATTTAGTCATTTACAACTTGTAAGATGATTTTTCAAAAAAATATTTCTTTTGTATTTTTCTTGTTACAATCATGTTCATAGTCTTGTTTAAACACTAAAAATATTATTAGTTTACTTAGAAACCATGACTTTGTAAGTCTTGTAAATAAACTTGGTTTCTTGGAAAATTTATTTTTGTAATCATCCATTTACAAGATTTGTATTTTGTTTGAATCATTTTTACATATGAAGATCACTTTCATTATTCAAGTTCATGGAGACATAAAATATGATGATCTTGGTATTTCACAAGATTACTACTTTAACTTACTAGATCATGTGTTTAATCACAATCTAGTAGGTTTCTCATGATGTCTAACATCACTAACACAAATCATCATTCAACAAGAAGCAAATCAATATATTCAACATGTATTCTTATATTTTTAAGCTTATGTTAAAGTATCATGATCATGTTCTTTTGTGTTCATCAAGTTTATCATTGTTCATCATCTTTTATTCATCAAAATATGATGTAACAAGTTACAAGGAGCTTACTACTACCACAAGGGCTAGGGAAGAATACTTGAAGATGAAGATGATAAAGATGGTGGGTAAAAGCAAATGAAGAATGTTCTTCAAGATTCACAATCTCCACATTTCGTTAGGCACCTTCTTGCAACATATAATGACCTTGGAATGGATGATTTATGGTTGAAGGTGGTGGTGATGGGGGTGGTGGCTCACGGCCATAAGTGGGAGGAGGGAGGTTGTGTTGTGAAGAAGATGAAGTGAGTGGTTATATTTATAGTGCACTCAAGATCTTCCATATCTTTTGTGATCTTACAATATCTAAATAATATCAAAATAAATCCAAGTAATATCAAATGGGATATTGTAGGATCTTGGCAAATATTTGGTGGGGTTACCCCCATGTGAACGTATATATGAAAGGGGGGGGGGGGTAATGTGTAATTTCAATTCCTATTTACATAAATAAGTTAGTTTCAAGTGTAAAGTTTAGGGACTTGATGTGTTATTATGTTATAAGGGGTGTTATGGTGTTCGGGGACCATAACTAGTTTAGAAACATTAAAACAATGCTTCTAGTAATATTTTGATGTTCCAGGTAATGTCCGGTTGTTCGGTTAAATACCGGTTCGTTAAAGTGCTAAATTGCACCGTTTAGTGTCCTTTATGTACCCTTTTGTGACCCTTTTAATTCCCAACACTTAGGAGGGTATTCTGGATAATAAAACATGAATTATGCATAATATTTATGTGTTAAAAAGCTGATTTAGCTGATTTGTGCAAAATTCTGCATTTAAAGTGCGTTTCGGGTTCTTTTTAGTGTATATTTTAGCTTCCGAAGAGTTTATATGCTAACCCTTGTATATACTCTTGGGTTTTAATGTATTCTTGACGTTGGACCTACACCTAGGCTCCAATTCAATTGTCTGACTGCTTTCTGCAGAATTGTTGACACAATGTGTCTTACCGGTGAGTTTACTAGTATTTCTAACGCAACGCTATCATTAGTGCATAAAGAAATTTTTGTAGTATAAAATGTGCATGAATTCACATGTATAGCATATAATTAGATAATGTTGACATTTAATCACATAACTACAGATATTAAATAATAATTAAATGGTACGTTAATTACCGGTTTGGTGCCAGTTGTCACAGTCTCCCC
This sequence comes from Helianthus tuberosus, assembly GCA_030545235.1. Taxonomy (NCBI): domain Eukaryota; kingdom Viridiplantae; phylum Streptophyta; class Magnoliopsida; order Asterales; family Asteraceae; genus Helianthus; species Helianthus tuberosus. The sequence continues at coordinate 36,437,121 of CM060426.1, forward strand.
CCGTTAAAAGAATTTCATCCCGAAATTCAGGCTGATCTATCTCTCGCAGGAGTTTTCTTGAATAGGTGGGGGTACTTTTCTTTAAACTGGTCTTCACGTTCCCACGTGTACTCGGTCCGTGCTTAGAGTTCCAACGTACTTTGACAAGCTTGATACTACTCCTTCGGGTCTTGTTGACTTTCCAGTCAGTAACCTCAATGGGTTGTTCTGTAAATCGGAGGGTGTCATCAATATGTACTTCCCGCAGGGATGATCACTGTTTCTTGGGTTGGACTCTTCTTGAGGTTGGATACATGAAACGTATCATGTACTCCATTAAGTTCTTCCGGTAATTCCAACTTGTACGCCACGGTACCAATTCTTTCCAAAATCTTGAATGGTCCGATGTATCGTGGATTCAGCTTTTCACGCTTTCCGAATCTTACTACGCCCTTCCAAGGTGAGACCTTTAACAAAACTTTGTCTCCCACCTCGAATTCTAAGGGTTTTCGTCTTTGATCAGCGTAGCTCTTTTGTCGATCTCGAGCCGCCTTAATGCGCTCTCAGATCTGCATAATTTTGTCGGTTGTCTCTTGCACAAGTTCAGGACCAACCATACGTTTGTCTCCAGCGTCTGCCCAACATAATGGCGAGCGGCACTTGCGGCCATACAGAGCTTCGAACAGTGCGGCTTTTATGCTCGTATGATAACTGTTATTGTAGGAAAACTCAACTAAGGGTAGATGAGTATCCCAGCTGCCGCCTAGGTCCATAACACATGCGCAAAGCATATCTTCTAGCGTTTGTATGGTCCGTTCGCTCTGGCCGTTTGTTTGCGGATGGAAGGCCGTGCTAAGATCTAATTGAGATCCAAAGGCTTCCTGAAAGGATTGCCAGATCCTTGAGACAAAACGTCCATCTCTGTCTGAAATAATTGAAATAGGCACTCCCTGACGTGCCACGATTTCTTTCAAGTATAGCTCAGCAAGCGCTGTTGAGTCTCGGCCACCAATAGTAAGATGATTTTTCTAAAAGTATTTCTTTTGTATTTTTATTGTTACAATCATGTTCATAGTCTTGTTTAAACACTAAAAATATTATTAGTTTACTTAGAAACCATGACTTTGTAAGTCTTGTAAATGAACTTGGTTTCTTGGAAAAAATATTTTTGTAATCATCCATTTACAAGATTTGTATTTTGTTTGAATCATTTTTATATATGAAGATCACTTTCATTATTCAAGTTCATGGAGACATAAAATATGATGATCTTGGTCTTTCACAAGATCACTACTTTAACTTACTAGATCATGTGTTTAATCACAATCTAGTAGGTTTCTCATGATGTCTAACATCACTAACACAAATCATCATTCAACAAGAAGCAAATCAATATATTCAACATGTATTCTTATATTTTTAAGCTTATGTTAAAGTATCATGATCATGTTCTTTTGTGTTCGTCAAGTTTATCATTGTTCATCATCTTTTATTCATCAAAATATGAAGTAACAAGTTACAAGGAGCTTACTACTAGCACAAGGGCTAGGGATGTCACACCCTGGCTTTGCGGAAGCGTGGTTAATTTGGTGTGACTTCTTAATACCATAGCTTAACCATAACAAAGCTATATGAAATAAAAACCATGCAAGATCATCCATTCGATTAAGTTTTGAAAACCAAATACAGTAACATTGTTTTAACGGAAACATGTTCTAATGACATTGTTCAATAAACACAAACAATAACATGACATAAACACAGTTTAAGGACTGTGACTTGTCCAGGAAAGAGTCACATTCCCCAAACCCAGATGACCTCATGACTAGTGCAGCGGAAAACGTTCCATACCGTGCCAGATCCGTTAATTTCCTGAAATACATGTAAGTTGAAAAATCAACAATAATGTTGAGCGAGTTCATGTGTAAGTGAGTAAGTAAACCTTTGTGAGTATAAAAATAGTCTTGGTATGTAGCAAATAAGGGAATTGAGATCACCAATGGTTTGCAAGGCCACTGATATATGTGAAGTGCAAATAGGGAGACTCAAACCTAGCAGATTTCGCCACGGCATTAGTATGTGGACAAAGTCACCCCAAGGTCCGTTTCTAGTTTGGCTGGGGCTGGGCTCGCTACACCCAGATAGATCTACCGCTCCTGTCCCTCGGTCCCGGTATGAGGACTAATGGCCTCATATTGCTCCTACCCACTCACATGATCTAAGTAGTAAACCTCCTTACGCTAACCATACCGTGTATAAAGTACTTGTAATCAAAGTAACATGTATTTCACCCCCGCAGTTAAGAAAACTGAAAACAGTTAGAGAAAAGGGGGACATGAACTCACAGTGAAGCGTCTCTACCAAGTATCTCCTGCTCACGCAGCTGTGCGACGACCTACAGGTGCGAATTTCTATTAGACGGACGGCCGTGCCTTAGCTTTATAGTTTAAGTCTTTGGGAAATAGTTAGACAACTATTTCGTGTTTATATTCTGTGTATACTTGGTAGTTAATCTCCTTCCCAAGGATGGGGGATTCAATACATGTGCGTTCATAAATATTTCCGTAAGTGCGTAAGTTACGTTTTAACAATCGAGTGGTAATGTAATTACCGGTGTAACTTATATATTTATGGTGAAAGCGTTCGCATCACTTTGGGATCGTTAATGTTCGTAAATATAATTTTTACACTAAAAATAATATCTATGTATTTTCACAAAATAATCATAAATAGTGTGCGAAAATATATATTTATCGCGTTAAATTTTGTGAAAATCCCACCTCCGAATATTTAGTAAATAAAGTCATGGCGAAATTTATGTTTCGAAAACAGGTCAAAAATAATTCTAACACTTGTAGTGTAAATAGTTCTAAGTGTTAGGTTTTTAGAAAAATTTCGCCAGAGTTTCCTCTGTAACTGGAGGTGGCCACGCTTTCAAGCGTATCATTTTCTTTAACAAATCAACTTAACAATTTTCTCAACGTCATCAAACGATATTTCAACCTTTTAACTAGTCAAAATATACAAATTGCATATATTACATGAACTTGTAGTTTTTACGAAAATATGAGGTAAATCTCGTTACCTTTAGTGGATCTTTATATAAATAAGTCCGGTTTCGTAAAAGTCTTGTTTTTAGAGAAGTTCCGTCTTTACCACTTCTTGTCTATTTTTACAAAGATAGTTATTTTGTTGAAACTCGTGTTACACAAGTGTTTACACACTTGTGTGTTCTAAATCTCGTTCTTGTTATTGTGAGATCCGTCTTTTAGAAAACATGATTTCTTTAACGCTTGGTCCTTTGAAAATACCACTTGCAGATACGTAGATCTGCTAGTTTTAAACACTATTTTGCAAGTAAAAATACTTTTACACAAGTTCATGTTTCATGTGTGGTAGAGTTTCACCTTTTAACCCTTGTATTATTCAAAACAAGCTTATGTTAAGATCCATGATCTTACCAAACCGGGTTAAACGATGATCCGAGCTACCACAACATAGATCGGGTCTAAATAATCACAACTTTCAATTACTACAACATTTACACAACTTATGTGCTATTAACCACCATTTTTAGTGTTTTAAGTAAACTTTAAAGCATCTTCTTGCAAGATTCCGAGTTTTAACCGATAAAAATCCTTTTAACCACTTTAGATTAGTTCAAGAGAGTGTTTTAAGCATTATACCTCTAGCTCGAGGCTAGGGAAGAATCTATGCGCAAAAGAGGTGGATAAAAGCTAAGTAGAGAGGTCCTTCGCGTTCCTCTTGCTCCAAGCTTCCTAATACGAGACCCTTGATGCTTGAATGACCTTGGAATGGGATGAACCAACTCGAAAATGGATGTATGTGGGGAGGGGGGTTCGGCCGAGAGTTAGAGAGCAAGAGGGAGAGGTGTGAGTGTTGATTTGTGAAGTGTAAGTGATGGATGGGTTTAGCTAGTTACTTATAGATAAAACATAAGTGTATTATCCAATGGTTCTTGTGTCAAGTAGATATTAGGCAAGATTAGATTAAGCAAATCTATCAAGTACAAAACATGTCCCCTAGGGGACGGTTTCGGTTGGGGGGGGGGGGTACCTTGGTCCGATTCTAACTATTAGTTAGGGTAAAGGTTAGGTTAAGTAGGTTAGTTAAGTGTTTAACTTGGTTAGTTATGCGTTATGACGGGTGTTAGGGTATACGGGGACCCTAACTGGCTCAGAAAAAGAGAAGTAATGAAAATAACAATATTTTCATGTTCCGGGTATAGTCCGGTTGTTTGGTTGGATAGTAATCCGTTAAAGTGTTAACAAAGCTTTAAAGTGTCGTTATTTCTCTCTTTAGTGACACAGCTTATTCCTGACACTTTGGAAAGTGTCTAGTGTTATTTTTCTCATGTTTTGGCACTTTATTAGTTAGCTAAAAGCTGAATTATTTTGTAAAGTGCTGAGTTTTGTACTTAGAGTACGTTTTAGGCACATCCAGTCATAGTGACTTATTCCTAGAGACGCAGTTCCACAACCCTTATATCCCTACACTCACTACCAGTGCAGCAAAACGTTTCTGGCTCGTACAGGCCTTAGAGGCAGTGTCTGCCTGATGCTGGTTATATCAGCATGTTCAATATGTTATCCGTGTATTGTGCTACTGTGCTTTTGTGCATCATGTTTGTCACTAGGGTTCAACATGTAAATAATGTAGTGACGATAAGTAAAGTATGATGCAAGTAAGTGCATGTATCAGTATGCAAGTAGCAGTTTATTCACAAGTTCAAGCAAGCACAGTAATTCAGCAGTAATTAATTACTAATTAAGTCGTACGGATACCTGGTTTAGTGCGGGTTGTCACATTCTCCCCCCGTTAAATAAATTTCGTCCCGAAATTTAAGTTCTGCTTGTAGATGCAGGGTTCTTAGGAAAAAGGTGGGGGTATTTCTCTTTCATCCGGTCCTCACGTTCCCAGGTGTATTCAGGACCATGTCTGGCATTCCAACGAACTTTGACGAGCTTGACACTGCTCCGGTGGGTCTTGTTAACTTTCCAATCTGTGACCTCAACAGGTTCTTCAACGAAGTGGAGCGTGTCGTCAACATGAATCTCGTCGGTGGGAATGGCAACGGTGACTTGAGTTGGACTTTTCTTTAGATTGGATACATGAAATGTATCGTGAACACCATTCAGTTCAGCAGGTAGGTCCAACTTGTATGCTACTAGTCCTATTCTTTCCAGAATTCTGAAAGGACCAATGTAGCGCGGATTTAACTTCCCACGCTTTCCGAAGCGTGCCACACCCTTCCAGGGTGAAACCTTCAATAACACCATTTCTCCAACTTGGAAATCCACATGTTTCCAGTTTGGATCCGCATAGGCCTTCTGTCTGTGGCGAGCTGCTTCGATGCGTTTAAGAATCTGCGCGATCTTGTCGGTCGTCTCTTGGACGATTTCGGGACCAGCGAGTTGCCTATCACCTGTGTCAGCCCAACATAGAGGTGATCGGCACTTGCGTCCGTAAAGGGCTTCGAATGGCGCGACACCAATACTGGTGTGGTAGCTGTTGTTGTATGAAAATTCGACCAAAGGTAAATGTTTATCCCAGCTACCGCCCAAATCCATAACACACGCCCTCAGCATGTCTTCCAAAGTTTGTATCGTTCGCTCGCTCTGGCCGTCAGTTTGCGGATGAAACGCAGTGCTCAGATTCAATTGGGATCCATACGCTTCTTGGAAGGATTGCCTTATCCTTGACACAAACCTTCCGTCTCTATCAGAGATGATCGAGAGAGGTACTCCATGGCGTGCGACGATCTCTCTCATGTAAATTTCCGCAAGTTTACTAGTACTGTCTTTCTCCTTGATTGGCAGAAAGTGTGCGGACTTTGTTAGGCGGTCAACTCTCACCCAAATCATATCATGGCCTCTTGGCGTTCTTGGCAATCTCGTAATAAAATCCATGGAGATTTGTTCCCATTTCCACTTGGGAATTTCAGGCTGTTGCAGAAGTCCTGAAGGCTTCTGGTATTCCGCTTTAACCTTAGCGCACGTTAAACATTTGCTCACGTAAACAGCAACATCGCCTTTCATCCTAGGCCACCAATAGTAATCTTTGAGATCCTGGTACATCTTATCCTCTCCAGGATGGATAGAGTACCGTGATTTGTGAGCTTCATCAAAAATAACTTTCCTTAAACCACCAAACAGAGGAACCCAAATCCTTTTCTCAAAACATAACGTTCCTTCCTCGTTTGGTACCAATAGCTTCTCCATCCTACGGAGATATTCTTCTTCAAGGTTTCCTTCCTTGAGAGCTTCCTTTTGCGCGGCACGAATGCGCAAGGAAAGATCGGTTCGGATAATCATTTCCAAAGCTCTAACCCTTATGGGCTTGATCCTCTCTTTACGAATTAGGGCATCGGCGACCACGTTCGCCTTCCCTGGATGATACTTTATCTCGCAGTCGTAATCGTTCAGCAACTCAACCCATCGTCTTTGCCTCATATTCAACTCCTTCTGGTTGAATATATGCTGTAGGCTCTTGTGATCTGTAAAGATTGTACACTTTGTACCATAAAGGTAGTGTCTCCAGATCTTTAATGCAAAAACCACTGCGCCAAGCTCCAAATCGTGTGTGGTATAGTTCTTTTCATGCACTTTCAACTGACGCGATGCGTAAGCAATAACCTTTTGGCGTTGCATCAACACACAACCCAGTCCTTGACGCGATGCGTCGCAGTATACCACAAAATCATCAGTACCTTCTGGTAGAGCTAAGATTGGCGCGTTACAAAGCTTATCCTTCAGTATCTGGAACGCTTCTTCCTGTTTGATTCCCCAATCAAACGTCTTATCTCTCTGCGTGAGGAGCGTCAAAGGTTGAGCGATTTTTGAAAAAATCCTCAATGAACCTTCGATAGTAGCCAGCCAAACCCAAGAATTGTCGAATCTCGGTTGGCGTCTTTGGCGTTTCCCAATCCTTGATCGCCTCGATCTTGGTTGGATCCACGTGGATTCCATCTCCATTTACCACGTGCCCAAGGAATTGGACTTCACGTAGCCAAAATTCGCACTTGGAGAATTTGGCATACAGTTGTTCCTTCTTCAGTAGCTCTAGAATGGCTCTACGATGCTGCTCGTGTTCAGCCATCGTCTTTGAATAAATTAAAATGTCATCGATGAATACAATCACGAACTTATCCAAGTACGGCTTGCAAACTCTATTCATCAAATCCATAAAGACTGCAGGTGCGTTTGTCAAACCAAACGGCATAACAAGGAACTCGTAGTGTCCATAACGAGTTCTGAAGGCTGTCTTTGGGATACTCTCCTCTTGTATCCGTAACTGATGGTATCCAGATCGAAGATCGATCTTTGAATAAAAGCTTGAACCTTGCAGTTGATCAAACAGATCATCGATTCTTGGTAGAGGGTACCTATTCTTGATCGTCAGCTTGTTCAACTCCTGGTAGTCGATGCACATTCGAAAACTACCGTCCTTCTTTTTGACAAACAGGACCGGAGCTCCCCAAGGCGAGAAGCTTGGTTGGATAAAACCCTTGTCTAACAGCTCTTGAAGCTGTGTCGACAGTTCCTGCATCTCAGACGGAGCAAGTCTATATGGTGCCTTAGCCACAGGCGCGGCGCCTGGAACTAAGTCAATGTGAAACTCTACTTGCCTCTGAGGTGGCAGTCCAGGTAAGTCTTCTGGAAAGACTTCTGGATACTCCCTCACGACAGGGATGTCTTCGATCTTTGGCTCAGCAGCCTTTTTATCCACAATGTGTGCCAGAAAAGCAACACATCCTTTCTGCAAACACTTCCTTGCTTTCAAGCAGCTGATAATCCTCAACGACGTCTCACGCTTCTCTCCGTGCACCACAATTGTCTCGCCATCTTCGATTGGGATACGAACAACCTTTTCATGACAAACGATCTCTGCTTTGTTGCCTGATAACCAATCCATTCCTACCACCACGTCGAAGCTTCCCAACTGGACTGGTAGTAGATCTAGAGCGAACTCACGCTCTCCTAATTCGATCACACAACCTTTAATAACTTCATTGGCTTCTACTAACTTTCCATTGGCCAATTCAATTGAGTACGGAATATCTAACTTATTAGCGGCTAAACCAAGCATATTCTTAAACTCTAACGATACGAAGCTATAATCGGCACCAGTATCAAACAAAACGGATGCATAGCGTTGATTTACAAGGAACGTACCAGTAACGACATTGGGGTCCTGGCGCGCTTCCCTAGCTTCGAGTTGGAACACTCTTCCACGGGCTTGGTTTAACTCTGGGCAGTTCTGTGACAACCGTCACTTTTCCGTACATTCCGTACACGAAATGAACAGTAATTTGTGCTTAAATGACTGTGCATGATCTGGTTTACCAGACAAATAAATTTCTGAATTCCATACAAGTGAATTCATGCATGATATATGCTACAAGAATTACGTTATGATAGCGTTGCGTCAAAATATTAGTAAACTCACCGGTAAGACACATCGTGTCAACAGAACTGCAGAAAGCAGTCAGACATTAGAATTGAGGCCTAGGTGTAGGTCCGATGAGAAAAGTACATTAAAACCCAAGAGTACATATAAGGGTTTAATTTATAGACATTGCGAAAGCAAAAATAAGCACTAAAAAGCACCCGAAACGCACTTTAAGTGCAGGATTTATATAATTCAGCAATAATTCAGCATTTAAACACATGAATATTTTGCAGAAATGTCGTTTTATTATCCAGAATACTTCCCCAAGCATTGGGAATTAAAAGGGATGCAAAAAGGTACTTAAAGGGTACTAAAAAGTGTAATTTAGCACTTTAACGAATCGGTATCTAACCGAACAACCGGACATTACCCGGAACACTAAATTATTATTAGAAGCATTGTTTTAATGTTTCTGAGCTAGTTATGGTCCCCGAATACCATAACACCCCTTATAGCATAATAACACACTAAATCCCTAAACCCTTTTACTTGAAACTCAACTTATAATTGTAATTAGGGTTTGGAACTTACACTTTACCCCCCCCCCATACCAATTTACGGTCACAAGGACCCCACCCCATAAGATTTCCATAATCTTATACAATCTTGCCAAGATCCTACATATCTTTCTTGGATTCCATAGGATCTTACAAGATCTCTCAAAGATCACAATCTTGGATTTGGATAATTCTATAACTAAAAATTACACATAGACCCCTCCTACACCTTAATAAAATCGGCCACATGGCCTTGTTAAAAGATCTTAAGGATTTGGTTGTAAGATATGCCATGTACATCTTAGACACAAGGTCCTTTGGTTAAAGCACATGATGGGGGATATATGAATAACACACTAGATCACAATCTATCATAAATCACCAACACCACCATCTTCTTCCCTCATTCAAAGCTCACGGCCACACCACCATCTCTACCTCCTCCCATTTTCATTCATCCAACAATGTTTCCAAGCTTGTTCTAAGGTGTCTCGAGCTTAATTAGGAAGGTTGCAAGCAACGAATCTTGAAGGACCTCTCCCGATTGCTTTTATCCACCTCATTTGCACTCTTGAACTTCCCTAGCCTTGAGCTAGTAGTAAGTGTTCTAAAACACCTTCTTGATCTTGTCTAGATTGGTTAATAAGAACTTTGTCGGTTAAAATCTATGAACATACAAGAAGACATGCTAAAAGTTTACTAAAATGTTAAAAATGTTGGATAAAAGCTATGTTGTTGTGTAAATCTTGTAAGACTTGTCTTGTTATGATTATTTAGTGCCGATCTATGTTGTGGTAGCTCGGATCATCATCTAACCCGGATTAGTCATGTTCATGAAACATGACATAGAATATGTTAAGAATGAAAAGGGTTAAATGATGAAACTCTACTACACACTAAACATGAACTTGAGTAAAAGTAATTTTTCTTGTAAAATAAGACTCTAAACATGTAGATCTAAAGATCTACAAGTGGTTTTTCGGAAGAACCAAGAAAAATATTAGTCTTGTTTAAAACCCGGATCTTACATGAACTAAATTTATTTTTAGTAAATAAACAAGTGTGTAAACACTTGTGTAACAAGGAAGTCCGACAAAGAAATATTTTTGTGAATCTTGACTAGAAGTTGTGAAACTTCAAGATCTTTAAAAATAAAGTTTTTAAGCAATTAAACTTATTTTTAAAGATAACAAGACTTACTAAAGGTGCTAGTAAGTTACTACACATTTTTGTAAATATTCAAGTTCATGAAATGGTGAAATTAGTGATTATTGTTGATGATTATTGTTGATAATTGTTGACAATTTAAAAGAAAATAAACACATGTTTTGAAAACATGGGAAACCTCCACTTTTAGTGGAAACTCTGTCAAAATTTTTATAAATTTTGACACTTAGAAAAATATAAGTTTTTGGGAAACTTATTCCCTAAAAATGTATTTAAAGTATTACCAAGGTTTCCCTAATTTTTGGTGATAAGAAATGAGGATTTCTTCAAGAATAAAAATGGATATAAGTATGTATATTTTTGAGAAAAAAATATATATTATTTTATCACCAACTTTTGTGCTAAGTGTATATAGTATGTGTTATACGTGCTAGTGTATTAAGACTTAAAAATACACTAAATACTCATGAGGAGTATAAACATGAAAATACACACACAACATACAAGATACATAATTCGGGTGCAAAGTGCAAAACATGAGATACTTATATTAATTTTTGAGAAAATAATATAAGTAAAACACTTAGTTAAAAATATAGAATATTTTTAACACAGGAATATATACAAAAGAGAGTGACTGTACTTGTGCGACGCAAGTCTAGTGACTAACGTTAAGAAAACGCGTATAGGTTACGACGTTAATTAAGCAAATCCGGTGAAGTTTACGACGCAGGAACGCAAAGTTGTGAGTTCATGCTCCCCCTTTTCTCTAACTGTTTTTGGTTTTATAACTCTCGGGGGTGAAATACATGTTACAAATATTATAATTTTTACAAATGGTAAAAATACGAGAAGCACTCTTGGTGAGAACGAGAACCGAGTGCAATATGATTTGAGAATACGAGAAGCACTCGTGGTGAGTGCAATATGATGAGCTTTAAGAAAAGCCTAGAAAATACTAGATCATGTGAGCTTAAACTAAATATTGAGATGTCATTAATACTTAATTAGGGACGAGGGTTAGATCTAACGGGTACGGCCGAGCCCCACTCATGGTCCTTATGTGACCACTTGAGTGCTTCGGTGTCCCAGTCGAGGGAAATCGACGCAGTCGAGGTTAATCGACACAGTCGAGGGTAATCGACACAGTCAAGGGAAATTGACACAGTCGAGGTTAATCGACACAGTCGAGGGAAATCGACAGAGCTAGAGGGAGAAAATACTAATGCTCCCCATGTCCTCACATGCCTTGAGGGAGAAAATACTAATGCTCCCCATGTCCTCACATGCCTCGAAGGAGAATATACTAATGCTCCTATGTCCTCACGTGCCTTAATGTCCTTGTATAAACAATCATTTAAAACGTGGGGTACACAAGAAAACTTGAATGATACTTGAGTACGTGGGGTACTCAAGAAAACGGGAATTATACTTGAGTACGTGGGGTACTCAAGGAAGACTTGAAATATACATGACAAATACTATGTTTTCATACAAAGTATAAAAACATGAAATACAAAAACGCATGAACTCGCTCAACTTTATGTTGATGTTTTCCAAAATTACATGTATTTCAGGTGACAGGATGGATCTTGGGCGCAAGTGTCGTAACTAGAAGTAGACTACAAGTATAGATGTCATCCACTTTTGTTGAATAGTAACCCTGTCAAAGGTCGTGTTTTGAAAACTTAAATAACAAGTATTTGTAATACTTAAATTTTCATAAATGGATGAACATCGTTTTGATCATGTAGTTGTTTATTACGATTGAATGCAATGATAACAAGCTAGTCACACATCATACGCTTCCGCAAAAGACAGGGTGTGACAAGTTCTTCTTAAAATGCCCGATATCTCCGCAGTTATAACATCCAAGTCTTTGCCCGTTTCCACCAGCTTGGTTGTTGATCTGGTTTGCATTGCCAGCTTGGTTCACATTGTTGACCCGATTCCCATTACCTCCATTGTTTCCTTGTGGGCGATTTCCATTCCCACCCCGGTTGTTATTTCTGTTTTCGAATACTCCCTGGCCTCGCTGGCCAGCAGTGGCCCAACAAGAATCTTTCGAGTGGCCCGGCTTTCCACATGCTTCACATACTTTCACACTACACTGGCCAGTATGATGGCGTTGACAGGTATTACACTTGGGCTGGGTGCCCTGATATCCTTTTCCCTTCTTTCCACTGCCAGCTGATCCTCCTTTCTTAACCGCCACACTGGCGCCCTGCTTGAAGTTTGAGAACTTCCGCTTGCTACCTCCTGACGACTCGACGTGAGTCTCTTTCTTCTTCGGCTCTGCTTCATCAAACTTGTTCAAACGAATAGCCTCCTCAGTGAGAGCTACACTCAAATCGATCGCCTCAGTAATGGTCGCAGGCTTGGATGAGGTTACCATGCTTATGATTTGAGGAGCTAGTCCCCAAATGAAGCGTTCAATTCTCTTGAACTTAGGAGTGACCATGTAAGGTACCACATGCGATAAGTCATGGAACCGTTGAACGTATTCTGCTATCTTTGGACCGTCCATTTTCAAGTGCCAGAACTCGGTCTCCAATCGCTGGATTTCTGCGCGGGAATAGTACTTTTTGCGCATAAGTTCCTTCAGTTCGGTCCAGGTCAGCACGTAGGCAGCAGCTTCGCCTAGTGTCTGTACTTGTAGATTCCACCAGGATAGGGCTCCATCTAGAAACAGCCCTGAGATATAGGTGACTTGCTGATCCAGCGCGCACTTGCTCATGCGTAGAACAGATTCGGTTTTCTCAGCCCAACGAACAAAGGCGACAGCACCTCCTGTGCCATCAAAGTTTACGGGCTTGCAGTCTAAGAACTGCTTGTAGGTGCATCCTGCACATACGTTATAACATATGTTTGGCATTAGCATCATTGCTAAAGATATCCAATTAGGTCATGGTATGTCTAAATGACTTAGTATTACCATGAGGTGGATTATTGTTGTTGCCAGTGTTGCCAGAGTTGCTTCCACTAGTCCCTCCTTGAGAGGCGGCGTATTGTGCAATGGCAGCAGCGATAATCTGCTGGAGTTCTGCCTCATTAGTAGGCATGTGTGGCTCACGTCTCGGCGGCATCTTCTAAAAGATGGTTTACGTTGGTCAGGCCATAGTGAAACGTACATATATAGTAATAGTAATAGCACATAACATCTCAAGTTATCAATACATCACAAATATCAATCACACAACATCCCATATCATAAAGATATAAATAAGCAATCAAGCGAATCAGATACGGTGAGAATACTGCGATTGCCATATATCGAGACCACATAGTAAGTGTATCAATACATCCCTGTGTCATACAATCATCAATCAACTAGGGGCTACATCACCCCTGTCCAAAAACTATATCATGTCAGTGTCAAATACAACATCAAATACATGTCAACAAAAGTCAGGATCATAAAGTAGTCTCCAAAAATGCTGTGCAGTCCAACAATCGCCGTCTTCTCACCCTCGTCTACCCAAACAGCACTGATGAGCTCTATACAGATGGTGGTGGAGGAGGGGGAAAGTGGGTGTAAAACAAACGACGTAACTGGAGCCAGTCCTCCTCCATGGCTCGCTGGGTACGAATGATAGAAGCAACCTGCTGCTCTAGTGTAAAGAGACGGGCAGCATAATCTGGAGGTAAGGGTCGAAATGTCTGCAGAGGGGAGTGTGTCCGACCATGACACTGGCATGGTGGCAGTTGAGCTCTCTCAAGCTCCTGGATGCGCTGCGTGTGCGACTCGTGCTGGGCGACAAAGGACATCAAAACGTCTTCGATAGTATACCCCATGTGGAAACGATGGTAGGGGTCAGTAGGTGGTACAGCAGGGTCTGGTGCCCAAAGGAACGGCTCACCGGTGGGATCAAAAGGTGCCATATGAAATGGAGCAACAGAGGGTGGAACAGATGACATCTGGGGAATGAAAGGGATAGACATCGGTACATGCCCAAAAGGATGGGCTGAAGAACCCTCTCCAGCCCTCGCTGGAGGTACAAACTGAGGAACCTGAAAAGAAAAATCAACATGTCGTGTATCAGGGATCTGAGGGGGAAAAGGTGGAACTTCCTCATCAGCAGGTATCCAACCGTGCTGTGCATGCTCATCTGGTGGATCCATGTGTGCCGCGAACAGTGCATGCTCGGGCTCTAGTGGAACGGGATCAGGTGGGGGAGCAACAAAAGGGTGAACAGGTGCAATGTGCTCAACAGGATGGTCAACAGGTATATCAACAACAGGTAGAGGAACAACAAGATCAACATGATCGCCCTCTATCAAAGGAACATCTACGGGGAGATCATCAACAGGTGGGTCTGCTATAACAGGCTCAATAGGGATGTCAGCATGTACGGGATCATGCTCAAGTATGGGGTCTAGAGCGGCTGCCTGCTCAGGAGCGACGACAGGCTCGGGATCATCAAAAGCCATCTCGAAGTTAAACTCGGGGTCGATAGGGTCTACTGGGTCAGCTGGATCCTCCATGGGCTGATCCATAGGTATAAACTCGATATCACGATCAGGGTCGTATCCCGGGGGAAAGATAGGATCAGAATCCTCTATGTCATCATGGTCAAACTCAAAACTGGGTATAGGTGCAACAGAGGATGCCTGGTCAGGATCAGAATCGTGCGCAAAGTGCTGTGCGCTCAATGTGTGAGAAGGTGCGGATGCCACAGACTCGAAGGAGTCTGGGACAGGAGAATGTGCAGGCGAATCCTCAGCGGGAACGTCAGCGATCATCAGAAGATCGTCCGCAGGAAGAAGGGCCTCGCCCTGGATCTCATCCTCAAAAGGCTCATCCTCAAACAGGTCAATATCGCCATCAGCCTCGGCGTCAAGAAGAAGATCATATGCTGGATAAACGGCTAAGGGTATAGGAGCCGGAATCTCTACTAGAGGTAGGTACTCAGCGGGAGGGTCATCTGCAGGCTCATCAGCA
The DNA here is from genome assembly GCA_030545235.1 of Helianthus tuberosus. NCBI lineage: Eukaryota > Viridiplantae > Streptophyta > Magnoliopsida > Asterales > Asteraceae > Helianthus > Helianthus tuberosus. The sequence goes on from CM060426.1 coordinate 36,452,178, forward strand.
CCATCGGGTAGTGCTAAAGGCTGGAAATCATCCTCGTCAGTACTGGTATAGTCAGAAGTGTGCACCTCGTGCTCGGAGGATGTGGGGTCATCAGATATGATAGGTATGGGTCCAGTGGTGTCCGAAACGCCAGTACCGACTGAATCCATGAGTCTGTAACATAAACACAAATATGCTCAAATAATCAGTCACACAATCAGATAATCACATAAGTCACCAAGTAAGGTATCACATAATTCTCCTAGTCTCACTAGCCAATTTCTCCCAGTCTCTAAGACTGCTCTATCCTCCACCTCGACCACTTAGATCGAGCCTCGGTCCCCTTGACCGAGCCTCAGCCTTCATGACTGAGCCTACTCTTCCTAGCCTTGCTAGCCAACTACCTCGGTCACCTAGACCGAGCCTCGATCCTCCAGACCGAGCCTCAGCCCTCCAGGCTGAGCCTATAATAAATCAACGTGCTCAACTACCTCGGTCACCTAGACCGAGCCTCGATCCTCCAGATCGAGCCTCAGCCCTCCAGGTTGAGCCTATAAATAATAAAATGTGCTCAACATCTGTTTGTAAAAAGTTTTGGATCTGGACTTAAGTGGTATGCAGAAAAATGTTTTCGTGAGAGCCCTAGTGATCATAGTCTAGACTCGAGAAAGAATCCTAGTTCGCTATGATCAGAGCTCTGATACCAAGCTGTCACACCCTGGCTTTGCAGAAGCGTGGTTAATTTGGTGTGACTTCTTAATACCATAGCTTAACCATAACAAAGCTATATGAAATAAAAACCATGCAAGATCATCCATTCGATTAAGTTTTGAAAACCAAATACAGTAACATTGTTTTAACGGAAACATGTTCTAATGACATTGTTCAATAAACACAAACAATAACATGACATAAACACAGTTTAAGGACTGTGACTTGTCCAGGAAAGAGTCACATTCCCCAAACCCAGATGACCTCATGACTAGTGCAGCGGAAAACGTTCCATACCGTGCCAGATCCGTTAATTTCCTGAAATACATGTAAGTTGAAAAATCAACAATAATGTTGAGCGAGTTCATGTGTAAGTGAGTAAGTAAACCTTTGTGAGTATAAAAATAGTCTTGGTATGTAGCAAATAAGGGAATTGAGATCACCAATGGTTTGCAAGGCCACTGATATATGTGAAGTGCAAATAGGGAGACTCAAACCTAGCAGATTTCGCCACGGCATTAGTATGTGGACAAAGTCACCCCAAGGTCCGTTTCTAGTTTGGCCTGGGGCTGGGCTCGCTACACCCAGATAGATCTACCGCTCCTGTCCCTCGGTCCCGGTATGAGGACTAATGGCCTCATATTGCTCCTACCCACTCACATGATCTAAGTAGTAAACCTCCTTACGCTAACCATACCGTGTATAAAGTACTTGTAATCAAAGTAACATGTATTTCACCCCCGCAGTTAAGAAAACTGAAAACAGTTAGAGAAAAGGGGGACATGAACTCACAGTGAAGCGTCTCTACCAAGTATCTCCTGCTCACGCAGCTGTGCGACGACCTACAGGTGCTAATTTCTATTAGACGGACGGCCGTGCCTTAGCTTTATAGTTTAAGTCTTTGGGAAATAGTTAGACAACTATTTCGTGTTTATATTCTGTGTATACTTGGTAGTTAATCTCCTTCCCAAGGATGGGGGATTCAATACATGTGCGTTCATAAATATTTCCGTAAGTGCGTAAGTTACGTTTTAACAATCGAGTGGTAATGTAATTACCGGTGTAACTTATATATTTATGGTGAAAGCGTTCGCATCACTTTGGGATCGTTAATGTTCGTAAATATAATTTTTACACTAAAAATAATATCTATGTATTTTCACAAAATAATCATAAACAGTGTGCGAAAATATATATTTATCGCGTTAAATTTTGTGAAAATCCCACCTCCGAATATTTAGTAAATAAAGTCATGGCGAAATTTATGTTTCGAAAACAGGTCAAAAATAAATCTAACACTTGTAGTGTAAATAGTTCTAAGTGTTAGGTTTTTAGAAAAATTTCGCCAGAGTTTCCTCTGTAACTGGAGGTGGCCACGCTTTCAAGCGTATCATTTTCTTTAACAAATCAACTTAACAATTTTCTCAACGTCATCAAACGATATTTCAACCTTTTAACTAGTCAAAATATACAAATTGCATATATTACATGAACTTGTAGTTTTTCCGAAAATATGAGGTAAATCTCGTTACCTTTAGTGGATCTTTATATAAATAAGTCCGGTTTCGTAAAAGTCTTGTTTTTAGAGAAGTTCCGTCTTTACCACTTCTTGTCTATTTTTACAAAGATAGTTATTTTGTTGAAACTCGTGTTACACAAGTGTTTACACACTTGTGTGTTCTAAATCTCGTTCTTGTTATTGTGAGATCCGTCTTTTAGAAAACATGATTTCTTTAACGCTTGGTCCTTTGAAAATACCACTTGCAGATACGTAGATCTGCTAGTTTTAAACACTATTTTGCAAGTAAAAATACTTTTACACAAGTTCATGTTTCATGTGTGGTAGAGTTTCACCTTTTAACCCTTGTATTATTCAAAACAAGCTTATGTTAAGATCCATGATCTTACCAAACCGGGTTAAACGATGATCCGAGCTACCACAACATAGATCGGGTCTAAATAATCACAACTTTCAATTACTACAACATTTACACAACTTATGTGCTATTAACCACCATTTTTAGTGTTTTAAGTAAACTTTAAAGCATCTTCTTGCAAGATTCCGAGTTTTAACCGATAAAAATCCTTTTAACCACTTTAGATTAGTTCAAGAGAGTGTTTTAAGCATTATACCTCTAGCTCGAGGCTAGGGAAGAATCTATGCGCAAAAGAGGTGGATAAAAGCTAAGTAGAGAGGTCCTTCGCGTTCCGCTTGCTCCAAGCTTCCTAATACGAGACCCTTGATGCTTGAATGACCTTGGAATGGGATGAACCAACTCGAAAATGGATGTATGTGGGGAGGGGGGTTCGGCCGAGAGTTAGAGAGCAAGAGGGAGAGGTGTGAGTGTTGATTTGTGAAGTGTAAGTGATGGATGGGTTTAGCTAGTTACTTATAGATAAAACATAAGTGTATTATCCAATGGTTCTTGTGTCAAGTAGATATTAGGCAAGATTAGATTAAGCAAATCTATCAAGTACAAAACATGTCCCCTAGGGGACGGTTTCGGTTGGGGGGGTGGTACCTTGGTCCGATTCTAACTATTAGTTAGGGTAAAGGTTAGGTTAAGTAGGTTAGTTAAGTGTTTAACTTGGTTAGTTATGCGTTATGACGGGTGTTAGGGTATACGGGGACCCTAACTGGCTCAGAAAAAGAGAAGTAATGAAAATAACAATATTTTCATGTTCCGGGTATAGTCCGGTTGTTTGGTTGGATAGTAATCCGTTAAAGTGTTAACAAAGCTTTAAAGTGTCGTTATTTGTCTCTTTAGTGACACAGCTTATTCCTGACACTTTGGAAAGTGTCTAGTGTTATTTTTCTCATGTTTTGGCACTTTATTAGTTAGCTAAAAGCTGAATTATTTTGTAAAGTGCTGAGTTTTGTACTTAGAGTACGTTTTAGGCACATCCAGTCATAGTGACTTATTCCTAGAGACGCAGTTCCATAACCCTTATATCCCTACACTCACTACCAGTGCAGCAAAACGTTTCTGGCTCGTACAGGCCTTAGAGGCAGTGTCTGCCTGATGCTGGTTATATCAGCATGTTCAATATGTTATCCGTGTATTGTGCTACTGTGCTTTTGTGCATCATGTTTGTCACTAGGGTTCAACATGTAAATAATGTAGTGACGATAAGTAAAGTATGATGCAAGTAAGTGCATGTATCAGTATGCAAGTAGCAGTTTATTCACAAGTTCAAGCAAGCACAGTAATTCAGTAGTAATTAATTACTAATTAAGTCGTACGGATACCTGGTTTAGTGCGGGTTGTCACAAGGGAAGAATACTTGAAGATGAAGATGATAAAGATGGTGGGTAAAATCAAATGAAGAAGGTTCTTCAAGATTCACAAGCTCCACACTTCGTTAGGCACCTTCTTGCAACATATAATGACCTTGGAATGGATGATTTATGGTTGAAGGTGGTGGTGATGGGGGTGGTGGCTCACGGCCATAAGTGGGAGGAGGAGGTTGTGTTGTGAAGAAAATGAAGTGAGTGGTTATATTTATAGTGCACTCAAGATCTTCCATATCTTTTGTGATCTTACAATATCTAAATAATATCAAAATAAATCCAAGTAATATCAAATGGGATATTGTAGGATCTTGGCAAATATTTGGTGGGGTCACCCCCATGTGAATTTATATATGAAAAGGGGGGGGGGGGGGGTAATGTGTAATTTCAAATCCTATTTACATAAATAAGTTAGTTTCAAGTGTAAAGTTTAGGGACTTGATGTGTTATTATGTTATAAGGGTTGTTATGGTGTTCGGGGACCATAACTAGTTTAGAAACATTAAAACAATGCTTCTAGTAATATTTTGATGTTCCGGGTAATGTCCGGTTGTTCGGTTAAATACTGGTTCGTTAAAGTGCTAAATTGCACCGTTTAGTGCCCTTTATGTACCATTTTGTGACCCTTTTAATTCCCAACACTTAGGAGGGTATTCTGGATAATAAAACATGAATTCTGCATAATATTTATGTGTTAAAAAGCTGATTATAGCTGATTTGTGCAGTATTCTGCATTTAAAGTGCGTTTCGGGTGCTTTTTAGTGCATATTTTAGCTTCCGAAACGTCTATATGCTAACCCTTGTATATACTCTTGGGTTTTAATGTATTCTTGATGTTGGACCTACACCTAGGCTCCAATTCTATTGTCTAACTTCTTTCTGCAGAATTGTTGACACAATGTGTCTTAACGGTGAGTTTACTAGTATTTCTGACGCAACGCTATCAATAGTGCATAAAGAAATTTTTGTAGTATAAAACGTCCATGAATTCACATGTATAACATATAATTAGATAATGTTGACATTTAATCACATAACTGCATATATTAATTAATAATTAAATTGTACGGTAATTACCGGTTTGGTGCATGTTGTCACAAGAGGTGCCCTCGTCGTGAGGGGTTATGCGCTTAGTATGCTTCGGCGCATTTGGCAACAGATGTTACAGCTTCCCCTCTTTGAGGGCACGTTCAATCTCCAGCCGGAGACTAAAACAGTTGTTGGTATTGTGACTAGTGTCTTTGTGGTAGTCACAATACTGGTTGAAGTCCTGCCCTTTTTTGGACATCATCGGTAGGGCAGGTTTCAAGTTACATTCTTCCATAAGAAGAACGTCCCTTGGCGACTTGGTGAGCTCGGTCTAGTTGTGTTCCTGAGTCTATTTCTTTGGTGCCCTTTGGTCATTTTGGGCATTAATCGTCGTCCTGGATTCCAACTAAGACCCACACGGATCGTACGATTTGGAGTCGTGGTCGCGGTTCCACGAGCTCCTGTTGCGCTTGTTGTTGTCGTTGCGCTTTGGTTCTTGGTGGGAGGATTACCCTTCTGCGGGAGAAGGGTAATCTTTTGATTGAATTGGGCCTTAAGGACCGCTCTGTTTGGGCATACATCTTGACCGCGGTCATGACGTCGTCCCACTTTTTTTGACAAGCCTTCTTTGCCGGAGATCATTTTAATCATTTCATCATTTTTTACCGCCCTGATGAAATGACCACGTGCAAGTGTGTCTGGTACCTCACTGATCTCGAGGCACTCTTTGTTGAAACGGGTAACGAAGGCTTCCAAGCCTTTGTTATTTCCTCGCCAGATATTCCTGACGTTGGAAGTATCGCGAGTGTGACGTCGCTGCTGGCTAAAATGTGCAAGAAATTTCTCTTGCAAATCTTCGAATGACGCTAGTGATCCCTCTAGCAAAGAATCAAACCACGCCCTTGCAGTTCCTGTAAGGGCTTGGACAAACAAATGGCACCACAACGGGTGCGACCAGCCGCCGTCGAGATCGGCACTTGTGAAAACGACCATGTGGTCGTCGGTATCCGACGACCCAGTATACTTGCCCACACTGCATGGAAGTTTGGCCCTCGCGAGTGGGGCCAAGGCAATCTCCTTAACAAATTTGGAGTTGCCAGCTGCTGACTTCGGACTGTAGACCGACCGGTGATCGTGCTCTGCAGCGCGATCGTATGCTGTGCAGGGTTGCACCAGGGTGCAGTAGTATTAGTCCCCAGACTGGTTGTAAGCCGTCTGGGAATCCCCGTAGTATGTAAAGTCATTGGGGCCAGTCCTGTCGTATGTACCGTCATTGGGATGCGGCCCGAGACGGCTTAACATTCCTAACCCGCGGCGAGTAACTGATTCTCGCCTAGGTTCTCGTGGTGGGCCAAGGCGCAAATGCGCGAAGGTTCTGGCCTGGGATCCATAAGTGGAATCACCTTCTTGTAACGTATGGACACTTACATAAGAGTCTCCATGTGGCCCGCGCCTATCCCTATACAAGGGATGTGTTGGTGGTAGCGCCTCGTATTGAAGAATATGCGGTGCTGGTGTATGGGGCCAGTGTAGAGTCTCCGGGTAGCTGCGCGCTCATGCAGGCCTGTGCTAGGCTGCGTTTAACAGAGAGCCTACTGTTGCACTTACCGGGAGTGGAGAACGACTCCTTGTGGTTATATTGGTGCAAATTGGGAAATTTCCAGCATATTCACTGAAGGATTACCGATGTGTGTGGATGTGCCAATGTGGCCTGTTGGTTGGCTAGAGGGAGTGTTCCCTGTTTGCCTTGCGGTTGTTGGGACGAAGGGTTCGCCCGTGATAGGAATTTGATGATCAGACATGATCTTGGAAAAGAAGAGAGAGAAGTGCTTAGAGGAGTGGCGGTGGGTGCCAATGATGAAACAGTGGTTAACCAAGGGGTTAGTCCCCTAGTCTCGTCGAGTAGGGTTAATCCCTTCTTTCCTCGATCAGTGGCCTGGTCGTCCTCTAATCTGTCCACTGCACAAGGAAACACACCGTGAGTCGTAATAAGGAGGATGGGGTGGGGGTTTCTCCTTGTTAACACTCTCCGGTGTGAAAATAAGTATTTGCTTGTGAGCAAAGTAAGTAATTATGTAGTATGTGAGAGAGAGCAGATTAGCATTACCTCAAATGTGGTTCGGGATTGGTATTTATAGCCGAAGAGTAAAGGAGAAAGGCCCAAAGGGCCGCTAGATGGGCCTAGTGCTTGACTAACAACGCGTGCCTTTTAGTAGGTGTGTCAGAAGAGCGGGTCACGGGAGCGTTGGTGCATCCGGAGGTGATGCCACATCCTGCTGGTGTTATCAATCTGTCTACCAGCTTTTCATGCATGTGGGCTGGGCAGCTGCGCATTAGGCGATCAGCTAACCACTACTATCAGTGCCCAGTAAGACCACTTATTGTTTTAGTCACTGAATTCAAAGTGTCAATCCCACTTGTTTCGACAATAGGATGTGGTTCTAGACCGCATCGCTATGTGCGGTAACCACAGTGATTACCGCATGCCTTGTGTTGACGAAAACAACCATTTTCTTACACAAGGTGAGTCTTCTCATTTTTCCCCTAGTGGGAATGCAAACTGGGTTCGTGCGTGCCCGCACGAATGTAGGTGAATCCTTGTTGGTAGGGGTAATGAGCCAGGTGATGATCACTCGCGCCCAAGCCTGGTGCGAGATTTGGGACCATACCCCTTCACCATGGTTCAAACGGTTCGGGTTGGTTCAATACTATAAATTAAATTCGTCGAATAAGATCATTATATAAATTGAAATATAAATGCGATACTAATGGTTTTTACCTCAAGATTTCGGGTTGTCACATCATCCCCACGTTGAAAGAAATTCCATCCCGAAATTTAGCTTGCAGTCACTGAAGAAGCTAGTGCGGTTGAGCGTTTTCGTGGGGTGTCACAGTAATGGATCTAAAGCAAAATTTGGAAGTGAAGTTCGGGAAAGAGTTTGCTGAGCCACCAAAAGAATATACTGTAGCTAAGAAAGGGCAGATGGATAAAGAGCGTGAAGAAACGCTAAGCAAGGACATTCAAGATCCTCCTCGCATAGTTAGTCAAAGAATGAAACAAAAAGAGGTTGTTATGAGGAATGTGGGTTGTGAGAAGAATTATGGATTTCTGGATCTTCCTGATCGATACATAATCAAGACTGGATAAGATAGATATGATCGATATGGGAACATAACTAGATTTAGAAGTTCGGCTTACAATGACGAGAAAGTGTTCTTCTTGGTGACTAGAAATAATGGAAAGATGGAATACTACAATTCTTCTAGTGCATTTGAGTCTTGGACAGTAGTTGATTTACGTGAGTTAAGTCGGGCTCCCTATCACGATTAGTGCAGAAATCTGAACTGCAAGATTGGTTGGAATTTTTATAACAAGCTGCAAAGACAAGCATTGGTGAACTTAAAAGATATGAACCTGCAGAAGTCTTTTGTTAAGGTGCGCAGAGATGTTATTGATCCTTGCACTAATCAGCCGCTGAAGACGGTCATGTGGCCTCCAATAAAACAAACCAAGACAATTCCTTTACTCAAGGATCTACCTGACAACAGTCTGCACGAATTCAAATTTTGGATGTATGGTCTAGTTTCAGGTCAAGGGGTTATTGTTTGTGAGAATAAAGAGTTCAGAGTTGTTGATGTACGTGACTTGATGTGGTTTGGAGAAAATGATATCCACTTACTTGGAAGATCCCAAATTCAGAGTGATCCGCAATATGAAGTTTGTGCTAAAACTTTCACTGCTGGAGTTGCTCAGATCATACAACTGAAAATGTGGTCAGGCAGGAGAGGAAGAGTTGAGACGCAGTTGTTCGGTCCATACATTGGAAACAAGATTCCAAATGTTCAACAACAAAAGAAACAAAGACGCAAGTAGTGCTTGAATTGCCAAGACAACATAAACCTAGGGGGATATTGTAAGGGCATGGTTTAGTAGGTTTATGTTTGTCTTGTATAGATTGGTAATGGGTTGGTTAATTAAGGTGTCTAGGCTTGAATAAATACTTATGGGTGTATGGTTTAGGCTTAGCCCGGTATGTAACTAGGTCACACCCTATGTACTATAAATAGGGTGCACCTAGATCTTAGAATGGTTGTTGATGGTTTTTTTTGTGCTTTCATGCGATTTGTACTAGACAAACCATAGAGTTTATGTGCAATCATTATAATACAATCGACTTTCTTAATCTCTTGTTCTACACTTTATTTAGTTTTCAGCACTTAGGAATGTGGTTGTGATATCCGATTGAAGATGTCTGGACTTACAGTTCATGTGGTACTTTCCTGTATTGCATAGGAATGTTTGCTTATAAATTTCTGAGAATTTTGCAGAACTTGATTTAAATCAAGAAACATGGGTTGATGAAGAATGAGATGCTATTACCTGCTGACAAAGCATGAAGCATCACAACAGCAAGATGTACCTGAGTCAGAAGACCGGATACGAGTCATGGTCTAACAGTGATAGTACATTTGAAGAAGTGCCTTTGAACCTGCTTGAAAGTGAGAAGATTAACAAAGAAAAGAGCTGCTGGAAATCCTCCTCTCACATTCTTTTTAACAAGATGTTCAAGCAGATGCTGATCGTGATCCTGATATGAAGCTAACCACTAGAGAAGAAGAAAGACACCAGTACTGAGAGTTCAGAAGTCAAAATTTTCCACAACACCTACAGCATAGCGACAACCATAGACTCCGTTAAAGACATTGTTGAAGTTATGATATGAAGACAATTTAATGCATCAGTCTAAGGAGAGATTGTTAGGCCCTAAAAGTGTGAGACTGATGCATCAAATATACGCAATGGGCTTGGTTGCGAACTGGGATTTACCGGGTTAGTTTATATTAGGAATTGGACCTTTATAGGTCATTTGGGCCATGTTGGCCAGGTAGGCCCATGAGGATCCCATGTAGGGAAGTGGGCTTGTCTAGGGTATATAAACTAGTTTTATTGTCATAACTATGAGGAACACTAGAGAAAGAAACCCTAGATCAGAGAAAGAGAGAGAGGTGGAAGAACTTGTTTCAGATGGTTTTGCTATACTATAGTAATCGAATCGTATGCAAGTTTGAAGTTAATCTATGGTATTCTGTTCATCTCGTATTTCTTAGTTTTTCATTTTATTGAATCACAGCAAGTTTGGATTCCACCCATCCTTGGTGTTTGTTTAGTATCGTTGTTTGATCCGGTTATTTCGGGACTTACAACATGATGAGGGGATATTCTAAGATCGTTGGGTCCATAAGAATTTATTGCAAATTAATGTACCTTAACATATCGGTAAACATTGCGAAAGTTTTTAGATTGAATTTAATTGGACAACAATACAGACAATCCATGTGAATTGTTTAAACTATGTGTTTTCATAAAGATCAACGATGTAGCTGTTATGTCTCAGTAAACTGATATGATACTCTTAGAAATACTATAAGTTATATGACTAGTTATCATGTCTGATATTTTAGGATTCTAGTGGTAGTCAAACATTTTTATTTTTTATTTATTTATTTATTTTTGTATAAAATCTCAAATCTAAGTAATTGAAATACAAGAGTGAATTTCAAGGACTGTCCTTTATCTTTATACCCATTTTCAGACGCTGTCCTTTATGTTCAAAATTAACAAGTTTTGTCCTTTATGTTTTCAAATCATGCACGTTTTGTCCTTTAGCCCTAACCCAGTTAGTTTTTTCAGTTAAATTTGGTCATATGTTTTGCACATGAGGGCATTTTTGTCTATTCAAAGGTAAGTTCAACGGCAGATATACAGCTCAAAGCTTCTGCAACCTTTGAATTGACAAAAATGCCCTCATGTGCAAAGCACATGTCCAAATTTAACTGAAAAAACTAACTGGTTTAGGCCTAAAGGACAAAACGTGTATGATATGAAAACATAAAGGACAAAACTCGTCAATTTTAAACATAAAGGACAGCGTCTGAAAATGGATATAAAGATAAAGGACAATCCTTGAAATTCACTCGAAATACAATGATAATAGTGTGTTATGTTTTCAAACAATTAATTTAATTGCGTGATCGTATTTTAAAAGTATTGATATCCCCATAGTAGTATAACATTTGGAATTAAAATTTTAACCCTCATGGTTAACCGACAAAAGATGAAACTTTCAAATATAAATAAAATAAGAAATGATAAATTAGGCAAACCATAACAACTTTAATCTTTTCCACATTTGTTACAATCTCCAACCGAATTACGCTATCACCATGCCAATCCCATAAAATTAGGAAATCGATACCATACGATCCTCCTATCTTAATTTTTTTAGAGTCCGACATCACCATTTGTTATAAACCCAAGATGCTGTAAATTATTTTTCTCTGTTTCGTTCTGAAACCCTCACAGGTCCATCATAGACACACCACCTGACCACCACACCGCGGTTCATATTCAGCGGTGCCACTTCGGCTCACCTGGGCTTTCTGTCACGCCCTACTCCATCCGACGCCATCGGAGTTGCCATTCAAATCCTCCGATCCATTTCGGTGCAACCATAGCTATCGTCGTTCCCTCCGAGTCTGACCACCGCCGTAGAACCACCGTCTTTTGCTGATCAGCATTGATACCACTGTACCATCCACCACTCGCCACCCTTTCCTGCCGCCTTCGGTCACCATGAACTACCACCAAGATTGTGCAGACATTTGATATGCCTCTTGATCCTTTTGGTAATCTTATGCTTAGAAGCTCCACAATATAACCCACCTCCGTTTGTTTACCCACCACTGCTAGGTTCTATTAGTTGTCTCCGGCAACCGGACAACTTGAGTCGCCATTGCCATTTTGATTTTGAGTTCATTTTGTCCAGCGATTGAGGTAACAATCTTCTGTTAATAACTTATGTCCGGTATACATGTTTGTATAATCTGTTCGATTTTGGGCTTTTAATATTCCGTTTCGTTCCCGACGACTAAAGGATAAATTAATCTAAAATTTGTTTTTGTAAAAGAATGTACTTTATGTTCAATACAAAATCGAGTCTTGCTAGTTTTTTTCCATTTATTTTGTTACTCTATCAAGGTGTCTTGTGTAGGATTTGCAGGTTTTATATGTGGGTGTTATCTTGCATGTAGGAGTGAGTGTGTTATAATATATATGAGTGTATGTGCTGAGATATGCGTGTGCTATATGGTGTACGCATGTGTGTGTAGTTGCATGTTTAGTTTTCATCTTTTTTTTTCTTTTTTTTTTTGGTTTATTTAATTGTCCCTGTAGATATGAATGTATGGTGTGTGTTTTTTTATTAGATGTTGGTGGCGTGAATGTGTGTGAGGATGTGTGAGTGTTGTAATTTTGTGTGAGGCTGAAGTATGCATGTGTGTGTAAGTTTTATTTGCATGTGCATAGTATGTATTATATGTGTGTATGTGGCATGAACGTCTATTATGATATGTATGTATTTGTATATTTTGAGTGAACTCCATTAATTTAAGGTTTATAAATTAACATGGTCTCAACCTTTAGTCAATATATATATTGAATACAAACCACCGTTATGACCATGTAATTCAATTGTAAAATCATTATATGATAAAAGCAGTGTGTATAGAATCTCGGTAAATGAACAACAGTGATTCGTTGTAATATGAATACAGATCATGAAGAATGGTTTGGTGAAATAGATCTAATTAGTAGGTAAATGTATAATTCTCTATAATGACACGTCGTAAAATTAAATTTACATAATAAGTTATATAAGTATTAAAACGTATGTGTACATTCATAAATTATCATGAGTAAGTTTGGTTCACAGTCATCGGGAGTCTCTTGAGTAAACGATTCAGTAAACGTAAAATTTATTTCTAGGAACTGACATGGAAATAAATGCAGGATCTAGGTTTGCATAAGATTTGAAGAGGACCTTATTTGTGGAAGTTGTCTTGCTTGCTTAATTAAGGTACAGATTCTTTGTTCTTCTCATCAGAGTTATCATATCCGTTACCTTGCAGTACGGATTTTGTCTGTTTCCGTTATTGTTCACATTTATTATTTAATAAGTTCGTAGTAGCATGCAATAGACTTTAGCAGTTGTAATCATTGTTGCATGTTCCCATGACAATTAGTTTAAGTTGCATGTATATTAATTAATACATGGCCTAGGTTTATGTACTCTGTCACCCGAGCATGTCTAGCTTGTCGTTTGGGCGTCAACGGCATGGCACTTATCATGACGGTGCGTAATAAAAGTTCACGGCATCTCTAGTTTGTGCTTGTGTAGCACCTGGCCCCTAGAGGCGTATAGATCGATCTTAACTCTGAGTCTGAGTTTGTTGTCTGGAGATTGGAATATAGGGTGAACGCCACACTCACCATCTCATAGGTGCATGGATTAGCTAGCTCTGTACCCGTCTGTTTAGGCTTGTGGGTGCTCCCGTCTCACGTGACTTGGTTTGTTGTTATTTGTATTCACGTAGTTTGGTATCTGTTTCCGATCTGATATGTTTATAATATTGTCTGATATGCTTTGTATGTCTGATTATGTTCTGATCACGTGTCGTGTTATGCCTCAGATTATGTTCAGTATTTGTTCTAGTATCAGTTTTGGTTTAGTGTTCAAGAATTTCATATTTCTTTCTTTATGTCCTTTCTTTACTTGTACTATTTGATTTTTCCGTTACTGAGCAATCTTTGGCTCAGTCGTAGTTTTCTTTGTTGTGTTTTCTTTTTGTTGACAGGTAATCTGGGGAATGTTGGGAACTAGTGTTGATGAGAGTAAAATGCAGTTCAAGAATAAAGACTTTTATTTATTTCGGTACTTTTATTTAATTAAGACTTAGGATTTCTTGGTTTGTTTTCTAAGCTTTTGGTTGTCTTTTGGATCCTAGTTTTTTTTGTTAAACGGCTTGTGTTTGGTTTTGATATCTGTAATAGTGACACGTCAGCCCTATTCGGGTCGGGGTGTTACAGTTATGGTATCAGAGCCCACGCTCCTTCCTCTAGAAAAGTTTAACATTAATAATTAAACATGTGAGTTAATAGTTAGATGTCGGGTTAGGATTTCTTTCTTTTATTATCCGCGTAATTTGAAATTTTCACTTCTCACATGTGAACCTTCTTTTCAGATGCCTCCAAGAAGAAGTGTGAACAACCGTCGTAACGAGAATAACGACATCCCTATTGAGACCCTCATTGCTAATGCTGTCAATACGGCTATCGCGGGTTTGGTTCCTAACTTGTTGCAACAGCTTGAGCAAAATAACATCAACAGACCACCAAGGGGTAATAACAACGGACCACAAGGGGGTAATAACAACAACGACCCTCAAGGAGGAAATGTTAACCCTCCTATTGCGATTCATGATTGGCTTGATCGCTTCCAAAAGCTAAAGCCAAAATCGTTTAGTACCGCTGCTACTCCCGTCGAGGCGGAAAACTGGATTGCTCATATGGAGAAAAATTTTGAAGTGTTGGGTGTGAAGGACGAATTCAAAGTCAGGCTTGCTAGTTACAAATTGGAGGACAATGCTCATAGGTGATGGATGAATTTGAAGAATGCTCGTGGAGGAGATAATTATGCAGCCACACTTGCTTGGGATGAGTTTCGTGCACTGTTCTATCAGCAGTATTTCACTGATACTGATCGCAGTGAGTATCTAAGAGAGTATGCCTCTATCATGCAGGGAAACGATGAGCCCATCATGGAGTTTAAGAACCGTTTCTGTCGCTTGGTTAATTTTCTGGGCCGAGCTGCAGGAACACCAGAACAGCAAACCAACACTTTCAAGTGGGCTATCTGTGACCGGGATAGGAAGTTCATCCTAAATCTTCGTTTTAATGACATTACTGAGATAGTTGATGCAGTTAAGAACTTGGATAATGATAAGAAACATCGCCAGAAGGCGTTTGATGAAAGTCGCAAACGACCACGAGAAAATATTCAGGGCCAGTCTTCTGCTCATGCTGGAAACGAGCAGTCTTTGGCAACACGAGATCATTGACACCGTTCTGACAGGTTTTTATAGCAATCAGTCAAGAAATGGGGGAAATCGAGATCAGAATCATAGGCCTGCACAGAATAATCAGGCCCCCATTAGAGCCTATGAGTCAGTAGAATCCCCAACAGAACCCACCTCTGAATCGTGACCCTAGACCCTACCTGTGCCATATGCGGGAAACCACATAAGGGTCCATGTCGTCGAGCCGAAGGCCTCTGTTTCAGATGCGGAGAAGCAGGACACCATATTAAAGATTGCCCTCAGCTTAAAGCTAATACTGGGGGAAATGCCAGGCCTGCTGGAGGACGAGTTTTTGCACTTACAGCTAATGATGCAGATAATGCCCCAGGTACTGTTTCCGGTTATGTGCATATTGGTGAATGTGAATTGTATGCTCAATTTGATACTGGCGCTACACATTCTGTGGTTTCACTTTTATTTGCTAAATATTTAAAGTCTACGCCTACTGCCTTAGAGTATCCTCTAGTTATATCTACACCTTTGAGAGATGTTTCTGTCGCTACACATTCTCCTATGTTTATAGAAATTGGCCAATCTGATTTGAGTCCACCATTCGTGGAGCAGACTTGTATCCAATTCACATGAGTGATTTTGATGTTATTCTCGGTATGGACTGGCTATCGCAGCATAGCGTTTCGATTGAATGTTAGACTCGTCGTGTTCTATTTGGAAATCCTCAGTGTCCTGAACTTATTTATCAGGGGACTCAACCTCGTAAGTCCTTGAAGATTATCTCTGCACTTAAGGCTCAAAAGTTTTTATCGCATGGTTGTGCCGGATTTCTTGCTTCTGTAAAAGTTACATCTTCTGAAGAGCCTAATATCTCTGATTATCCGATTGTCTGTGATTTTCCTGACGTCTTTCCTAAGGTGCTGCCTAGACTCCTACGAGATCGTGAAGTGGAGTTTATTATTGATCTTTTTCCTGGTGCTGAGCCGATTTCTAAGGCACCTTATCACATGGCACCTCTTGAGCTCAAGGAGCTCAAAGAGCAGCTACAAGAGTTATTGGAACTTAGTTTTATCAGACATAGAGTCTCACCTTGGGGCGCACCAGTCATGTTCGTGAAAGACAAGGATGGTTCTATGAGACTCTATATTGATTATCGAGAGTGAAATAAAATCAGCATTCGAAATCATTATCCGCTTCCCCGCATAGATGATTTGTTTGACCAGCTTCAGGGTGCCAAATGTTTTTCTAAGATTGATCTGAGGTCTGGTTACTGTGACAACTGTCACTTTTCCATGTATCCGTACATTGAATGATTTTCTGATTACTATCATATACATACAAATGCATTTCATGTTGCAAGAATGTTTATAATTATTATATGCAACACAGTATGGCTCACATTGTCACACCCCGACTGCGTCAATACAACGAAACCGCGTCGGAAACGTCGGGGAGTGTTGTAACAGAATTATTGTTTCACAACCATGGATACAAAAGTTTCATTTATTGATTTATTAAATAATGTACATTGTCTTTAAACCAAACAAACAAGCTACATATCGTCTATCATCGTTATTAAGTCACTAAGGCCTTGTCCAGATCCTATATGAATATGCATCCTAGCAACCAACATCATGCAACACCACCTGAAACATATGTAAAAACAAAGTCAACAAAGAAATGTCGGCGAGCACATAGGTTTTATAAGAGTATCGGATTCATCGCTCGTTTATATGTTGCAGTACCTCGTTAGACTACAAGAGTCAAAATACAAACCTCATTTTGAAAAGTGTATTGCAACATGGATAACCAACTCAAATCAAGTTGGTTATAGTTTATAAAATCTCGTAGCCATGATTCTTAACCGCAAAACATTTGTTTTAGTAAACCAACTCGTAAAACATCTCGTAAAAACTCGTTAATAAAACTCGTATGGTTTATATCATTTCGAAATCCTCGTTGTGTGATATCGTTTTCAAAATTGTTTCCCATGTGAACTAAATAATGACACGAAATATAATATGATAAAAGCACTTATATATAAGATGTACCAGCGGCGTATGTACCATGCTTTTATCATGCTACACCCGTCCCATTATCTAATCACAACCCAAAACCAATCGTTTAATTAAATCGTTTAAGTTGTTTCAAATCGTTTAACTCGTTTTAATTGTGAAACTACTTTTGGTCGTCTCGCTAATAACATTCAAACCTTCGTGACTCGACTATCTCGAAACTCGCATTAACAAACCACCAAAGGGTAAGTTAACAATCATCAGATTCGGTCGTTACCTACGTAACCCCCACACATAACCATGGGTGTAGTCTGATAACGGGATTTGTCAGATCCTATGGTACCATAACCTAATACTTGTGACAACCCTCATAATTACAGGTATCCGTACAATTAATTAATATTGATTTGTGCTTAATGAATGTTCTTAATTACAACTGGTGACTTAAACTGCTTTCTTATCATACATACATGAGCATCACATTTCATATTGTCACATCACTTATTGCATACAAACTTTAGTGACATAAACGATGAACAAAGCACGGTTAGCACAGTTAGCGGATAACTCAGAAACATGCTGTTAATGTTTAGTACATAGACAGACAGTGTTTTGGGGCCCAGTATAAGCCAGGGACAAGGTACTACACTAGTATGGAGTGTAGGGAAGTAAGGACCATAAAACTGCGTCACTAGGTGATAGTTTAAGTGCCGTAAAGTGCCTAAAACCCACTCAAAGTGCAGAATTCTGCAATAATCAGCAAAAATCAGCATTTTAACATGCTAGTAACATGCAAAAATATGGCAAAATGGTCCTGTATGCTTTCCTAAGTGTCAGGAATTAAAAGTGTCACAAAAGGGTACTTAATGAACACTAAACGGAATAACTTGACACTTTAACGAACCGGTATCTAACCGAACAACCGAACATTACCCGGAACACCAAAATATTTCTAGAAGCATTTTTTTACTTTTTCTGAGCTAGTTATGGTTCCCGAACACCCTAACATACTACATAATGCAAGATACACATAAAACACTAGACCTTACACTTAACACCCTATCTAATTACCTACTTACCATCAAGTTACATTTAACCCCCCTCCCCTTTGATATTTACGGCCCAAGAGTGGCCCCACCTCAAGATTTCTTCAATCTTCACTAAATCTCCTAATGATCTTGATTAGATATGATAGGATCATGTATGTACTTATTGAAACACTAAACCCATTGGATAATAGATTTAGTTGGTTATAAGTGGCACATGGTGGATTAGAATGCACACACTTCATCTCTTCACTTCTTCCTCTCCCTCTCTTAAAGCTTTCGGCCGAACCCCCTTCCACACACATCACCATCATCAAGTCTTGTTCCATCCATTTCAAGGTTATCACAAGGTGTAAGGTGCAAGATTAGAAGGCTTGGTGCTTGAAGAACTTGAAGGACCTCCATCATTTGCTTTTATCCACCACTTTTGTCTTCATCATCAACTAGTGTTCTTCCCTAGCTTAAAGCTAGTAGTAAGACCCTTTTTAACCTTTGTTACTTCTATTTTTAGTTGTTAAAAGATATGTTATGATGCAATTATCAAGAACACTAAAAGACATAAACTTGGATCTAGCACATAAAGCTTACATATGATGATATATAGATGAAATTATGTTGTTTAGTATATGTGTGATGATTGATTGTTGATTTCTTGAGATGATGATGTTAATCATCACATGAAGCTTGTTAGATGGTGATTAAACACATAGTCTAGCAAGTGAGAGGATGATTATGTAAGAAAATAGGATGATCATCTTCTTGTATGAACATGAACTTGATGAATGAAGGGATTTCTTGTAAAATAATAAACAAAGTAAGCTAGTAGACTTGTGAATCTAGGATTTGTGAGTGATTTCACAAGAAAACCAAGTTCAAAATATGATTTTTGAAAGATCATGGTTTTTACTTAAGCCTACAATATTTTTAGTGGAAAAACAAGTGTAGAGATACTAGAGAAACAAGAAGATGTTATAAATAAACATTTTTGCAAAATGTGATTACAAGTTGTAAACACCTAGTTTCTTTAAGAATGAGATTTTTAAGGGGATAAATACACTTTAAAGGGGTAACTAAACCCACTAAACACTTTACCAAGTCACTAAAAGTTTTTAATAAAAGATCAAGTTCATGTTGTTATGTAAAGTGTATAGTTTTTGCACTTGGTAAGTATGATATTGTTTAGAGTTGATTGTTGATTATTGCGTGTTGAATTTGAAAAGAAAATGATATGCTAAATAATATGGACACCTCCATTTTCAAAGGAAATCATGGCGAAATTTTCTAAAAATGCAAACACTTAGAAAATATTTTCTAGACAAGTATTTACAAGTATGTTTTAAACTATGTTTTTCAACATAAACTTTGGCATAAATTTTGTTACAAAAATACAAGTATTGGAGGTTGGTTTTTGTAAATAAAAATGGATAAATATATATATTTAGAATATATATTTTATATTAAAGACACTTGTGTGAATATTTGTATACTTTGTGAAATAGTTATATTATTTTAGGGTAAAATGATATTACTTAACAAATACCAAGAATTTACAACTCCAAAATAATACCAAAAATCACAAGGAATAAAATATAAGTTACACACCTGATATTGTGAAACCGAACGATAAAACGTAACTTACGAAATATTCCGGGAAATACTCTTACAAATATATTTTTGGTAAATATTATTTTGGAAACGAAAGAAGTGAAAATATGATCTTTGTACAAATTACCAAGTATATCATATTTTCGACCAAGTTCAAATATATTTTCCTAGTATATTTAGAAGATATATAATTTTTGGGAAAAATATATATTTTCTGGACAATACATTATTTTGGATAAAATAAGTTTAGATATATTTTCTAAAGTGAGGCTTGGAAATATATTATACAGTAATACAAATATACATGTATAAGATACCCCCATCCTTGGGAAGGAAAATACTTGAGAAGTATTATTATAGAAATATTGTTTAACGATTATACCAAAAATTAAATATAATTTAAAGTTAAAATAATTTATTATAACAAGAAATTATCACTTGGAATAATATTGGGAACATAAGAAACGCAACTCAAAAATGTTAAACTCTAAGCCAAGGCACGGCCCGTTTGTCTAATAGACATTAGTATACTGTAGGTAGTCGTGTTAGCTGCGGAGGTTTGAGTTGCCGGTACTGAAGACGCATTACTGTGAGTTCATGTCCCCCTTTTATTTAAACTGTTTTGTTTATTTACTTCGGGGGTGAAATACATGTTACAAAGGATTACTTACAATACAATTGGTATGGTTAGCCTAGGAAAGAACCATATATCATGTGATGCGGTAGGTGTATACTTGAGGCCATCAATCCTCTTGTAGGACCGAGGGGCATGAGTGATAGATCTATTTGGGTGTAGCGAGCCCACACCCATGAGGCCAGGGTGGCCCATAGTGGTGACTATGTCTTCCAGCCGGAAGCCCGGTACAAATTTGCTAGGTTTGAGTCTTCCTACACCGTCACACATATCAGTGGCCTTGCAAACCATTGGTGATCTTTTCCTTGTTTGCTATTATACCGGGACTTTCATACATACATTGAATACAAAGGTTTACACATACTCACGAACACATCAACTCGCTCAACTTTTGTTGATATTTTTAAACTACATGTATTTCAGGGAACTAAGGGATCTGGCAGGTGTGTGCATGTGTCTCCAAGCTGCGTTTGAATAAAGGATGTCATCCATGGTCGTAGAGTTTAGGAGATGTATCCTATTCCTGGACGGGATACATGTTTCTAAACTTGGTTTTAGTTAACGTCTTTTGTTGAGTCTTTGTGAACTCATTTAAACAAGTCATGGTTTATAACTTATTTTGGTGTCGATGTTTCAGACAAGTATGTCGTGGTATTTTTTTAACTTAATTAATGGATGAACATCTCATGTTTTTATCATATAGCGTTGTTATGATTGAATGCTATGGTATTAAGAAGTCACACCAAATAACCACGCTTCCGCAAAAGTCAGGGTGTGACAGCTTGGTATCAGAGCTTCGATCGTAGCAAACTAGGATTCTTCTCGAGTCTAGACTACGATCACTAGGGCTCTCACGAAAACATTTTCAAACATACACAAAATGTCCAGATCTTGGGAACAAACATTTTACAAACAAAAGGCACAAAACACATTTCAAAACTTATATTTATGATTCAGTCTTAGAGACTAGGGAGGTTCAGTCTTAGAGACTGGGGAGGTTCAGTCTTAGAGACTGGGGAGGTTCAGTCTTAGAGAGTGGGGAGGTACAGTCTTAGAGACTGGGGAGGTTTAGTCTTAGAGACTAGGGGAAATTGAGTCTTAGAGATTGGGTAGTCAGTTTGAGAAACTGGGAAGGTTTTAGTCTGAGAGACTAGGGAGTTCAGTCTAAGAGGCTGGGTGGGATAGTCTGGGAAGACTAGGATGAATACATGCTAACATTGTTATTACTTACATGCTTATTTGGATGATTGTTGATATATGTGCATATGTTGTGGTTGTGTTGATTACAGACATTATGTCATCTTCTTTTGAGAGTGGAGTATCCGACACGATAGACCCTATGGCCATAGTCTCAGATGATGAGATAGCCACAGACCCTGAGGTTTTTACATCTGACACCACGAGCGACGACGATGATGACTTTCAGCCCTTCGCTTTACCAGATTTCGGAGATGACATACCTATAGCTGATGGTTTTCCTGATGGGGATCTACTTCTTATTCCGATCCCTGCTCCTTTTCCTCTCGCTGCATTTCCTCTTGAGGATCTTCCTCTTGATGCCATGTCTGACGACGACATCGATCTTTTTATCGAGGGTCCCCCTGAGGATGCCCAGGATGGTGGGGCTCCGGTTGATGATGATGTTGCTATCCCACTTGCAGAGATTCCAGTCGATGATGACGTTGATGTCCCGCTTGTCGAGATTCCAGTCGCTGATATCATTGTTGTTCCGTTGGTCGAGATTCCTGCTGTTGAGATCTCATCTGACCATTCCGGTCCTGACTCATTCGAGTCCGTATCATCTGCTACTTAACACGCACAGGGCGTGCAACATTATCCCACTGACACTGATTCTGACACAGCGATGTCTACTGCACCTATCTTTCCACACGACTTTGACCCAGATCATGAGATTGAGTTTGTACCTGACGAGCCACCTTTTGAGGCACCTGTCATTCCTGACGATCAGCTCTTTGATATACCCGCTGATCTTGAGAATGCTCCAGCTGACCCTGAGTCTGTGATTGCACCTGAGCCTATACCGGCACACGATCTTTTACCTGAGCACGATCCAGTACTTGTCGATGTACCAGTTGTTGCACCACCTTTGCCTGACCCGATCCCTGTACTTGTTGATCACGCTCCTTTTGCTACCCATATAGATCCCAGATATGCACACACCCGTAATGGGTGGATTGAGGACAACGACGAATACCCTCCTTTTATTCAACCCGTTACTCCCCCACCTGCATCTACCCAGTCACCCATTGATATCGCCCCATTTCACCCACATGAGTCTGACATTCACCACACAGATCTACCGATCACATTTCTTCAGGATATCCCTCCTCCCCGTCCTGGGGAAGGACCATCGAGTCAGCCGCCCAGTCACATACCTTCTGTGTCAGCAGCCGATCATTTCATGCCATAGTTTACACACACTGCTCCTTCTTCTGCACCCACGGGCGAGCCACTGATTTGGTTTCCGCCCAACACGATGCCTATGTCTGACCCGTACCATCCCTCACATTACTCGGGTTACACCAGGGATGATTTGCTTTTATCATTACAGCTCCAGCAGGAGTTGTTGTGTCGCAGAGTCACAGAGTTAGAGAGGATCCCACGTCCTCCATCTTGCACTTGTCAGTCACCATTCGCGACTCCGCCGACTCCTCTTCAGTCCTACCCAGAGTTTGGCGCTCGTTTCCTCACTATGGAGCAGCAGATTGCTTACCTGCTGCGTATTGTTCATGCTCTTGAGGAGGATTTGGCGCATTTACGCAGGTTGCTTTTCGTTCCTCCACCTCCTCCTCCTCCACCATCAGCTTAGAGGTTTTTGGTTTGATGCAGATAGCATACTTTTGATGAGAGTGCAGCTATTGAGCCAGATTGCACAGCTTTTTGAAGACCACATTTTGACTTGTGACTTGTGACTTTTGATTACTGTAGTTTGATAGATGATTCGGACAAGGGTGATGTAACCCTTAGTTTCTTTTGATGTATGATGTATTGTGAAACATGTAAAACTGTACTTGTGGTCTTGATATATGGAAGCTCAATCGCATCATTCTCATTATATGCGTTATTGTGTTACTTGGTTGTGTTATGACATGGGATGTTTTGTGCTTACTTACGATTGATGAATGATATTACAAATGCATGTTACGTACTCACTATACTTGTTATGACCTGACCGATGCAATCTTCTTATAGAAGATGCCTCCATGAAGTGAAACTCGTTTGCCCACTACTTAGGCCGAATTACAAAAAAGGATCTCCCGAGCAATAGCAGATTACGAGGCCTCGCGCACCGAAAATAGCGGGGGTACCTCGAGGAACAACCCACCACATGGTAGTGTTTAAGTCGCTTGGGACACATTACGTTACCTTTGGATATTCCGTGTGCGCTTGCAAATGCTTCCTGTGAATGACGTTACTTTACAGGCTGTACCTTTAAGCAGTTTTTAGATTGTAAACCGCTGAATTTTGACGGCACCGGAGGTGCTGTGGCTTTTGTTCGATGGACAGAGAAGACCGATTTTGTGACAACCCTCGAATTTACATGTAACCGTACAGTTTATTAATAATAATTAATGTGCTTGACGACTGTGTGGAATCACTTAACTGCTTTCTGATATCCATGTTATGCTTACACGTACTTGTTAATATACTAATAGTGTACAGAAAAGTTACTAAATAGTCCTGTGTAATTTCCTAAGTGTTAGAAAGTGAAAACGTTACAAAATATACATATAGGACGCTTTGCGGATTAATTAAGCAGTTTAGCGGAACAGTGTCAAACCGAACAACCGGACTTAACCCGGGACATAAAAATATTGTCATTAACACTGTTTTCTTTTTCTGAGCCAGTTAGGGTCCCCGAACACCCTAACACCCTTTATATTTAATGACACACTAAAGCTACTAACTAGAACCATTTGATTTCAACTAGTTTATAACTAACCATTACACCACCCAACCCCATACTACCCCCCCCCCCCCATACTCACGGTCACCCCTAGGGTGACACACCCTTGTCCTTGTTGATTTTTATATAAATCTTGTCTAATATCTTAGTGACACTTTACATATTGGACAATCACCAAAGTTGGACCATAAATAAGCATGATGGATCACCATTATCTCACTTGAACACAACACAAAAATTGCTCTCATCCCTCTCCCTTTCCTTACAATCGGCTGCCACCACCTCACCATACAACCACCATCATCAACCTTCTTTCAAGCCATTCTCATACACACAAAGGTGCAAGGGTTCATACAACGAAGCTCGGTGCTCTCGGAACGTGAAGGACCACTCTCGTTAGCTTTTATCCACCCATTTTCCATCAAGAATCTTCCCTAGCCTCGAGCTAGAGGTATATCACTTAAAACTCACTCTTGAACGTATCTAAAGTGGTTAATAAGAGTTTCGTCGGTTAAAAATTACGAACATATAAGATCAAAGCCTAAAAGTTTACTAAAGTAATGAACAAGGTGGTTAATGGATGAATATGTGTGTAAATCATGTAGATCTTGTGTGATTATGATGATTGGGTGATTATCTGATGTTTTACTGAATGATATTAGTATATGATGTTGTTGTGGTCACTAAACTTGTTAAAGGAATCGATCGAACACGATTTAGAAGGTTAAACACAAAAGAATCAGAATCTGTCCAACTTTTACAGCCCACTTCTGTTGGCTGTAAACAGGTCTTAACCTCAACGAAAAATCGATATTTTGAATCTAAAATATGTTATTATGAAATACGGTTCTAATGGCACCGGAATCGTAATTTTTGGACTCCGTTTACTATTTTTAAAGTGTTAATTTGTAACAGCTACTTAAGCTGAATTTTGACAGCAATAAATGGGTGTCGTACTTTCAGTCATAACCTGAGTTTTGTGATAAATCGGACCATGAAAATTTTACTGTAGATGATAACTGAAGTATTTGTAATTACCCCACTGGAATTTCGCAAATCGGACTTACGATGAATTTTTAATAAATTGTTTCGTGGACTGTGGTCAGAAATACATAAATCTGAGTTCAGTCCCGAATATGAATTTTTATAAAATATTGGTGATGAACCGGACCCCGATATTTTTACACAATAAAATATGGAACGTTTAAGACATTCTGTAAAAATTTGGGAATTTTTGGAACATGTTAACTATTTTATTAAAATCCCCGAAAACAGCCCAGTTTCGAGTATAAAAGCTGAAACGACATAAGTAGTGATTTGCGTGTCTAAATGTCGAGTGTGCTATCTGTGAATGATCTAACATGTTATATGTGTTGTATGCATTATTGTATGTTTTCTTATGAGTGGGGAATGGATGGGAAGTATATATGGGCGTAAATCGTTAAAGTGTGTGCCTGTTATGTGGTAGAAGTAATGTGCAAATAAACCGTACGAAGGATACGTGTTATGCATGAGAAACTGATTGTTATCCGTACCTTATTAGGACGCGATTGACCGACCTTGACTGTTAACTATATTGAGAATCTAACCGAGCAAACCGAGGTGAGTTCACACACTTTCTACAAGGCATGGGATTCCCGGTGGTTTGGGAATGGGTTAAGAAATTAAAATTGGAATCTACATATCCTCCTTGGGTAGGATATGTACGGCCATCCTCCATAGGTAGGATGCCATTATTAAACCTACGAATTCTCCTGGTGCAGAATACGTACGTTCGTCCTCCTGGTGCAGGACAACAACCTTAAAACTAGCTAGACAAAACTCTATCATGAAGTCCCTCAATTTATATCGACTTAATCGCCGAGGCCAATGGCGAGCGGGTCATTAGTTAATAGCGCTATTAGGTTTAACAAACCTCACACCGTGCCAGTCGGACGGGCGTGTACTAATGGACTATGGCAGATTGTCAGTGATGATAGACACTGATATAGGGCACAACTTATTTGCGTAGCAGTCGATATCATTCCGTCTAGTAGTTCAAACGGGGAAAACCCCCACTGATCATGGTTATGGATTGGGTAAAGAAAAAGGAAATGGTTAAACATACTTTCAACTACGGGGTAACCCCCACGGCAAATAAGCCAACGAAAGTCAAACCACGTTTTTCAGAAACAACTTAAAACTAAACGACCAAACGTGAACTCACTCAACTTTGTTGTTGACTAGTTGTTACATGCCTTACAGGTCGCTAGATGCTTTTGGGAGCTTGCACGAGGAGAAGGTTGTTGTGGAATATGGGTTGTTATATCCCATACTTAATAACTGAACTTTATAAACCTACGGAACTTATGTTTGAGACTTTAAACTTATGTTTATGAACTGTGAACTTACGTTTTATGCTTCCGCTGTTAACCTAAAATCGGTTTACTTCCTTTTGGTCACCAATCGTATTGTGTTTGGTTTTATTTACATAATTATGTTGTTCAATATGATTGGTGGCTCGATCCTGGTCATGTCACGCCTCCAAGCGGTGATACTCCGCGTGTGGATTTTGGGGGTGTGACAGATTGGTATCAGAGCCATTGGTTATAGAGAACTTGGTTTTAATAAGGGAAAAGTTTTCATTAAAACCAGACTATAACCTGTACAGTGCTCAACGATCCACAACGACGCTTCGCTCCACGTGCAAGACTCGACACCATAAGTGGTATGATTTATGTTATATTGTCGGTTAGATAGTTCTCACTGTGCATTAGATAATGTGATAATTGCTATTTGAACCTTGTGTGCTTACTCTCTAATGTCGTCCCACACACTTACACACTTTCGCGACACTTTCCTCACTTACGTTGCTTCATTATGAAGATCATGAGCGGACGCGAAGGACGTATCAACCTCACTCAAGCCCAGTTGACGGCTTTGATCAACGAACGAGTTGCGGAGGCACTCGCAACTAACCCTGCAGGAGGTATAACCTGCCATACCAACTCACCATAGGACATTTAGATCCTACCTTCGCAAACCAACCCTCGTGCTTAATCTTATTCTCGCGCAACAGGTCAACATGCTCAACCTCCTGTGTGCACGTTCAAGACGTTCATGGACTGTCGACCTACCACTTTCAGTGGCACCGAAGGAGCAGTGGGCCTTCTTCACTGGTTTGAAAAGCTTGAGACAGTTTTTGAGATGTGCGAATGCCCCGAAGACCGTAGGGTGAAATATGCTACCGGAACACTTGAAGGAGCTGCGTTAACCTGGTGGAAGGCACAGGTTCAACTACTAGGGCTGGCAGTTGCTAATGCCACGCCCTGGAATGGTTTCAAAGAGCTGATCAGAGAGGAGTACTGTAGTCGGGATGACATCCACAAGCTAGAAGTGGAATTTTACAATCTGAAGATGACAGGATCTGAGATTGAGGCGTATACCAAGAGGTCGAATGAACTGGCCATCCTGTGCCCAACTATGGTGGACCCTCCCATCAAACGTATTGAGCTTTACCTCAAGGGCCTTGCACCAGCGATTCAAAGTCACGTAACTTCAGCCAACCTGGGTACCATTCAGCAAATTATCAAGTTGGCTCATCGTCTCACCGACCAGGCGGTGGAGCAAAACAGGCTACCCAAACGTATCAGTGCCACAGCTACTTCTGATGCACCTACCGACAACAAGCGAAAATGGGATGGGAACTCCGGAAGGGGGTCTACTTCAGTTCAGTCTCAACAGCGAAAGAGTGATGACTACCAGAGTCCCGGTCAGCAATCTTCTGGTAATCAAGGACAGGGTGGATACCGAGGAAACCACCCCAAGTGCAACCGGTGCAACAAGCATCACAGCGGGCAGTGCAACAAAGGTCGATGTCAGAGATGTCACAGGCTGGGCCATGAAGCCAAAGATTGCAGGAGCCCACGTCCTGCGAATCAGAATCGCCAACAACAACAACAAGCCCCACAGAACCACCAGCAACAGCATCAGCAGGGAAATAAAGGATGCTTTCAGTGTGGCGCTGAAGGCCACTTTAAGAGGAACTGCCCCCAGCTAAACCAAAACCAGAACAATAACCAAGGAAATGGGAACCACAATGGGAACAACAATGGAGGCGGAAATGGAGGAGACAACAATGGCAACGGGGCAAGGGGTCGTGTGTTCGTGATTGGTCAGGGAGAAGCAAGGAACGATCCCAACGTTGTGATGGGTAAGTTTCTTCTTGACGACTTCTTCGTTACTGTTTTATTCGATTCGGGTGCCGATACTAGTTATGTGTCCGTGAAAGTTAGCCAAATTCTTAAGCGCACCCCAACACTCCTGAACACCAAACACACGGTAGAACTAGCTAACGGTAAAAGTCTTGAAGCCACACACGTAGTTAAAGGTTGTAACCTCGTCTTAGCTGGTCAGACTTTCCCTATCGATCTTGTTCCTATCACACTTGGTAGTTTCGACGTCGTTATTGGGATGGATTGGCTATCTCATCATCAAGCCGAGATTGTTTGCAAGGAGAAAATCATCCGCATTCCTCGTTCTGATAAAGAACCCCTCGTGATTCATGGCGACAAGAGTGGTGCTGTCGAAGGCATCATCTCTTTCCTTAAGGCCCAGAAGTGTTTGCGAAAGGGCCACACTGCCATTTTAGCACTCGTTACTGACACATCCACGGAAGAGAAGAGAATTGAAGACATCCCTATTGTGCGCGAATTTCCCGAGGTATTTCCTGAGGAATTACCTGGTCTTCCTCCTCATCGCCAAGTTGAGTTTCAAATCGAGCTAGCTCCTGGAGCAGCGCCAGTAGCTCGAGCACCATATCGTCTAGCCCCATCAGAACTCGAAGAACTGTCCACACAACTACAAGAACTCTTGGAAAAGGGTTTTATACGTCCTAGCTCTTCACCCTGGGGAGCTCCAGTCTTGTTCGTGAAGAAGAAAGACGGTACCTTCAGGATGTGTATTGACTATCGCGAACTTAACAAGGTGACTGTGAAGAATCGTTATCCTCTTCCACGTATTGACGACTTGTTTGACCAGTTGCAAGGGTCGAGCTATTACTCCAAGATTGATTTGAGATCGGGATACCATCAGCTGAGAGTCCGAGATGAGGACGTCTCCAAAACAGCATTCAGAACTCGTTACGGCCATTACGAGTTTCTGGTTATGCCGTTCGGGCTGACGAATGCACCGGCAGTCTTCATGGATCTCATGAACCGAGTGTGCAAGCCTTACCTGGATAAGTTCGTTATTGTGTTCATCGATGATATCCTGATCTATTCTAAGAGTCAGGAGGAACACGAGCAGCATCTACGACTTATGCTGGAACTTCTTCGAAAAGAACGGTTGTATGCCAAGTTTTCGAAATGTGATTTCTGGCTTCGCGAAGTCCACTTTCTAGGCCACGTGGTAAACAAGGATGGAATTCATGTGGATCCATCTAAGGTTGAATCGATCAAGAACTGGCCTGCACCCCGCACACCAACAGAAATCCGCCAATTCTTGGGTTTGGCCGGATATTACAGAAGGTTTATAAAAGATTTCTCCAAGATTGCGCAACCTCTCACTTCACTGACTCAGAAGGGCGTCATCTATCGTTGGGGTGATGCACAGGAGTCCGCATTTCAACATCTAAAGGATAGACTTTGTAGCGCGCCTATCCTCTCATTGCCAGAAGGCACCGATGATTTCGTGGTTTATTGCGACGCTTCCATCCAAGGACTTGGTTGCGTATTGATGCAACGTGACAAGGTCATTGCCTACGCATCGCGCCAACTTAAAGTTCACGAAAGAAACTACACTACTCACGATCTGGAGCTGGGAGCAGTTGTATTCGCACTTAAGATATGGAGACATTACCTGTACGGTACAAAGTGCACCATTTACACCGACCACAGGAGTCTCGAGCATATCTTCAAGCAAAAAGAGTTAAACATGCGACAACGCCGATGGGTCGAACTCTTGAATGATTACGAATGCGCTATCAAGTATCATCCGGGCAAAGCCAATGTTGTGGCTGACGCCCTCAGTCGAAAGGATACTTTACCTAAGCGTGTGCGAGCATTACAGCTTACCATCCAGTCTAACCTTCCTGCTCAGATTCGAGATGCCCAGGTCGAAACATTCAAAGCAGAAAACATCAGGGCTGAGTCCCTACGAGGATCGAGGCAGCGGCTAGAACAAAAGGGAGACGGTGCCTACTATGTTAACGGACGCATCTGGGTTCCATTTTATGGCAACTTACGCGAGCTTGTGATGGATGAAGCAGATAAGTCTCGTTATTCTGTACACCCTGGTTCAGACAAAATGTACCACGACCTCAAGACTACGTATTGGTGGCCTGGCATGAAAGCCCACATAGCAACCTACGTCAGTAAGTGCTTGACTTGTGCGAGAGTCAAGTCTGAATATCAGAAACCATCAGGCCTACTTCAACAACCGGAGATCCCGAAATGGAAATGGGAGCAAATCTCCATGGATTTTGTTACTGGCCTGCCCAGATCTCAACGCGGAAACGATACCATTTGGGTGATCGTAGATCGATTAACCAAGTCTGCACATTTTCTGGCCATCAAGGAAACGGATAAGTTTTCTACTCTTGCAGACATTTACCTAAAGGAAGTGGTATCAAGGCACGGAGTGCCAATCTCTATTATATCTGATCGTGACGCACGTTTTACTTCTGAACTGTGGCAAGCAATGCACAAGTCCTTTGGCTCACGATTAGATATGAGCACCGCTTATCACCCGCAGACGGATGGGCAATCTGAACGCACCATCCAAACCCTTGAAGACATGCTTAGGGCATGTGTAATCGATTTTGGTAACGGCTGGGAAAAGCACCTCCCGCTAGTGGAGTTCTCATATAACAACAGCTACCACACCAGCATCCAAGCCGCTCCGTTTGAGGCATTGTACGGACGCAAATGCCGATCGCCTCTATGTTGGGCAGAAGTTGGTGACAGCCAAATCACTGGCCCAGAACATGTGGTAGATACCACCGAGAAAATTGCTCAGATACGACAACGAATGGTGGCAGCTCGTGACCGTCAGAAAAGCTTTGCTGATAAGGGAAGAAAACCACTCGAGCTCCAGGTTGGGGATCGAGCGCTACTCAAAGTCTCACCTTGGAAAGGTGTAGTCCGCTTTGGCAAACGAGGCAAACTCAATCCGCGTTATATCGGACCATTCAAAGTCATTGAGAAAATTGGCCAAGTCGCCTACAGGTTGGATCTACCTGAAGAACTCAGCGGAGTTCACAACGTATTCCACGTATCAAATCTAAAGAAGTGTCTGTCAGATGAGACCTTCATAGTTCCTCTCAAGGAACTCACAATCGACGACCAGCTGCGATTCGTCGAGGAACCAGTAGAGATTACTGATCGAGATGTTAAGATTCTCAAGCACACAAGAATACCTCTCGTTCGAGTTCGTTGGAATGCTCGTCGTGGCCCAGAGTATACCTGGGAACGAGAAGACCAAATGAAACTCAAGTATCCCCAACTGTTTAAGAAAAACGCAATCACTACTGAGGCTGAAGCTACCGCAGAATTTCGGGACGAAATTCCAAATCAACGGGGGGATGATGTGACACCCCAGGAAAATCTGGAAGACAACGCAACTTAACTAGCTTCCTCAGTAACCACGCGCTAAATTTCGGGACGAAATTCTCTTAACAGGGGGAGAATGTGACAACCCTCGAATTTACATGTAACCGTACAGTTTATTAATAATAATTAATGTGCTTGACGACTGTGTGGAATCACTTAACTGCTTTCTGATATCCATGTTATGCTTACACGTACTTGTTAATATACTAATAGTGTACAGAAAAGTTACTAAATAGTCCTGTGTAATTTCCTAAGTGTTAGAAAGTGAAAACGTTACAAAATATACATATAGGACGCTTTGCGGATTAATTAAGCAGTTTAGCGGAACAGTGTCAAACCGAACAACCGGACTTAACCCGGGACATAAAAATATTGTCATTAACACTGTTTTCTTTTTCTGAGCCAGTTAGGGTCCCCGAACACCCTAACACCCTTTATATTTAATGACACACTAAAGCTACTAACTAGAACCATTTGATTTCAACTAGTTTATAACTAACCATTACACCACCCAACCCCATACTACCCCCCCCCCCCCATACTCACGGTCACCCCTAGGGTGACACACCCTTGTCCTTGTTGATTTTTATATAAATCTTGTCTAATATCTTAGTGACACTTTACATATTGGACAATCACCAAAGTTGGACCATAAATAAGCATGATGGATCACCATTATCTCACTTGAACACAACACAAAAATTGCTCTCATCCCTCTCCCTTTCCTTACAATCGGCTGCCACCACCTCACCATACAACCACCATCATCAACCTTCTTTCAAGCCATTCTCATACACACAAAGGTGCAAGGGTTCATACAACGAAGCTCGGTGCTCTCGGAACGTGAAGGACCACTCTCGTTAGCTTTTATCCACCCATTTTCCATCAAGAATCTTCCCTAGCCTCGAGCTAGAGGTATATCACTTAAAACTCACTCTTGAACGTATCTAAAGTGGTTAATAAGAGTTTCGTCGGTTAAAAATTACGAACATATAAGATCAAAGCCTAAAAGTTTACTAAAGTAATGAACAAGGTGGTTAATGGATGAATATGTGTGTAAATCATGTAGATCTTGTGTGATTATGATGATTGGGTGATTATCTGATGTTTTACTGAATGATATTAGTATATGATGTTGTTGTGGTCACTAAACTTGTTAAAGGAATCGATCGAACACGATTTAGAAGGTTAAACACAAAAGAATCAGAATCTGTCCAACTTTTACAGCCCACTTCTGTTGGCTGTAAACAGGTCTTAACCTCAACGAAAAATCGATATTTTGAATCTAAAATATGTTATTATGAAATACGGTTCTAATGGCACCGGAATCGTAATTTTTGGACTCCGTTTACTATTTTTAAAGTGTTAATTTGTAACAGCTACTTAAGCTGAATTTTGACAGCAATAAATGGGTGTCGTACTTTCAGTCATAACCTGAGTTTTGTGATAAATCGGACCATGAAAATTTTACTGTAGATGATAACTGAAGTATTTGTAATTACCCCACTGGAATTTCGCAAATCGGACTTACGATGAATTTTTAATAAATTGTTTCGTGGACTGTGGTCAGAAATACATAAATCTGAGTTCAGTCCCGAATATGAATTTTTATAAAATATTGGTGATGAACCGGACCCCGATATTTTTACACAATAAAATATGGAACGTTTAAGACATTCTGTAAAAATTTGGGAATTTTTGGAACATGTTAACTATTTTATTAAAATCCCCGAAAACAGCCCAGTTTCGAGTATAAAAGCTGAAACGACATAAGTAGTGATTTGCGTGTCTAAATGTCGAGTGTGCTATCTGTGAATGATCTAACATGTTATATGTGTTGTATGCATTATTGTATGTTTGCTTATGAGTGGGGAATGGATGGGAAGTATATATGGGCGTAAATCGTTAAAGTGTGTGCCTGTTATGTGGTAGAAGTAATGTGCAAATAAACCGTACGAAGGATACGTGTTATGCATGAGAAACTGATTGTTATCCGTACCTTATTAGGACGCGATTGACCGACCTTGACTGTTAACTATATTGAGAATCTAACCGAGCAAACCGAGGTGAGTTCACACACTTTCTACAAGGCATGGGATTCCCGGTGGTTTGGGAATGGGTTAAGAAATTAAAATTGGAATCTACATATCCTCCTTGGGTAGGATATGTACGGCCATCCTCCATAGGTAGGATGCCATTATTAAACCTACGAATTCTCCTGGTGCAGAATACGTACGTTCGTCCTCCTGGTGCAGGACAACAACCTTAAAACTAGCTAGACAAAACTCTATCATGAAGTCCCTCAATTTATATCGACTTAATCGCCGAGGCCAATGGCGAGCGGGTCATTAGTTAATAGCGCTATTAGGTTTAACAAACCTCACACCGTGCCAGTCGGACGGGCGTGTACTAATGGACTATGGCAGATTGTCAGTGATGATAGACACTGATATAGGGCACAACTTATTTGCGTAGCAGTCGATATCATTCCGTCTAGTAGTTCAAACGGGGAAAACCCCCACTGATCATGGTTATGGATTGGGTAAAGAAAAAGGAAATGGTTAAACATACTTTCAACTACGGGGTAACCCCCACGGCAAATAAGCCAACGAAAGTCAAACCACGTTTTTCAGAAACAACTTAAAACTAAACGACCAAACGTGAACTCACTCAACTTTGTTGTTGACTAGTTGTTACATGCCTTACAGGTCGCTAGATGCTTTTGGGAGCTTGCACGAGGAGAAGGTTGTTGTGGAATATGGGTTGTTATATCCCATACTTAATAACTGAACTTTATAAACCTACGGAACTTATGTTTGAGACTTTAAACTTATGTTTATGAACTGTGAACTTACGTTTTATGCTTCCGCTGTTAACCTAAAATCGGTTTACTTCCTTTTGGTCACCAATCGTATTGTGTTTGGTTTTATTTACATAATTATGTTGTTCAATATGATTGGTGGCTCGATCCTGGTCATGTCACGCCTCCAAGCGGTGATACTCCGCGTGTGGATTTTGGGGGTGTGACAGATTTAGTGATAAGAATGAGCAAATGCACAGTAGAACAACAAGTCACCTACATCTCCGGATTGTTCATATATGGAGCGCTTTCGTGGTGGAATCTCCAAGTCCAAACTCAGGGAGAGGCAGCAGCGTATGCTTTGACTTGGAATGAGTTAAAGGAACTCATGCGTAAAAAGTATTTCTCCATGGCTGAAATTCAAAAGTTGGAAACTGAATTCTGGAACCTCAAGGTGGACGGCCCGAAGATCGCCGAATATGTGCAGAGATTTCACGATCTGTCTCACGTGGTACCATACATGGTCAGACCGGAATTCAAACACGTTGAGCGTTTCATTTGGGGGTTGGCACCTCAGATTATGAGTATGGTAACATCGTCAAAGCCTGCAACAATTACTGAGGCTATCGATCTGAGCGTGTCACTAACTAAAGAAGCTATCAGGTTAAACAAGTTTTCAATTTCTGACCAGAAGAAAAAGGAGACTCACGTTGAGTCATCGGGAGAGAACAAAAGGAAGTTCTCTAACTTTAAGAAAGGTACCAGTAGTACGAACAAGAAGGATGAGACGAGTGCACCGGCCAAGGCCAAAGGAAAAGGGGTATATGGGCACCTTGCCCAAATGTGATGCGTGTCAGCTGCATCACAATGGACGATGCCGGGCTGGAAAATGTGAATCCTGTGGAAGAGTTGGTCACACGAAAGAAACATGTTGGGTTGGTACTGGTCGTGGTGGTCAAAGGGGTTTTGGTAACAACAACCGTGGTGGTAATGGGAATGGAAACCGCCCGCAAGGAAATAATGGAGGCAATGGAAACCGTGGTAATCAAGCTGGGAGTGGGAATCGCAACCAAAACAACAATCAGGGTAATGGAAATGGTAATGGTCGAGGAACAGGTTGTTTTAATTGTGGAGACATGGGGCATTTCAAGCGAGAGTGCCCGAAACTCAATCAAGCACAAGGAAGAGTTTTCAATATCAGAGCCAGAGAAGCACGCCAAGATCCAAATGTAGTTACTGGTACGTTCCCTATCAATCAACATTTTGCATCTGTACTATTTGATACTGGGGCCGATTATAGCTTCGTATCGCTAGAATTTAAGAATACAATTGGGTTGGTAGCCAGTAAGCTAGATATTCCATATTCGATAGAACTAGTTAATGGAAAGCTAGTAGAGGCAAATGAAGTCATCAGAGGTTGCGTGATAGAACTGGGAGAACACGAGTTTACACTGAATCTACAGCCAGTCGAGTTGGGAAGCTTCGAAGTGGTAGTAGGGATGGATTGGTTGTCAAGCAACAGAGCCGAGATTGTATGTCATGAGAAGATCATACGCATTCCAATGGCGAATGAAGAAACGATTGTGGTACATGGAGAGAAGCGCAATACGCCTCTAAGGATCATTAGTTGCTTGAAGGCTAGAAAATGTTTGAAGAAGGGATGTGTTGCCTTCTTGGCACACATTGTGGATAAGGAAGCCGCTAAATCGAAACTAGAAGATATTCCAGTCGTGAAGGAGTATCCTGAAGTCTTTCCAGAAGACTTACCAGGATTGCCGCCGCAAAGGCAATTCGAGTTTCACATTGACTTAGTTCCAGGCGCCGCGCCTGTAGCTAAGGCACCTTGTTGACTTGCGCCTTCGGAAACGCATGAGTTGTCGACGCAACTTCAGGAATTGTTAGACAAGGGATTTATCAGACCAAGCTTCTCGCCTTGGGGAGCTCCAGTTTTGTTCGTTAAAAAGAAGGACGGTAGTTTTCGCATGGGTATCGACTACCGGGAGCTAAATAAATTGACCATTAAGACTCGGTATCCTTGCCAAGGATTGACGACCTGTTCGATCAATTACAAGGTTCGAGTTTTTACTCCAAGATCGACCTTCGATCCGGTTATCACCAGTTGAGGATTCAAGAGGAAAGCATTCCAAAGACGGCCTTTAGAACTCGATATGGACATTACGAGTTCCTAGTTATGCCATTTGGTCTGACGAACGCACCAGCAGTATTCATGGATCTGATGAATAGGGTTTGTAAGCCGTACCTCGATAAGTTTGTGATCGTGTTTATTGATGACATTTTGATTTATTCAAAGACGAAAGAAGAACATGAGCAACATCTAAGGGCTGTCTTAGAGCTGCTTAAGAAAGAGAAATTGTACGCAAAGTTCTCGAAGTGCGAGTTCTGGTTGCGTGAAGTTCAGATCCTTGGTCACGTGGTTAACGGAAATGGAATTCATTTGGATCCCACAAAGATCGAGGCGATCAAGAATTGGGAGACTCCGAAGACGCCAACCGAGATTCGACAGTTCCTAGGTTTGGCGGGTTATTACCGCAGGTTTATTGAGGATTTCTCGAAAATCGCTCAACCTTTGACCTCCCTCACACAAAAAGACAAGAAGTATGAATGGGGAGACAAGCAAGAAGAGGCATTTCAGTTGTTAAAGAACAAGCTTTGTGACGCGCCGATCTTATCTCTACCCGAAGGCACTAACGACTTCGTGGTATATTGCGACGCCTTGCGTCAAGGTTTGGGATGTGTATTAATGCAGCGTCAGAAGGTTATAACATATGCTTCTCGCCAGTTGAAGGTCCATGGGAAAAATTACACCACGCATGATTTGGAATTAGGCGCGGTGGTGTTTGCTTTGAAGATCTGGCGACATTATTTGTATGGCATGAGATGCACAATCTATACAGATCACAAGAGCCTGCAACATATATTTGATCAGAAGGAGCTTAACATGAGACAGAGACGATGGGTTGAGCTGTTGAACGATTATGATTGTGAGATCAAGTATCACCCAAGGAAGGCGAATGTAGTCGCCGATGCCTTGAGTCGGAAGGAGAGAATTAAGCCCATAAGGGTTTGAGCTTTAGAAATGATCATACAAACAGACTTCTCGTTGCGCATTCGTGCCGCGCAGAGAGAAGCTCTCAAGGAAAAGAATCTTGAAAATGAATATCTCCGTGGGATGGAGAAGCAGTTGGAACCAAATGAGGAAGGAACGTTGTGCTTCATGAAACGAATTTGGGTTCCCTTGTTTGGTGGTCTGAGAGAAGTATTTTTTTATGAAGCTCACAAGTCACGGTACTCGATCCATCCTGGATCGGATAAGATGTACCAAGATTTAAAGGATTTCTATTGGTGGCCGAGAATGAAAGGCGATGTTGCAACCTATGTTGGTAAATGTTTGACTTGTGCCAAGGTGAAGGCCGAATATCAGAAGATTTCAGGTCTCTTACAACAACCTGAAATACCCCAGTGGAAATGGGAGCAGATTTCTATGGATTTTATAACAAAGTTACCAAAAACACCCAGAGGCCACGACACGATTTGGGTAATAGTGGACCGTCTGACGAAATCTGCACACTTTTTGCCAATTAAGGAAAAAGACAACACGAGTAAGCTTGCTGAGCTATACTTGAGAGAGATTGTTGCACAGCATGGAGTGCCTCTCTCGATTATCTCTGATAGAGATGGAAGATTCGTGTCAAGGATTTGGAAATCCTTCCAAGAAGCCTTTGGTTCTCAGTTGAATCTGAGTACTGGTTTTCATCCACAGACAGACGGCCAGAGCGAACAGACGATTCAAACATTGGAGGACATGTTACGAGCTTGCGTAATGGATTTGGGTGGTAGTTGGGACACTCACTTACCCTATGCTGGGTAGACGCGGGTGATAGACAGCTTGTTTGAAGCTCTCTATGGACGCAAGTGTCGATCACCGCTATGCTGGGCAGACGCGGGTGATAGACAGCGTGTTGGTCCCGAATAGGTCCAGGAGACGACAGACAAGATTACACAGATCCGAGAGCGCATCCAAGCGGCTCGTGATTGACAAAAGAGTTATGCGGACCGAAGAAGGAAACATCCGGAGTTTGAGGTGGGAGATATGGTTTTGTTAAAGGTTTCACCCAGGAAGGGTGTAGCACGCTTTGGGAAGCATGGGAAGTTGAACCCAATATACATTGGACCATTCAAGATCCTGGAAAGGATTGGTCTGGTAGCTTACAAGTTGGATTTACCCACTGAACTGAATGGCGTTCATGATACATTCCATGTATCAAATTTGAAAAAAGAGTCCAACTCAAGAAGCAGTGGTCATTCCTGCCGACGAAGTTCACATTGATGACACACTCCACTTTACTAAAGAACCTGTTGAGGTTACTGATTGGAAGGTTAACAAGACGCGACGGAGTAGTGTCAAACTCATCAAGGTTCGTTGGAACGCGCGTCACGGCCCAGAATTCACTTCGGAGCATGAAGATCGCATGAAAGCAAAATACCCACATTTGTTCCCCAAGACCCCTGCATCTAGTAGCAGAACTAAAATTTCGGGACGAAATTTTCTTAACAGGGGGAGAATGTGACAACCCTCATAATTACAGGTATCCGTACAATTAATTAATATTGATTTGTGCTTAATGACTGTGCTTAATTACAACTGGTGACTTAAACTGCTTTCTTATCATACATACATGAGCATCATACTTCATATTGTCACATCACTTATTGCAAACAAACTTTAGTGACATAAACGATGCACAAAGCACGGTTAGCACAGTTAGCGGATAACTCAGAAATATGCTGACAATGTTCAGTACATAGACAGACAGTGTTTTGGGGCCCAGTATGAGCCAGGGACAAGGTACTACACTAGTATGGAGTGTAGGGAAGTAAGGACCATAAAACTGCGTCACAAGGTGATAGTTTAAGTGCCGGAAAGTGCCTAAAACCCACTCAAAGTGCAGAATTCTGCAATAATCAGCAAAAATCAGCATTTTAACATGCTGGTAACATGCAAAAATATGGCAAAATGGTCCTGTATGCTTTCCTAAGTGTCGGGAATTAAAAGTGTCACAAAAGGGTACTTAATGAACACTAAACGGAATAACTTGACACTTTAACGAACCGGTATCTAACCGAACAACCGGACACTACCCGGAACACCAAAATATTTCTAGAAGCATTGTTTTACTTTTTCTGAGCTAGTTATGGTTCCCGAACACCCTAACATACTACATAATGCAAGATACACATAAAACACTAGACTTTACACTTAACACCCTTGCTAATTACCTACTTACCATCAAGTTACATTTAACCCCCCTCCCCCTTTGATATTTACGGCCCAAGAGTGGCCCCACCTCAAGATTTCTTCAATCTTCACTAAATCTCCTAATGATCTTGATTAGATATGATAGGATCATGTATGTACTTATTGAAACACTAAACCCATTGGATAATAGATTTAGTTGGTTATAAGTGGCACATGGTGGATTAGAATGCACACACTTCATCTCTTCACTTCTTCCTCTCCCTCTCTTAAAGCTTTGGGCCGAACCCCCTTCCACACACATCACCATCATCAAGTCTTGTTCCATCCATTTCAAGGTTATCACAAGGTGTAAGGTGCAAGATTAGAAGGCTTGGTGCTTGAAGAACTTGAAGGACCTCCATCATTAGCTTTTATCCACCACTTTTGTCTTCATCATCAACTAGTGTTCTTCCCTAGCTTAAAGCTAGTAGTAAGACCCTTTTTAACCTTTGTTACTTCTATTTTTAGTGGTTAAAAGATATGTTATGATGCAATTATCAAGAACACTAAAAGACATAAACTTGGATCTTAAACATAAAGCTTACATATAATGATATATGGATGAAATGATGTTGTTTAGTATATGTGTGATGATTGATTGTTGATTTCTTGAGATGATGATGTTAATCATCACATGAAGCTTGCTAGATGGTGATTAAACACATAGTCTAGCAAGTGAGAGAATGATTATGTAAGAAAATAGGATGTTATAAATTAACATTTTTGCAAAATCATATTTTGAACTTGGTTTTCTTGTGAAATCACTCACAAATCTTAGATTCATAAGTCTACTAGCTTACTTTGTTTATTATTTTACAAGAAGTCCCTTCATTCATCAAGTTCATGTTCATACAATATTTTTAGTGGAAAAACAAGTGTAGAGATACTAGAGAAACAAGAAGATGTTATAAATTAACATTTTTGCAAAATGTGATTACAAGTTGTAAACACCTAGTTTCTTTAAGAATGAGATTTTTAAGGGGATAAACACACTTTAAAGGGGTAACTAAACCCACTAAACACTTTACCAAGTCACTACAAGTTTTTAATAAAAGATCAAGTTCATGTTGTTATGTAAAGTGTATAGTTTTTGCACTTCGTAAGTATGATATTGTTTAGAGTTGATTGTTGATTATTGCGTGTTGATTTTGAAAAGAAAATGATATGCTAAATAGCATGGAACCTCCATTTTCAAAGGAAACTATGGCGAAATTTTCTAAAAAAGCAAACACTTAGAAAATATTTCTAGACAAGTATTTACAAGTATGTTTTAAACTATGTTTTTCGACATAAACTTTGGCCTAAATTTTGTTACAAAAATACAAGTATTGGAGGTTGGTTTTTGTAAATAAAAATGGATAAATATATATATTTAGAATATATATTTTATATTAAAGACACTTGTGTGAATATTTGTATACTTTGTGAAATAGTTATATTATTTTAGGGTAAAATAATATTACTTAACAAATACCAAGAATTTACAACTCCAAAATAATACCAAAAATCACAAGGAATAAAATATAAGTTACACACTTGATATTGTGAAACCGAACGATAAAACGTAACTTACGAAATATTCCGGGAAATACTCTTACAAATATATTTTTGGTAAATATTATTTTGGAAACGAAAGAAGTGAAAATATGATCTTTGTACATATTACCAAGTATATCATATTTTCGACAAAGTTAAAATATATTTTCCTAGTATATTTAGAAGATATATAATTTTTGGGAAAAATATATATTTTCTGGACAATACATTATTTTGGATAAAATAAGTTTCGATATATTTTCTAAAGTGAGGCTTGGAAATATATTATACAGTAATACAAATATACATGTATAAGATACCCCCATCCTTGGGAAGGAAAATACTTGAGAAGTATTATTACAGAAATATTGTTTAACGATTATTCCAAAAATTAAATATAATTTAAAGTTAATATGATTTATTACAGACACTTCTGGGCTTTTAAGAATGAAAT
Source organism: Helianthus tuberosus (assembly GCA_030545235.1). Classification (NCBI taxonomy): domain Eukaryota; kingdom Viridiplantae; phylum Streptophyta; class Magnoliopsida; order Asterales; family Asteraceae; genus Helianthus; species Helianthus tuberosus. Next base: position 36,494,040 of record CM060426.1, read on the forward strand.
GATGCCTGTGACTTCTCCGCTTTTGTCGCCTTGAACTATAAGGGGCTTGCCAGGAGGACGGGGAATACGAATAGCTTTCTCTTGGCAGAGGATTTCAGCTCGATGCTTGGATAACCAATCCATACCAATGACGACGTCGAAGCTTCCGAGAATGATGGGGAAGAGATCGATACGGAAGGTCTGACAAGACAATTCTAGTTTGCAGTTATGAATAACGTGTGAAGCCTCGAGGTTTCTACCATTAGCTATTTCAACGATGTGCTTAAAGCTTAGCGGCGTAAGAGTGGACTTAAGCTTCTTACTAATGCGTAGGGATACATAACTAGCATCCGCTCCAGAATCAAATAATATGGAAACATAACGATCATTAAGTAGGAACTTACCCGCCACCACGTTAGGGTCGTTCCTTGCTTCAGCAGCCCCAATCACGAATGCCCTTGCATTGTTTCCAGCTCCCTGGTTGTTGTCGTTGTTTCCAGCACCTCGATTATTGTTGTTGCGATTCTGGTTCAGCTGAGGGCAATCCTTTCGCATGTGCCCTATTGCCCCACATTTGTAGCATTCACGGTTGTTTCCTTGCTGCTGCTGTTGCTGTGGTTGATGCTGATTCTGCCTAGCTGGGAACTGGCTCGTGTAGTCTTTGGCTTCATGCCCCATCTTGTTGCATCGCAGACACTGACCTTTGCCACATGGCCCATTGTGGTGTCGGTTACATTTGTTACACTTGGGGTGGTTTCCTCGATAGCCACCCTGTTGCTGAGGGCCTTTGTTGTTTTCAGTCTTCCTTTGCTGAACTGAGGCCTGGGTGGGGTTAGCATCCTTACCCTGATTTCCATCCCACTTTCGTTTGTTATCGGTAGGAGTTCCGGCAGTAGCACTGATCCTTTTGGGCAGCTTGTCCTCCTCCACAGCCTGATTGGTGAGTTTGTGAGCAAGACGGACCACGGGCTGTATGGTATTGAGGTTGGCTGAGGTTACATGGCTCCGGATTTCTGGGACCAAAACTTTGATGTACAATTCGATCCTTCGATACATAGGTCGGGACATGTTTGGGCAAAGTGCAGCATAGTCGTTGGACTGCTTGGTGTAGGTCTCAATCTCTGATCCAACCCTCTCGAGCTCATAGTATTCGTTTTCGAGTTTGTGGATGTCATCCCTGTGACAGTACTCCTCTTTGATCATGTCCTTGAAATCTTCCCACGCAGTAACATTAGCAGTTTCCAGACCAAGCATCTGAATCTGTGCTTTCCACCATGAAAGCGCGTTTCCTTCAAGCGTACCAGTCGCGAACTTTACCCAGCTAGCAGGGGGACACTCGCAGACAGCAAAGACAGCTTCGGCTTTTTCAATCCAGTGCAGTAGGCCTATGGCACCCTCAGTGCCGTTGAAAGGGAGAGGCTTGCCATCCATGAAGGTTTTGAAAGTACAAACACGTGGCTGCGCAGGCGCAGGCTGACCTGTCGTGAGAAGTGAAGCGAATAGGCTTAGAGGTGAAAAGACGATGTGGGGGTAGGATCTAAATATCCTAAAGTAACGAGTTTACCTCCAGGGTGAGCTGCGAAAGCTGCAGCCACCGTGTTGAGCAAGTTAGTGAACTGAGCCTGAGTCATGTTAACGTTTCCTCTTCCGCGTCCACTCATTGTCTTCATAGCCAGAAAACACAGTATGAGTGTGATGTCGTAACGTAGCGAGAAAGAGGTAAAAGAAGGATGTGTATCTATCTAATTAGGCACACCAGTATGTATAGTAGAGCAGTCAACATAAGATAAACAAGCAAGTAAACACAAGTCCGAGCTATGAGGTCTAATATGTTGAGTCTTGCCCTTGGAGTGTAGTGTCGTCACGAGTCACGGGTTGTAGTCTGGTTTTTATCAAAAAGACTTTCTTTTTAAAACCAAGTTCACTATAACCAATGGCTCTGATACCAATATGTCACACCCCCAAAATCCACGTGCGGAATACCACCGCTTGGAGGCGTGACTGACCAGGATCCAGCCACCAATTATACTGAGCATTGGTCCATAATAGAAATGTTCACCAACCACATTAGTTAGTAAACATCATAGTTCGAAGTTTATAAAAGTTTAAGTTCGAATAATAGCTTAAGTAAACAGCGGAAGTATAAACCAAACAGTTTCAAAACAAATTTCATAGTTCAAGTTTATTTAAAACCCAACACATGGGTTAGACGACCACTACACATTCCCAAGCTGCAAGTGTCACACCACGACCGCGTAAAACAACAAATCGCGGCGGAAAACGTCGGGGGGTGTTGCAACAGAATTATCGTTTCATAACCATGGATACAAAAGGGTTTCGTTTTATTGAATATTAAACATTATCATTGTCTTAAAATAGAACAAACAAGTTACATATCGACTAATATTGTTTTATGTCACTAAGGCCTCGTCCAGATCCTACGTGACGCATGCATCCTAGCAAATCATCATCAAGCATCAACTCCTGAAACATATGTGAAAATACAGTCAGCAAAGAAATGCTGGCGAGTACATAGGTTTTATAGGAGTATTGGATTCTTGGCTAGTTTAAATGTCGCAATACTTTATTAAAAACCTTGTTTTGAAAAGAGTATAATATTGCAACTTTATTAACCAACTCAAAACAAGCGGGTTATAGTTTATGAAACCTCGTAGCCATGATTCTTAACCCAAAAACCTTTGTTTTAGTAAAGCAAATTGTAAAACATCTCGTATTAACTCGTTAATAAAACTCGTATGTTACTTCGAAAACATCGTTGTGTGACATCGTTTCGCTATCGTTTACCCAAATCGTTTAACATCGTATTGTCCAAATTGTTTACAAATCGTTTACATCGTCCAAATCATCCTCGTTTTAATTGTGAATAACTTATATATAGTCGTCTCGCTAATAACATTCAAACCTTCGTGACTCGTCCCTCGTTTCTCGCATTAATAAACCACCATAGGGTAAATTAACAAATATCAGATTCAGTCGCTACCCTCAACCCCCACACATAACCATGGGAGTAGTATGATAACGGGATTTGTCAGATCCTATGGTACCATAACCTAATACTAGTCGGCTTGATCATTGCTAATGAATGTCATTTGTTATGTAACCCAACCAACAAGTTCGTTCACATTATCGAAATCGTTATTAGTTTTGTATAAATCGTCTTAATCGTTTTTGAAACCATCGTTATAACATCAAAAATCGTTTTGATACCATCGTTAAAACCTTGAAAACATTTAGTACATATGAATCACCCCAAAACAATTGAAAGCAGTAAAATAGGGGAACTATGTACTCACATGTAGTGCAAAGTATCCTCAGTCAATAGAACTTCAACAAACTCGAGCAAACCAGAGAAATCAAACAGTACCTAGTAATCGAATCACTAATCAAACAATAGACGCCTAAATCGGAAGATCGGACAGAATGAGGTCTTGTAAACCAAATGAGTGTTAGAACTCATGTGATATGGTTTAACAAAGCCTACATCCTCAATCGGAACCTAACCTAAGTGCTTTCGACCCATCGTGACCCATTAAGGTAACTTATGCTACTTTAACGCGTCGTGCGCGCAAAGCGCGTTCGAGACGTCTAACTAGTCCTATGACAAGTATTATATGCCCATACATGTTTTATCATGTTGTATAATCAGTTATGTACAAAAGTTTAAGTTACATAAGCTAAATTACCAATTATACATGAAAAGGGTATTTTGGTAATTTACCTAAGGCATATAAACTACCTATCATACAACTACTTAACGAAGCGACCATAAGGTATAACCTCGGAAGGTTATTCCCTATATACTATGGTCACCTAATGTATTTGGTCAGATCCTAATGATCGACCAAATGGGTCGGGCTCGAAGGTATAAGCGATTTATCAGATCGCTTACCCTTACGACCCTAGACAACCTGGTAATCAGTAGGCATAGTCCCAAGGGACTATAACCATCATGATTACAATCACGTTGCGAAGTTCACACGAACTTCGCATTGACCATAAACTGGTCAACGCAGAAAGTCAAACAAAGTTTGACTTTCAGACTCTAAAAGACTCGAAAAGCAATAAAAGAACGAAGGAATACTTACGAAGGGTCCCCGAATGCTAATCTCGATCCAAGTAAATCTGGTATGAAACAATGGTTTCAACTTAGAGTTTCTCAAATCAAAATTCTTGTGGGTTTTGCAAATGAAGGCATGGGGTATTTATAGGATTTCCCGAACCGTTAGGATCGTTTCTTGGAAAAAGTGCTTCAATCTTGGCCATACACTTGCACCCATGGTATTGTAATACCATGTGCACATCAAACCAGCCCATAGTATTGCCCAAAACCATGTGCAAAGGTGGTATAGGCCAGATTCAATGTTTCTGCACAGAAAGTTTCAAAAAATGGCAGATTTGGTCCCTGTAGTGTAATAAGGCCTTTTCCGACGCGTTTAAGGCCCGTTAACCCCATTTCAAAGCTCTAAAATGAAGTTAAAGTAAAGGGAACTTAAAATGTTCTCAAAAATATCTCGGATGTCGGTTCGTTTAGCCGTACGGTTGCGTTGTTCGGCTAATTACGACGGAATGCGCACAAGCGCGAAAAACGATCCAAATGACGCGACGAATGGATTTTTCTTATGCCAAACACTAAAAAAAATATTTTAGTGCTTACATAAAATTTTGGATGTCCAGAGGTATTCAGAACGTAAGATATGCGCGAAAATGCAAACTTGTGCACTTTTTTACACTTTTAGTCCCTGAATGAGCATAAAGTTTATTTTAGCATACCGTACCCCTCAAAGCCTATTTCTAAGCTATGTAAAGGATATTTAGGGTATGTTTAACTTATGATCAAGTTCCGGAATGTTCGTTACTGTGTAAATCCCCATAGATTCACAGTTTGACACAATTAATCCCTGTGATCGAATAGACTTGTTTTCAACACACCAAACCATTCAAAACTTATTTCTAAGTTATGTAAAGGTTATTTAAGGTATGTTAAGCCTATGTCACTATCCCAGAGTTTTTGTTGCATTAAACTGGTTATATTTACGCATCTGTGCGCGTATAACCTTCCAGAAAGCGATTTAAAGCTTGAAATCGGAATCGAATCGAATTGTAAAATCACCAAACATAAACACACACATAAAGACATCAAAACACATATAATAACACCAAAGCACATTGTTTTATTAATAAACAACATTGTTTTACATCGTACATCGATTACAGAGTACAGTTGTCACAGTCTCCCCTACTTCAGAAAATTTCGTCCCGAAATTTTAACTAGAGGAAGCTTGTGAAAACAAATGCGGATACTTCGTCTTCATCTGGTCCTCACGTTCCCAAGTAAACTCAGGACCACGTTTGGATTCCCAGTGAACTTTGACCAAATGAATCCGTTTGTTCTTCAACTGTTTGTATGTACGTTCCACTATCTCCACAGGTTTCTCAATAAAGTGCATCGTTTCATCGATTTGGATCTCATCGAGAGGAATGTGAAGATCAGCGTCAATTAAACACTTTCGCAAATTGGACACGTGAAAAGTCGGGTGAACGTTTCCAAGCTCTGGAGGTAGCTCTAGTCGGTAGGCAACCTTTCCAATTCTTTCAACGATCTTAAATGGTCCAACATATCGTGGTGCAAGTTTTCCTTTCCTTCCAAATCTCACGAATCCCTTCCAAGGTGAAACCTTGAGTAGGACACGATCTCCGACTTGAAATTCTAAGGGCTTGCGTCGTAAATTCGCATATCTCTTTTGACGTAATCTAGCTGTCACAAGATTATTGCGGATTTTCTTGATTTTGTCTGTTGTTTCCAGAACGAGTTCAGGTCCAGTAAGCTGAGCTTCACCGGTCTCGTTCCAGCAAACAGGTGAACGACATTTTCGACCGTAGAGAGCTTCGAATGGTGCCATTTTAATACTAGTATGATAGCTATTGTTGTAAGAGAACTCGATCAGTGGCAGATTAGAATCCCAACTACCACCAAAGTCTATTACACATGCTCTAAGCATATCCTCCAAAGTTTGAATCGTTCTCTCTGATTGGCCATCTGTTTGGGGATGATAAGCAGTGCTTAGATTCAATTGGGTTCCCAAAGCAGATTGCATGGCCTTCCAGAAATGAGATGAAAATCGAGCATCACGATCAGAAATGATATCCAAAGGAACACCATGTCGTGACACAATCTCATCAACATAAATCTTTGCAAGTTTATCAGCAGATAGATCCTCGCGGATCGCAATAAAATGAGCTGACTTCGTTAATCGATCGACAACAACCCAAATAGCATCGTGACCTTTAGATGTACGCGGTAATTTAGTGATGAGATCCATCGTAATGTTCTCCCACTTCCAAACCGGTATTTCTGGCTGTACAAGCAAGCCAGAAGGTCGTTGATGTTCGGCCTTGACTTTGAGACAAGTTAGGCATTTTAATACATACAAGGCAACATCCTTCTTCATACCAGGCCACCAGCACGAAGTACGAAGATCCTTGTACATTTTATCAGCACCAGGATGGATAGAATATCGAGACTTATGAGATTCGTCCATTACCAAGGTGCGAAGATCGTCCTGATTCGGAATCCACAAACGATCCATGAAATAGAGCAAACCATCGTCTTTCGCTTCGAGTTTAAGCTCAAGCTGATGTGGTAATTCCGTACCTATCAAATTTTGTGAAACACAAAATTGCTGAGCCTGAAGAACACGAGTTTGAAGATCAGTTAGAGTTTGAATAGAATGAAGCTTTACTTGTTCTTTTCGACTAAGCGCATCAGCTACGACATTCGCCTTACCAGGATGGTAGCGAATCTCGCAATCATAGTCGTTCAAGAGTTCAACCCAACGTCGTTGCCTCATATTCAGCTCTTTCTGATTAAGAATATGCTGGAGACTTTTGTGGTCTGTGAAAACCACACACTTCGTTCCATAGAGGTAGTGTCTCCAGATTTTAAGCGCAAAAACCACAGCTCCTAACTCCAGATCATGAGTCGTGTAGTTCTTCTCGTGAATTTTCAGCTGTCTAGATGCATATGCAATAACTTTACCTCGTTGCATGAGGAGGCAACCAAGGCCTAGTTTGGATGCATCGCAATAGACAACGAAATCATCGCTTCCCTCGGGCAGAGATAGAACAGGAGCATTACATAACTTCTGCTTCAGCATTTGGAACGCTTCTTCTTGCTTGGGTCCCCACTCAAAAGGCTTCTTCTTCTGAGTCAAAGCAGTGAGTGGAACCGCAATCTTCGAGAAATTTGAAATAAATCGCCGATAATAACCAGCAAGACCAAGAAAAGATCGAATCTCCGTGGGCGTCATCGGTGTATTCCAGTCCTTAATAGCAGCAATCTTGGATGGATCCACATGAATACCCTGCTCATTGACTATGTGACCCAAGAATTGAACTTCTTTAAGCCAGAATTCACACTTGGAGAATTTAGCAAAAAGTTGTTCCTTCTTCAGGAGTTCCAATGTTAAGCGAAGGTGTTGTTCGTGCTCGGCTCGAGACTTTGAATAAATCAAGATGTCATCAATAAAAACAATGACGAACTGATCCAAATAAGGCTTGCAGACCCTATTCATTAAGTCCATGAAAACAGCAGGAGCATTAGTCAAACCGAAAGGCATGACCGTGAACTCGAAATGCCCATATCTTGTGCGGAAAGCAGTTTTGGGAATATCTTCTTCGAGAACACGAAGTTGATGATACCCAGAACGCAGATCGATCTTGGAAAAACATGAAGCACCCTGCAGCTGGTCGAAGAGATCATCAATTCGAGGTAAGGGATATCGATTCTTGATGGTGAGCTTATTAAGCTCACGATAATCGATACACATTCGAAAAGATCCATCTTTCTTTTTCACGAAGAGGACAGGAGCTCCCTAAGGTGAAAAGCTTGGTCGAATGAATCCTTTATCAGATAACTCTTGAAGCTGCTTCGATAATTCTTGCATCTCAGATGGTGCAAGTCGATAAGGCGCTTTTGCAATCGGGTTGACATTGGGTACAAGGTCAATATGAAACTCGACTTGACGAACTGGAGGCAAACCAGGCAGTTCATCAGGAAACACCTCTGGATAATCCCGAACAATCGAAATATCCTGAATACTCTTGCTCTTGTCTTTCTCCTCGGTGACATGTGCCAGAAAAGCAACATATCCTTTTCGCAAATAACTTTGGGCCTTTGTACACGACATAAGCCTCAATCCACCAGATGGCTTCTCGCCACGAATCTCCAGAACATCGCCAGAAGACAAAGGAATACGAACAATCTTATCGAAACAAACTACCTCAGCATGGTGTTTGGTTAGCCAATCCATTCCAAAGATAATATCGAAGCTTCCAAGTTGCATCGGTGTGAGGTCAATAGGAAAAAGATGGTTATCAAGGTTCAACTGACAACCATGAATAACAGAATCGAGAATAAGAGGTTTACCAGTGGCAATTTCAACAGATAAAGGTTTCCTCAGTTTTGTTCTAGGTATCGCAAGCAAAGGCTCAAAAGACAATGAAACAAAACTTCTTTCGGCATCGGAATCAAAAAGAGTAGATGCAAGTCGATTATTAACAAGAAACGTACCGTTAACCACTTCGTTGTTGACCCTAGCTTCGTTTGCATTCAAATTGTACGCTCGACCACGAGCGGGGTTCACATTGACGTTTGCATTCGGGTTTGCGTTAGTATTCGCTAGCCTCGGACAGTTGTTGCGGAAGTGACCATACTCTCCACAATTAAAACATGAACCCGGTGGGAATCTCGCAGCATTCCCTTGACCCTGAGCTGGAACCTGAGCAACCTGATTTTGTCCAAAACGACAAACATTGGCCATATGCCCAAGTCTACCACACGTCGTGCATTGCCTGCAAGCTTGTTGTGCAACGTGATGACCGTTGCAACGAGCACAGTGAGGTGCGGTACCAGCGTATGCTTTCTTTGCAGGTGGCTGAGCCGGTGGGTTCTGCGGGTTCTGAGCAGGCTGGGCTGTAACAGCAAAATTTTGGGCACCCTTTCGCTTCTTCGATTTCTTCGACGTCTCTCCTTCCTTGCCCTTACCCTTTTTCTTGTTTTTCTCAGAATCAGTTGCCTTCTTTTTATCACCCTTGCGGGTGAGTTTACCCTTCCTGACTTGGGTCTCAGTCAGGGTAGCAGACAACTCTATTGCTTGGCGAAGGGTAGGAGGATTAACACCGGTCACAATCTCCAGAATAGGATCGGGTAGGCCATCGATATATCTCTCGATTGCTTTCTCAGGAGGGGTAACCATGGTGGGGCACAATAGGCTGAGTTCCTCAAAACGATTCGTGTATGCACGGTGTTCATCCCCATCTTGCTTTAAGTCCTCAAACTCACGTTCCAAAATTCGAATTTCGTGACGGGGACAAAACTCCTTCATCATGAGAGCCCGAAGCTCTGCCCATGTTTGTGCTAATGCCACTTCGGCACCCCTGTCGCGCATAATACCATTCCACCAGGTAAGCGCTCGCTTCTCAAATACGCTTGAAGCAAATTCAACCTTCCGCACATTCGGACACTGCACATGTCTGAATGTGTTTTCGATGCTCTCAAACCATTGCAAGAGCGCAGTTGCTCCTTGCGACCCAGAAAACTTTTGTGGCTTCGCATAATTGAAGTTCTTGAAATTACATTGTGCGTTATTGTTGTTGTTATTATTGTTGTTGTTGTTGTTGTTGTTAAATATCTCATGGACTTGGGTTACCACACCGGGAAGTACAGCAGCCATTTGCTGAGAAACCAGGGCTGCGATTTCTTCAATAGTAAAAGTTCGAGGATCGCGTCGAGGAGGCATTGTCTAACAAGGAAACAAGAGAATCGAGTGAGGTTGAAATTTAGGAAAAACAAAAGAGGTATAGACAAAACACAAGGAAGGCGATCATTTGTTTGTTACCTCGAACAAACAAACGACACGCAGTGACTAATCAAAGTAAATAGGTCAAAATAATGTATAGCGAAGACATGCTCGCCTATAAGTGAACACTCATCCCAAGAATTCCCAGGTAAGCACAACTGGTCTCGCGTCTGATGAGATATATACGAAGTGCTTCCCTAGACAGAAAACCCAGAATACAGGCATTCACCCTTCCAGTTTGCACGTGTTCACATTATTTAAGACCCAAAACCTTGACGAGATTTTGAAAACTCAAAGGGGTTCAAAACCTTATAACAGAGGGTTCAAAACCTTACAATAGAGGGTTCAAAACCTTGTAATAGAGGGTTCAAAACCTTGTAATAAATTATTCAAAACAGAAGATTGTTTTTCAAAAATCGTTTCGGAAAATTTGGTTTTTTTTTTTTTTGATAATCACCTAAGGATAGGTGATATGCATGTTTTAAGATCTAAACACAAGATAACTTGTGTTAGGGTCCTAGAAAAGTTATAGTCTAGGTCAAAGAATTACTAATAACCTAATTCCCTATAACCATTGGCTCTGATACCAACTCTTCTGTCACACCCCGACCGCGTAAAACAACAAATCGCGGCGGAAAACGTCGGGGCGTGTTGCAACATAATTATCGTTTCATAACCATGGATACAAAAGGGTTTCGTTTTATTGAATATTAAACATTATCATTGTCTTAAAATAGAACAAACAAGTTACATATCGACTAATATTGTTTTATGTCAGTAAGGCCTCGTCCAGATCCTACGTGACGCATGCATCCTAGCAAATCATCATCAAGCATCAACTCCTGAAACATATGTGAAAATACAGTCAGCAAAGAAATGCTGGCGAGTACATAGGTTTTATAGGAGTATTGGATTCATGGCTAGTTTAAATGTTGCAATACTTTATTAAAAACCTTGTTTTGAAAAGAGTATAATATTGCAACTTTATTAACCAACTCAAAACAAGCGGGTTATAGTTTATGAAACCTCATAGCCATGATTCTTAACCCAAAAACCTTTGTTTTAGTAAAGCAAATTGTAAAACATCTCGTATAAACTCGTTAATAAAACTCGTATGTTACTTCGAAAACATCGTTGTGTGACATCGTTTCGCTATCGTTTACCCAAATCGTTTAACATCGTATCGTCCAAATTGTTTACAAATCGTTTACATCGTCCAAATCATCCTCGTTTTAATTGTGAATAACTTATATATAGTCGTCTCCCTAATAACATTCAAACCTTCGTGACTCGTCCCTCGTTTCTCGCATTAATAAACCACCATAGGGTAAATTAACAAATATCAGATTCAGTCGCTACCCTCAACCCCCACACATAACCATGGGTGTAGTATGATAACGGGATTTGTCAGATCCTATGGTACCATCACCTAATACTGGTCGGCTTGATCATTTCTAATGAATGTCATCTGTTATGTAACCCAACCAACAAGTTCGTTCACATTATCGAAATCGTTATTAGTTTTGTATAAATCGTCTTAATCGTTTTTGAAACCATCGTTATAACATCAAAAATCGTTTTGATACCATCGTTAAAACCTTGAAAACATTTAGTACATATGAATCACCCCAAAACAATTGAAAGCAGTAAAATAGGGGAACTATGTACTCACATGTAGTGCAAAGTATCCTCAGTCAATAGAACTTCAACAAACTCGAGCAAACCAGAGAAATCAAACAGTACCTAGTAATCGAATCACTAATCAAACAATAGACGCCTGAATCGGAAGATCGGACAGAATGAGGGCTTGTAAACCAAATGAGTGTTAGAACTCATGTGATATGGTTTAACAAAGCCTACATCCTCAATCGGAACCTAACCTAAGTGCTTTCGACCCATCGTGACCCATTAAGGTAACTTATGCTACTTTAACGCGTCGTGCGCGCAAAGCGCGTTCGAGACGTCTAACTAGTCCTATGACAAGTATTATATGCCCATACATGTTTTATCATGTTGTATAATCAGTTATGTACAAAAGTTTAAGTTACATAAGCTAAATTACCAATTATACATGAAAAGGGTATTTTGGTAATTTACCTAAGGCATATAAACTACCTATCATACAACTACTTAACGAAGCGACCATAAGGTATAACCTCGGAAGGTTATTCCCTATATACTATGGTCACCTAATGTATTTGGTCGGATCCTAATGATCGACCAAATGGGTCGGGCTCGAAGGTATAAGCGATTTATCAGATCGCTTACCCTTACGACCCTAGACAACGTGGTAATCAGTAGGCATAGTCCCAAGGGACTATAACCATCGTGATTAAAATCACGTTGCGAAGTTCAAACGAACTTCGCATTGACCATAAACTGGTCAACGCAGAAAGTCAAACAAAGTTTGACTTTCAGACTCTAAAAGACTCGAAAAGCAATAAAAGAACGAAGGAATACTTACGAAGGGTCCCCGAATGCTAATCTCGATCCAAGTAAATCTGGTATGAAACAATGGTTTCAACTTAGAGTTTCTCAAATCAAAATTCTTGTGGGTTTTGCAAATGAAGGCATGGGGTATTTATAGGATTTCCCGAACCGTTAGGATCGTTTCTTGGAAAAAGTGCTTCAATCTTGGCCATACACTTGCACCCATGGTATTGTAATACCATGTGCACATCAAACCAGCCCATAGTATTTCCCAAAACCATGTGCAAAGGTGGTATAGGCCAGATTCAATGTTTCTGCACAGAAAGTTTCAAAAAATGGCAGATTTGGTCCCTGTAGTGTAATAAGGCCTTTTCCGACGCGTTTAAGGCCCGTTAACCCCATTTCAAAGCTCTAAAATGAAGTTAAAGTAAAGGGAACTTAAAATGTTCTCAAAAATATCTCGGATGTCGGTTCGTTTAGCCGTACGGTTGCGTTGTTCGGCTAATTACGACGGAATGCGCACAAGCGTGAAAAACGATCCAAATGACGCGACGAATGGATTTTTCTTATGCCAAACACTAAAAAAAATATTTTAGTGCTTACATAAAATTTTGGATGTCCAGAGGTATTCAGAACGTAAGATATGCGCGAAAATGCAAACTTGTGCACTTTTTTACACTTTTAGTCCCTGAATGAGCATAAAGTTTATTTTAGCATACCGTACCCCTCAAAGCCTATTTCTAAGCTATGTAAAGGATATTTAGGGTATGTTTAACTTATGATCAAGTTCCGGAATGTTCGTTACTATGTAAATTCCCATAGATTCACAGTTTGACACAATTAATCCCTGTGATCGAATAGACTTGTTTTCAACACACCAAACCATTCAAAACTTATTTCTAAGTTATGTAAAGGTTATTTAAGGTATGTTAAGCCTATGTCACTATCCCAGAGTTTTTGTTGCATTAAACTGGTTATATTACGCATCTGTGCGCGTATAACCTTCCAGAAAGCGATTTAAAGCTTGAAATCGGAATCGAATCGAATTGTAAAATCACCAAACATAAACACACACATAAAGACATCAAAACACATATAATAACACCAAAGCACATTGTTTTATTAATAAACAACATTGTTTTACATCGTACATCGATTACAGAGTACAATTGTCACAGCAAGCTCCTGAGTCACTGGGTACCTGCAAAGCATGTAGTAGGGTATCAACAAAAAATGTTGGCGAGTTCACGAGTTGTCCAGTTTTTAATTACCAAAAACTTGTTTCACCAGTTAATTTATCTGTTTATTCATGCGATGGGGAGCTACCCCATAAGTAAGTGACTAAACTGTTTTACAATACCGAATACTTACTTAACCGTACGTTTCCGTAGTGCCCCGTTTGTCAATGTTCTATCATCATTGACGGTTTGCTAGAGTACATTAGTTCACTCCCGTTCCCAGTAACAAGGGTCGGTGTGAGGCTGGTTACACCTAAATAGCGCTATTAACTAATAACCCGTTCGCCAGGCCCCGGCGACTAATCGGTATTAAATGGTAGGGACTTAATGATAGAGTTTCGTTTAGTGTTGCTTGTTGCATTACCATATAAACAATAATTAACTAAGAGTCCCATTAAGGGGAAGAAAAGTAAGTTTGTATCCCTTACGCGGGGATAGCGTTGTTTAAGTTTCCGTTTCCCACAACCACCGGGAACGCATGCTTTAATAGTTGTGAACTCACCTTGGGTTACTCGGCAGACCGTTTACTTGGTCAATTACGTTGGTCACCACGTCCTAGCATGGTTGCCAGTATAGGTCTGGTTTGGGTACAGGAAGATCACGTATATTCTACACATAGCTAACACATTGCATGCATAACATATAAATATCCAGCAAGTTATCGAGCCTGTTCTAATACGTAAGCAGTTAAACAGTAACCGTCAACACCTAACATACAAATCATAAGTGTTATTGGGCCTATCCAATCCTACTAACAGTTAACAGCATCACAGAGTCCAAATAAAACGGTATGCACAGTCCACACACTTTCGGCCCAATAACGGAGACAAGCAGCCCATTCGAGACAAGGTGGTCTCGACTCGAGAACGTGCGGTCTCGAGTCGCAACCATGAGATTTCGAGTAATGCCGGCATGAGTCGCAACCTCGGAGGTCTCGAGTCCAGTCTCGAGTCGAGATCATGAAGTCTCAAGTCGAGACCTTGCCGGTCCCGAGTCCTTGAAGTCTGCCTTGATTGAGTTGTTTGGTCAAGGTCTCGAGTCGCAACCACTGTGGTCTCGAGTTGTCACGTGTTGGTCTTGATTCGCAACTGGGGTCTCGACTCGCAACCCCGGATACGTGCACATGAAGTTCTTCTAGAACTTCTGATGTACTAACCAATAGAATTGCAATTTCATGTAATTGTGTACTATCCAATAGGATTTCATAAACATGTTTTCTTGTCTAAATTCTAATTAAATCAGATCAAACATCACATATTCAAATGTTTATCTCATATTCAACATTGTTCATCATATTTAACATTTGTTCATCATATGTTCATATCATATTTAACACATATTCATAATGTTCTTCATGAGGTCGTTCAAGCATGAAATGTTGTGATCAAGGATCAAGTAAATCTTGCATCATCTCATCAAACACACATTTGTCCTAAAATATCTAACATGAATCGGATAGCAAAAAAAAATCATCCTAAGCTATTAATCATTTACCATTCAAAACATCTTAGCAAAACATTATCACACAATAGTTCACACACATTATTCATCATTTAACCATTACAAACTCACTAATCATACAAAGATCATGCAAAAAGACCTCTAAACTAATCATGTATCTTATTCATTAAGCACACATAATTTCTAACACACATTAAAACACTAACCGGTTGTGTTCCAAGGTGTGAGGGTATGGAGGATCGATGAACGGGCTTCCAAATGATGATTCCAAGCTTGAACCGAGAGTTCTAGTGTTGCCGGTTGAATCCGAGAGAGGAAGAAGATGGTTTTTGGTGTTGGTGCTCTAGGGTTTTAGTGATGGAAAGAGTGTGTAGGAGAGTGTGTGTGGAAATGTTGCAAATGGTGAAAAGTGGCAAGGTTGGCCACTCTTGTGGGTTTTATACCCGGACCGAGTTGGTGCACCCTAGTGGGTTTCCGAGCGGCATGGCCCAACCGACCCAATTGTTTCACTGTTTACTCGAGACCAAGTGGTCTCGAGTCGGGTTCATGGTCTCGGCTTACTATATATTTATATATATAACTATGTATATCATATTTACACATTATCGACACATAGCACATCAAGATAAATCACGACTTTCATTTAATATTATGCACAGGCAAGTTCAATACAAGGTGGTTGCTCGGGAAAACCCAGAGTGTCACATTATTGTTGTTGTTGTTCTGGTTCCGATTTAGTTGGGGACAATCTCTCTTGAAGTGGCCTTCAGCTCCACACTGAAAGCACCCTTTGTTGATACCCTGCTGCTGCTGCTGCTGGCGTTGATTCTGTGGGGCTTGTTGTTGCTGACGATTCTGGTTTGCGGGGTATAAACTTCTACAATCCTTTGCGGCGTGGCCTGGCTTGTTGCACCGATGACAGTTACTCCTAGTGCATGGCCCGCTGTGGTGTAGGTTACAGCGATTGCATTTAGGGTGATTTCCCTTGTACCCACCATGACTTTGACTACCAGATGATTGCTGACTAGGGCTCTTGTAGTCGTCAGTCCTTCTCTGCTGAGACTGAGATTGAACAGAAGTCGAACCCTTGCTTGAAGCTCCATCCCATTTCCGTTTGTTGTCACTAGGAGCATCTGAAGTAGTTGTAGCACTTATACGCTTTGGTAACCTGTTCTGCTCCACCGCCTGATCAGTGAGACGATGAGCCAATTGTACAACTTGTTGGATGGTGGCGAGGTTAGCTGAAGTCACATGACTTTGAATCTCCGGCACTAAACCCTTAAGATATAGTTCGATGCGTTGGATGGGAGGATCCACCATAGTAGGACATAGAATTGCCAGCTCATTCGATCTTTTTGTATAAGCTTCAATTTCTGACCCCGTCATCTTGAGGTTGAAGAACTCTACTTCCAGTTTGTGAATATCAACACGATTGCAATACTCTTCCTTAATCATTTCCTTAAAATTGTTCCATGGGGTGGCATTAGCAGCAACCAACCCCAACATTTGGACTTGAGCATTCCACCACGTGAGCGCTAAACCCTCGAGAGTACCGGTAGTATACTTCACCCTGCGAGCCTCAGGGCATTCACACATTTCGAAGACTGACTCGAGCTTCTCGAACCAGTGGAGGAGAACTACGGCTCTGTAACATATGTGCTTATAATCATTATGAACAGTTCTATTATCAATAAAACAATGTTATTTGATCCCAATGTTTGTTTGGTTGTGTTTTACATTTTTCATGTTTTGACTTTTATTCAATTTCAAACTCTATATCACTTTCTAGAGAGTTATACGCAAACTGGTGCGTAAACCTAGCCAGTTTAATGCGAAAAATACTCCGGAACATCAACATATACTTAACATACCTTAAATAACCCTTACATAACTTAGAAATAAGTTTTGAAGGCTTTGGTATGGCAAAAACAAGTTAATTCGCTTACAGGGACTAAACTTGACAAACTGCGAAAGTATGCCAATTTGAACTATAACGAACATTCCGGAACATGACCATAAGTTAAACATACCATAAATATCCTTTACATAGCTTAGAAATAGGATTTGAGGGGTTCGGTATGCTAAAATAAACTTTTGGGGTCATTCAGGGACTAAAAGCGTTAAAAAGTGCACAAGTTTGCATTTTCGCGCATAACTTACGTTCTGAATACATCCGGACATCAAACAATTTATGTAAGCACTAAAATATTTTATTTTAGTGTTTGGCATAAGAAAAATCCATTCGTCACGCCATTTGGATCATTTTTCGCGCTTATGCGCATTCAGTCGTAATTAACCGAACAACGTAACCGTACGGCTAAACGAACCGACACCCGAGATATTTTTGAACACATTTTAAGTTCCCTATACTTTAACTTTATTTTAGAGCTTTGAAATAGGGTTAACGGGGCTTAAACGTGTCAAAAAACGCATCGAAAACCAAGTTTTGAGGTTGTAGGGACTGAAACTGTAAATCTGCCAAACTAGGTCCGTAAGTAGGGGCCAGATGCAGCAAAACGTTTTTTTTCAGCTGTTAACAGCCCTTAACCCTCTCCAAAGGCCAAGTGCCAAGTGTCAAACTCTTATGGTGGATGGCAAATGAGTTACCACAACTTTCCAACAAGTGTACGGCTTAGATCGTGCCCCCTTTTCCAAGAAATGATCCTAACGGTGAACCAAAAACTATAAATACCCACCTCCACCCTTCACTTTTCCTCACAAGAATCTGATCTTATGTGCTCTAATTTGAAACCTTTCTTTCATACCTGAGCTATTTTGATCTAGATTAGCATTCGGGGACCCTTCGTAAGTGTTCCTTCGTTCTTTTATTGCTTTTCGAGTCCGAAAGTCAAATTTTGTTTGACTTTCTGCATTGACCAGTTTATGGTCAATGCGAAGTTCGTTTGAACTTCGCAACGTGATTGTAATCACGATGGTTATAGTCCCTTGGGACTATGCCTACTGATTACCACGTTGTCTAGGGTCGTAAGGGTAAGCGATCTGATAAATCGCTTATACCTTCGAACCCGACCCATTTGGTCGATCATTAGGATCCGACCAAACACATTAGGTGACCATAGTATATAGGGAATAACCTTCCGAGGTTATACCTTATGGTCACAACGTTTAAGTAGTTGTATGATAGGTAGTTTATATGCCTTAGGTAAATTACCAAAATGCCCTTTTAACGCCAAAATTCATTTTAAGCATATGTAACATAACTTTTGGTATCTAAACTGATTTGGTAACAATATTAGATATGTTAAGGTATATTTTACTTGTCATAGGACTAGTTAGGCGGTCCGAACGCGTTTTACGCGAACGACGCGTTAAAGTAGCATAAGCTTCCTAAACGGGTCGTAATGGGTCGTAAACACTTAGGTTAAGTTTCGTTTTAGTATGTGGGCTTTGTTAAACCATATTACACGAGTCTCCATACTCGTTTGGTTTACGAACCCTCATTCTATCCGATCCTCCGATATAGGTCCGGTTTATTTACATAGTTACCTATATTAGGTGTCGTTTGATTCCGAGATCTCTAGCATTGCTTGGTGGTTATCTTAGGACTTCTGAGCAATCTCAAGTGAGTACATAGACCCCTCTTTTGCTATTTTCCAAACTGTTTTGGGGTGAAACACATGTGCCTACTTGATACTTTCATGCTTTCCATGTTTTCATATCATATGCCTACTATGTTCGTTAGTACATTATAGTACATGATTTCATTACATTTCATGCTATATATGCCCATTGTGTGCGTACTTAGTACATTGTTTTACATTACATTTCATGCTATGTATGCCCATTGTGTGCATACTTAGTACATTGTTTTACATTACATTTCATGCTATGTATGCCCATTGTGTGCGTACTTAGTACATTGTTTTACATTACATTTCATGCTATGTATGCCCATTGTATGCGTACTTAGTACATTGTTTTACGTTACATTTCATGCTATGTATGCCCATTGTGTGCATACTTAGTACAGTTGCTTTCATCACATGTTTACATTTTGGTATGACATTTGGGTTGTTTACAATGGAACAATACATTCATTAACATTAGCTACGCCGTTCGTTAGTAGGTAGTGGTACCATAGGAATTGACAACTCCCGTTCCTGAAATCCTGGGTTTGTTTAGATTGGAAGGAATGACCGAATTCGATACACATAACTTAGATAAACCTTTAATTTGTTTAAGGGTTTATCGCCACAATCTCAAGGCTTGGATGTATGCATTTTCACAATACCGCATTAATGTTTGTATCAGTATAGCATGCATTTATTACACAAAACATAACTTTGATTTAAACCATGTTTTACTTCGATACCTTGTTTTTGTGCATTATACATATGGTTTAGTTGATATATTTCACTTACCATACATGATATGTTTGGGTACACATTACATGATCTACATTAAACATAAACATTTTGACATTGATATACACATTTAGTGGTTTACATTAAACATAGACATCTCAATATGGTTTATACATTAACACATGACAATTCATTTATACATAAACAATTTACATTGGTGGTTGGTTTAAGTAAGTGATTTGAGTAACGAGGCGTGTGTAATATGATACAAGCATGGTGGATACGCCGCTGGTACTTCCTATAAACAAGTGTTTGTATGATATTACAGGTCGTAGCGTTACTTAAATCATTTCAATATTTGACATATTACGTTTTACATAAACAACTTATCTTCACAAGACATTGATTTACAAAACAACTTATCTTTTGCAAACTCACTTTCTTGGTTATTCATTTAACCTTACATTTATTTATGCATATCATCTGATCTTATCGTTTTTCAAATGATTTACAAGACAAAGCAAAATACAGGGTTCATGACTAAACATTTTCTTAAACATAAGTCATGAATTCTATTTTCACAAACCTATGTATCTCACAAGCATTTTTATGCTGACGTACCTATTTTCACATGTGTTTTTTCAGGAGCTTTTCCGTAGAATGATGATCGTGGCACTAGGGTGGACCTGTGCCTTAGGGACATAAAACGAAGATAGACTTAGTTTAATTATGTTTTGTACTCTTGTTTTTTTTAAGACAATGTAACTCTTGTGTTGATAAATGAAATATGACTTTGGATGCCATGGTTATGAAACAATTAATTCTGTTACAACACTCCCCGACATTTTCTGCCACATTTTGTATGTTATACGTGGTCGGGGTGTGACAGAAGAGTTGGTATCAGAGCCAATGGTTATAGGGAATTAGGTTATTAGTAATGCTTTGACCTAGACTATAACTTTTCTAGGACCCTAACACAAGTTATCTTGTGTTTAGATCTTAAAACGTGCACATCACCTATCCTTAGGTGATTATCAAAACAAAAACCAATTTTTTTTCCGAAACGATTTTTGAAAAACAATCTTCTGTTTTTGAATAATTTGTTACAAGGTTTTGAACCCTCTTTTGTAAGGTTTTGAACCCTTCCAGTTTGACTAAATTTTTGGCCTTGTGCCTTCAAATTTTTAAAATCTCGTCAACGTTTTGGGTTTTAAATAATGTGAACACGTGCAAACTGGAAGAGTGAATGCCTGTATTCTGGGTTTTCTGTCTAGGCAAGCACTTCGTATATATCTCATCAGACACGAGACCAGTTGCGCTTACCTGGGAATTCTTGGGATGAGTGTTCACTTATAGGCGAGCATGTCTTCGCAATACATTATTTTTGATCCATTTACTTTGATTAGTCACTGTGTGTCGTTTGTTTACTTTGTGATGCGGATGAATGACCACCATCTTTGCTTTTGTTGATTTTGTTTCATCTCATTCTTTTCACCCAATCATCTCACTCGTTTCCTTTCATATTCCTCTTTTAGAATGCCTCCTCGACGCGACAATCTGATTGTGACTGCCGAACTGGCAGAAATTATTACGCAGCAGATGGCTTCTCAATTTCCAAATCTCTTTGCTCAATGGCACCAAGCCAACAACAACAACAATGCTCCATGCAAATACAAGGATTTTAACTCGGCTAAACTACTCAAGTTTAGTGGTTCTGAGGGAGCGACTGGGCTTCTTCAATGGTTCGAGAGCATTGAGAATACTTTCCGCCACGTGCAGTGTCCGGATAATCGCAAGGTCGAGTTTTCTTCGAGCGTGTTTCAGAAGAGGGCTCTCACATGGTGGAACGGGGTTATGAGAGATCGTGGTGCAGAAGTTGCTCTAGCGCAAACTTGGGCTGAACTTAGGGCCCTTATGATGAGGGAATTCTGTCCTCGCCATGAACAGCGAGCGTTGGAGA
Organism: Helianthus tuberosus; assembly: GCA_030545235.1. Lineage (NCBI taxonomy): Eukaryota > Viridiplantae > Streptophyta > Magnoliopsida > Asterales > Asteraceae > Helianthus > Helianthus tuberosus. Next base: position 36,515,311 of record CM060426.1, read on the forward strand.
AAGAGTTTGATGACTTGAAGCAAGATAGTGGTGAGCACAGGGCATATACTGATAGGTTTGAGGAGTTGAGTCTGTTATGCCCAACAATGATTACCCCACTCGACAAGGCTATCGAAAGGTACATCGACGGACTACCTGACTCAGTACAAGACATCATTACTGGTAGTAACCCTGCCACACTCCGTCAGGCGATCGAGTTAGCAGCGACATTGACTGAGTCGCAGGTTCGAAAGGGAAAGCTGCACAAAAAGGGTGACAAGGGTAAGAAGCAGGCATCTGACAAGGAAGATAGCAAGAAAGGTCAAAACAAGAAGGGAAAGAATTCTGGAGGGTCTAGGAAGCGGAAGGCTTCCCAAAACTATGCTATCACCGCCCAAGCTAACCAGGCAGCTCCCAACCAACCCGCACAGCCTCCAGCGAAGAAGCCTTATTCAGGGAATGCACCTTTGTGCAATAGATGCAACAGTCACCATCAGCCGCAACATCAGTGCCGTTTCTGTACTAACTGTGGGAAGTCAGGTCATCTTACCGATGTTTGTCGGTTTGCTCAGAATCGGGCAGTTCAGAACCCGGCTCAACAAGTTGCTCAGCCTCCTGCTCAGCAACAGGGTCAAGCTGCACGACCACACTACCCACCAGGTGCTTATTACAATTGTGGGGATCTGACCCATTACAGAAACCGGTGCCCAAGGATGGCTAACCAGAATCAGAATCCAAACCAGAATCAGGCTCAGGCTCGAGGGCGAGCTTTTAACTTGAATGCCCAAGAGGCACATGCAGACGATAATGTGGTGAACGGTACGTTCTTTATTAATAATCAGCCTGCATCTGTTCTTTTTGATACGGGTGCCGATAAGAGTTTTGTGTCATTGTCTTTTGAGCCAATGCTTCGCGTGTCTAGAACAAAACTAGGTAAGCCTTTGACAGTAGAAGTTGCTAGTGGTGAACCCATTGTTCTTGATTCTGTTCTACGCAACTGCCAGTTAAACCTTAACGACCATCTTTTTCCTATCGACCTCACGCCTATGCAACTTGGAAGCTTCGACGTTATTGTGGGAATGGATTGGTTATCCAAGCATCACGCAGAGGTAGTTTGTTTCGAGAAGATAGTTCGTGTGCCGCTTTCGACAGGCGAGATCCTACAGGTTCAAGGTGAGAAACCGTCTGGTGGTCTTAAGCTCATGTCTTGTTTTAAAGCTCGGAAGTATCTACGAAAGAACTATGTGGCTTTCTTAGCACATGTTACAGCAGATAAAGGCAAGGGTAAGTCTATTTCAGATATTCCTGTCGTTTGGGATTATTCTGAAGTATTCCCTGAAGAGTTACCTGGTCTACCCCCAGCACGCCAAGTCGAGTTCCGCATTGATCTCGTACCTGGTGCAAATCCTATTGCCAGAGCTCCATATCGTCTTGCTCCATCTGAGATGCAAGAGTTGTCTAAACAGCTTCAGGAGCTCTCTGACAAAGGTTTTATCCGTCCTAGCTTTTCACCTTGGGGTGCTCCCGTTCTTTTTGTCAAGAAGAAGGATGGATCCTTTAGGATGTGTATCGATTATCATGAGCTTAACAAGCTTACCATCAAGAATCGATATCCCCTACCTCGCATAGACGATCTCTTTGATCAGTTACAGGGCGCTTCCTATTTTTCAAAGATCGATCTGCGATCTGGATATCATCAACTTCGTGTGCATGAGGAAGATATTCCCAAGACAGCGTTCCGCACTCGTTATGGGCATTATGAGTTCACAGTCATGCCATTCGGTTTGACTAATGCTCCTGCTGTTTTCATGGACTTAATGAATAGGGTCTGCAAACCTTATTTGGATCAGTTCGTCATTGTTTTTATTGACGACATCTTGATTTACTCTAAGACGCGAGCTGATCACGAGCAACATCTTCGTCATACTTTGGAACTCCTAAAGAAAGAGCAACTTTTTGCCAAATTCTCCAAGTGCGAATTTTGGCTTAAAGAAGTTCAATTTTTGGGGCATATCATCAACGAACAAGGTATCCATGTAGATCCCTCCAAGATCAGTGCGATTAAGGATTGGGATACGCCTACTACTCCTACTGAAGTTCGTTCTTTTCTTGGTCTGGCGGGTTATTATCGCCGCTTCATAGAAAACTTCTCAAAGATTGCAGTTCCTCTAACTGCTCTAACTCAGAAGAACAAGCCCTTTGAGTGGGGATTCAAACAAGAGGAAGCTTTTCAAAACTTGAAGCAGAAGCTTTGCGACGCGCCTGTTCTGACTTTGCCTGAGGGCAATGATGATTTCGTCGTTTATTGCGATGCATCTAAATTGGGTCTTGGCTGTGTTCTGATGCAATGGAACAAAGTCATAGCATATGAATCAAGGCAGTTGAAGATACATGAGAAGAACTACACCACTCATGATCTTGAGTTGGGTGCAGTTGTGTTCGCTCTAAAGATCTGGAGACACTATTTGTACGGTACAAAATGTGTGGTTTTCACGGACCACAAAAGTCTCCAGCATATCTTCAATCAGAAAGAACTCAACATGAGGCAACGACGTTGGGTCGAGCTTTTAAACGACTATGACTGCGAGATTCGCAACCACCCTGGTAAGGCGAATGTCGTAGCTGATGCATTGAGTCGTAAGGAACGTACTAAGCTTCATTGTGTACGTGTTCAATCTGTTATTCAAGCACGATCCGATATCCAAGCCCGCATTTCTCAGGCTCAACAATCTTGTGTTTCACAAGGATTGATGGATAAGGAATTTCCCTATCACATAACACCTGATCTGGAACTGAAGGACAATGGATCGTATTACTTCATGGACCGTTTGTGGGTCCCAAGCCAGGATGATCTTCGTACCTTGCTTATGGATGAAGCACATAAGTCGCGTTATTCTATTCATCCGGGCTCAGATAAAATGTATAAGGATCTTCGTATTCAGTATTGGTGGCCTGGTATGAAGAAAGACATTGCCTTATACGTATCAAAATGCCTTACTTGTCTTAAGGTTAAGGCTGAACATCAACGTCCTTCTAGTTTATTGGTGCAACCAGAGATCCCAGTGTGGAAATGGGAAAACATTACTATGGATCTTGTTACCAAACTTCCACGCACAAAGAAAGGTCATGATGCCATCTGGGTAGTCGTTGATCGTCTTACTAAGTCAGCACATTTCTTGCCAATCCGTGAGGACTTTCCTGCTGACAGACTTGCAAAAATCTATGTGGATGAAATTGTAGCTCGACATGGTGTTCCTTTGAACATCATTTCTGACAGAGATGCTCGTTTCACTTCTCATTTTTTGAGAACCATGCAATCTGCTATGGGGACCCAACTTAATCTGAGCACAGCTTATCATCCGTAAACGGATGGTCAATCTGAAAGAACAATCCAGACTTTGGAGGATATGCTTAGAGCTTGTGTGATCGACTTTGGTGGTAGTTGGGATTCACATCTTCCGTTAATTGAATTCTCCTACAACAACAGTTATCACACCAGCATCAAAATGGCTCCTTTCGAAGCTCTCTATGGTCGAAAATGTCATTCACCAATCTGCTGGAATGAGATCGGCGAGGCTCAACTTACTGGACCTGCCCTCATTTTAGAGACAACTGACAAGGTTAAGAAAGTTCGTGATAACCTTCAGACAGCTAGAAGCCGTCAGAAGAGTTACGCGGATCCAAAACGCAAGCCCTTGAAATTTCAAGTCGGTGATCGAGTATTACTTAAGGTCTCACCTTGGAAAGGTGTGATCAGATTTGGAAAGAAAGGAAAACTTGCACCTAGATACGTTGGACCATTCAAGATCGTCGAAAGAATCGGTAAGGTAGCCTACAGACTTGAGTTACCTCCGAAACTTGGAAATGTTCATCCAACTTTTCACGAGTCCAATCTCAAGAGGTGTTTAGCTGATGAGAACCTCCACATACCACTTGACGAAATTCGTGTTGGTAAAACACTGAAATTTGTTAAGAAACCTGTGGAAATCATGGAACGTGAAGTCAATTGGCTTAAACGCAAGCGCATTCCTTTGGTCAAAGTTCGCTGGGAAGCTAAATGTGGACCCGAGTTTACTTGGGAACGCGAAGATCAAATGAAGGCGAAACATCCGCATCTTTTCCCACGAGTTTCCTCTAAATAAATTTCGGGACGAAATTTCCACAAGTAGGGGAGACTGTAACATCTGTGCTTATAATCATTATGAACAGTTCTATTATCAATAAAACAATGTTATTTGATCCCAATGTTTGTTTGGTTGTGTTTTACATTTTTCATGTTTTGACTTTTATTCAATTTCAAACTCTATATCACTTTCTAGAGAGTTATACGCAAACTGGTGCGTAAACCTAGCCAGTTTAAAGCGACAAATACTCCGGAACATCAACATATACTTAACATACCTTAAATAACCCTTACATAACTTAGAAATAAGTTTTGAAGGCTTTGGTATGGCAAAAACAAGTTAATTCGCTTACAGGGACTAAACTTGACAAACTGTGAAAGTATGCCAATTTGAATTGTAACGAACATTCTGGAACATGACCATAAGTTAAACATACCATAAATATCCTTTACATAGCTTAGAAATAGGCTTTGAGGGGTTCGGTATGCTAAAATAAACTTTTGGGGTCATTTAGGGACTAAAAGCGTCAAAAAGTGCACAAGTTTGCATTTTCGCGCATAACTTACGTTCTGAATACATCCGGACATCCAAAAATTTATGTAAGCACTAAAATATTTTATTTTAGTGTTTGGCATAAGAAAAATCCATTCGTCACGCCATTTGGATCATTTTTCGCGCTTATGCGCATTCCGTCGTAATTAACCGAACAACGTAACCGTACGGCTAAACGAACCGACACCCGAGATATTTTTGAACACATTTTAAGTTCCCTATACTTTAACTTCATTTTAGAGCTTTGAAATATGGTTAACGGGGCTTAAACGTGTCAAAAAACGCATCGAAAACCAAGTTTTGAGGTTGCAGGGACTGAAACTGTAAATCTGCCAAACTAGGTCCGTAAGTAGGGGCCAGATGCAGCAAAACGTTTTTTTTTTTCAGCTGTTAACAGCCCTTAACCCTCTCCAAAGTCCAAGTGCCAAGTGTAAAACTCTTGTGGTGGATGGCAAATGAGTTACCACAACTTTCCAACAAGTGTACGGCTTAGATCGTGCCCCCTTTTCCAAAAATGATCCTAACGGTGAACCAAAAATTATAAATACCCACCTCCACCCTTCACTTTTCCTCACAAGAATCTGATCTTATATGCTCTAAGTTGAAACCTTTGTTTCATACCTGAGCTATTTTGATCTAGATTAGCATTCGGGGACCCTTCGTAAGTGTTCCTTCGTTCTGTTATTGCTTTTCGAGTCCAAAAGTCAAACTTTGTTTGACTTTCTGCATTGACCAGTTTATGGTCAATGCGAAGTTCATTTGAACTTCGCAACGTGATTGTAATCACGATGGTTATAGTCCCTTGGGACTATGCCTACTGATTACCACGTTGTCTAGGGTCGTAAGTGTAAGCGATCTGATAAATCGCTTATACCTTCGAACCCGACCCATTTGGTCGATCATTAGGATCTGACCAAACACATTAGGTGACCATAGTATATAGGGAATAACCTTCCAAGGTTATACCTTATGGTCACAACGTTTAAGTAGTTGTATGATAGGTAGTTTATATGCCTTAGGTAAATTACCAAAATGCCCTTTTTACGCCAAAATTCATTTTAAGCATATGTAACATAACTTTTGGTATCTAAACTGATTTGGTAACAATATTAGATATGTTAAGGCATATTTTACTTGTCATAGGACTAGTTAGGCGGTCCGAACGCGTTTTACGCGAACGACGCGTTAAAGTAGCATAAGCTTCCTAAACTGGTCGTAATGGGTCGTAAACACTTAGGTTAAGTTTCATTTTAGTATGTGGGCTTTGTTAAACCATATTACACGAGTCTCCATACTCGTTTGGTTTACGAACCCTCATTCTATCCGATCCTCCGATATAGGTCCGGTTTATTTACATAGTTACCTATATTAGGTTGTGACACTTCGGGTTTTCCCGAGCCAACTTTCGTCTTTAAATGAATGTATGTATATATATATATATAATATTAAATGAGAACTTGTTATTTATTGTTGTGCACTATGTGATCCTTGTGCTAAGTGTGATGAATGTGTGTATATTATATATATGTATGTGTGTTATATGAGTGGGCCGAGACCCCAAAGGACCCGACTCGAGACCACCCTCGGTCTCGAGTGAACAGTAAACACTTGGGCCGGTTGGGCCGTAACCTTAGCCCACCCGGAAACCCCTAACCCACTCGATATATATGGCCAACCCTCACAACTTTCACCATTTTTGCAACATCACTCCCACACTCTCCCTCTCTCTCTCTAAAAACCCTAAAACCCTAAGGTTCTAACATCAAACTCACCTCCTCTCCTCTCCCTCTCTCGGATCAAACCGGCAACAACAAAAGGAGCTCTCGGATCATCTCGGATCATCTCGGTTCAAGCTTGTGATCATCACTCGGAACTTAGTCCATCAATCCCTCATACCCTTTCATCTAGCCGGTTAGTTCCCTTGTAGTTGTTAGTCGAAATGATGATTTATGAATGCACTTGATTGTTGGATATTTGAATGAGTATGTGGCTTATTAGATAATAAGTTTGTTTTGCTTGCTTGATTTATTAAGTGATGAATGAGATGTGAACCATTGTACCTTGAACGATTAATGATGCTTACCACCATCCGATTCATGATAAATATTATGTTTAATGATTGTCTCGATATTTAGGAAGTATGTCACATAATTCTTGTTAGCAAATTTGGTGTTTCATGTGTGGAACTAAGGATATATGTGCATGCTTTGAAGATTAGGATGAATGATAAAAACTCTAGTGTTGGAATACATGAACAAGTGTGAATGTTTGAGTGTGATTTGAACATGATGAAAACCCTAATGATTATATGTTGAATATGCATGAATATAGTATGAACATATGAAGAACAATTTGAATGTCATGAAAATATTTGAAATATGCCCTGTTTGATCTGATTTTGTTATGAATTAGACAATAAAACATGTTTAAGAAATTCTATTGGTTAGTACAAAATCTCATGAAAACAGAATTCTATTGGTTAGTACATCCGCCAGGTTCTAGAAGGATTCTTGTGCACGTATCCGAGATTGCGAGTCGAAACCTCCGGTTGCGACTCGCAACCAAACCATGACAACTCGAGACCGCCCGGTTGCGACTCGAGACCGCCCGGTTGCGACTCGAGACCGCCCGGTTGCGACTCGAGACCGCCCGGTTGCGACTCGAGACCGCCCGGTTGCGACTCGCAACCAAAACATGACAACTCGAGACTACGGCAGTTGCGACTCGCAACCAGACCATGACAAGCCGCAACCTCCGGTTGCGACTCGCAACTGTGTGTTCTCGAGTCGAGACCACCTGGTCTCGACTGGGCTGTTAGTTATTGGGCCCAAGTGTATTAACTGTACATGCTTATTACTGTTTAGGTGGACTACGTGTTAACTGTTAACTGTTGCTGTTAAAGAACTTAGACGGGCCCAATGACTTATTGGGTAATTATATGTTGTGCATGCTATGTGTTAGTTATGTGTAGATTATACGTGTTTACTTGTACCCCAACTTGACCCACATTCGGTAACCATGCTAGGACGTGGTAACCAACGTGATCGACCGGGTAATTAATCTACCGAGCAACCCAAGGTGAGTTCACAACCTAAAGCATGTATTCCCGGTGGTTTGGGAAACGGAACTAAAAACAACACTATCCCCTTATAAGGGATACAACTTACTTTTCTTCCCTTGTTATTGGGAACCTTTTAGTTAATTACTGTTTATACGGATTGCAACAAACGGCACTAAACGAAACTCTATCACTTAAAGTCCCTACTACATAATACCGATTAGTCGCCGGGGCCAGGCGAACGGGTTATTAGTTGATAGCGCTATTTAGGTCTTACCAACCTCACACCGTGCCAAGGTATGGGATCGGTCGTGAACTAATGTACTCAGGCATCCGTCAATGATGATAGAACATTGACATCGGGGCACTCTGCGGATACGCAACGGTCACCTAGTGTTCGGTATTGGAAAAACAGTTTAGTTGCTAACTTTTGGGGTAGCTCCCCATGGCATGTATAAACGGATAAATTAACTGGTGAAACAAGTTTTTGGTAATTAAAACTGGACAACTAGTGAACTCACTCAGCATTATTGTTGACCCCTTACTGCATGCTTTGCAGGTAACCAGTGACTCAGGAGCTTGCAGCTTGGGAAGTGTAGTGGTCGTCTAAACCCGCGTGTTGGGTTCTAAATAACCTGAACTATGAACTTTGTTTAAACTATTTTATCTATGCTTCCGCTACTTACTTAACTGTTATTTGAACCTAAACGTTTGAACTTTAAACTATGGTGTTTACTAACCATTATGGTTGGTGACCATCCTTACTAATATCCAATGCTCAGTATAATTGGTGGCTGGATCCTGGTCGGTCACGCCCTCAAGCGGACGGTACTCCGCAGGTGGAATTTGGGGGTGTGACAGATTGGTATCAGAGCCATTGGTTATAGTGAACTTGGTTTTAAAAAGAAGAGTCTCTTTGAGAAAAACCAGACTATTACCCGTGACTCGTGACGACACTACACTCCAAGGGCAAGACTCGACATACTAGACCTCGTAGCTCGGACTTGTGTTTACTTGCTTGTTTATCTTATATTGACTGCTCTACTATACATACTAGTGTGCCTGATTAGATAGATACACATTTCTCTTCTACCTCATTCTCGCTACGTTACAACATTGCACTCATACTGTGTTTTCTGGCTATGAAGACAATGAGTGGACGCGGAAGAGGAAGCGTTAACATGACTCAGGCTCAATTCGCTAACTTGCTCAACACGGTGGCTGCAGCTTTCGCAGCTCACCCTGGAGGTAAACTCGTTGCTATAGGATGTTTAGATCCTACCCCCACATCGCCTTTTCACCTCTAAAACCTATTCGCTCCATTTCTCACAACAGGTCAGCCTGCGCCTGCGCAACCACGTGTTTGTACTTTCAAAACCTTCATGGATGGCTAGCCTCTCCCTTTCAACGGCACTGAGGGTGCCATAGGCCTTCTGCATTGGATTGAAAAGGCCGAAGCTGTCTTTGCCGTCTGCGAGTGTCCCCCTGCTAACTGGGTTAAGTACGCAACTGGTACGCTTGAAGGGAACGCGCTTTCATGGTGGAAAGCACAGATTCAGATGCTTGGTCTGGAAACTGCTAATGCTACGGCATGGGAAGATTTCAAGGACATGATCAAAGAGGAGTACTGTCACAGGGATGACATCCACAAACTCGAGAACGAGTACTATGCACTCAAGATGGTTGGGTCAGAGATTGAGACTTACACTAAGTAGTCCAACGACTATGCTGCACTTTGCCCAAACATATCCCAACCTATGTATCGGAGGGTCGAATTGTACATCAAAGGCTTGGTCCCAGAAATCCGGAGCCATGTGACTTCGGCCAACCTCAACACCATACAGCCCGTGGTCCGTCTTGCTCACAAACTCACCAATCAGGCGGTGGAAGAGGGCAAGCTGCCCCAGAGGATCGGTGCTACTGCTGGAACTTCTGGCGATAACAAGCGAAAGTGGGATGGAAGTCAGGGAAAGGATGCTAACCCCACTCAGGCCCCAGTTCAACAAAGGAAGACTGAAAGCAACAAGGGCCCTCAGCAACAGGGTGGCTATCGAGGAAACCACCCTAAGTGTAACAAATGTAACCGACATCACAGTGGGCCATGCGGAAAAGGTCAGTGTCAGCGATGCAACAAGATGGGGCATGAAGCCAAAGACTGCCGAAGCCAGTTCCCCGCTAGGCAGAATCAGCAACAACCACAGCAACAGCAGCAACAAGGAAACAACCGTGGATGCTTCAAGTGTGGAGCAATGGGGCACATGCGAAAGGATTGCCCTGAACTGAATCAAAACAACAACAATCAGGGTGCTGGGAACAATAACAACAATGCTGGAAATGGTGCTAGAGGAAAAGCTTTTGTGATTGGAGCTGGGGAAGCAAGGAATGACCCCAACGTTGTAGCGGGTAAGTTCCTACTTAATGATCGTTATGTTTCCATGCTATTTGATTCCGGAGCAGACGCTAGTTATGTATCCCTACGTATTAGTAAGAAACTTAAGCTCACTCTTACGCCGCTGAGCTCTAAGCACACCGTTGAAATAGCTAATGGTAGAAACCTCGAGGCCTCACACATAATTCGTAACTGCAAATTAGAGTTGTCTGGTCAGATCTTCTGTATCGATCTTTTCCCCATCGTTCTTGGAAGCTTCGACGTCATCATTGGTATGGATTGGTTATCCAAACATCGAGCTGAAATCCTCTGCCAAGAGAAAGCTATTCGTATTCCCCGTCCCCCTGGCAAACCTCTTATAGTTCAAGGCGACAAAAGCGGAGAAGTCACAGGCATCATTTCATTCTTAAAGGCCCAGAAGTACCTACGAAAGGGGCACACCGCTATCTTAGCACTCATTACCGACACACAGAAAAGGGAAAACAGGATTGAAGATTTTCCAGTTGTACGCGACTATCCTGAGGTATTCCCGGAGGAACTACCTGGACTCCCTCCTCACCGTCAGGTCGAATTTCAAATCGAGCTAGCTCCCGGAGCAGCGCCTATAGCTCGTGCACCTTATCGATTAGCCCCCGCGGAGCTCAAGGAGCTTTCTACTCAACTACAAGAACTTTTGGACAAAGGTTTTATCCGTCCTAGTTCATCACCCTGGGGAGCCCCAGTGCTCTTCGTCAAAAAGAAAGATGGCTCATTCCGAATGTGCATTGACTACCGTGAACTTAACAAGGTTACCATCAAGAATCGTTATCCACTCCCCCGTATCGACGACCTGTTCGACCAGCTGCAAGGGTCGAGCTATTATTCCAAGATCGATCTGCGATCGGGTTATCACCAGCTGAGAGTCCGCGATGAGGACATCTCTAAGACTGCTTTCAGAACCCGCTATGGTCACTACGAATTCCTTGTTATGCCTTTCGGAATGACCAACGCACCTGCGATCTTCATGGATCTCATGAACCGAGTATGCAAACCCTACCTCGATAAGTTCGTAATTGTGTTTATCGACGACATCCTAATCTACTCGAAGAGCCAAGAGGAGCATGAACAACACCTACGTCTTATTCTCGAACTCCTTCGCAAAGAACAACTGTACGCCAAATTCTCGAAATGTGATTTCTGGCTTAGAGAAGTCCATTTCCTTGGGCACATCGTCAATCAGGAAGGGATTCATGTTGACCCCGCTAAGATTGAGTCCATTAAGAATTGGCCCGTGCCTAAGACTCCGACCGAAGTTCGCCAATTCTTGGGATTGGCGGGATACTATCGAAGATTTATCAAGGGATTCTCTAAGATCGCTCAACCACTTACGACACTCACTCAGAAGGGTGTTGCTTACAAATGGAGTAATGCTCAGGAATCTGCCTTCCAGGAACTAAAGAAGAACCTTTGTAGTGCTCCTATCCTCTCCTTACCCGAAGGTACCGACGACTTCGTCGTTTACTGCGACGCTTCTATTCAAGGACTTGGCTGCGTATTGATGCAACGCGAGAAAGTTATCGCTTACGCCTCGCGACAACTCAAGGTCCACGAACGGAACTATACGACGCATGACTTAGAATTTGGAGCTGTGGTCTTCGCGCTCAAGCTTTGGCGACACTACTTGTACGGCACCAAGTGCACGATTTACACTGATCACAGGAGTCTCCAGCACATAATGGGACAAAAGGAGTTGAATATGCGGCAACGCCGATGGGTCGAACTCCTAAATGACTACGAGTGTGCAATCAAATATCACCCAGGCAAGGCTAATGTGGTAGCCGATGCCCTCAGCAGAAAGGAGACCAAACCCAAGCGTGTTCGTGCTTTACAGCTCACTATCCACTCGAACCTCCTTAATCAGATTCGGAATGCTCAGGTTGAAGCATTGAAAGCCGAGAATATCAGGGCTGAGTCCCTGCGAGGATCGAGACAACGATTGGAACAAAAAGAAGACGGTGCTTACTACGTAGCCGGACGCATATGGGTTCCGCTTTGTGGAAATTTACGTGACCTTGTGATGGATGAAGCTCACAAGTCCCGTTACTCAGTACATCCAGGGTCAGATAAGATGTACCACGACTTGAGGGCTACCTATTGGTGGCCTGGCATGAAAGCCCACATAGCAACCTATGTCAGGAAATGTTTGACTTGTGCAAGGGTCAAGGCTGAGTATCAGAAACCATCAGGCCTACTCCAACAGCCAGAGATCCCGCAATGGAAATGGGAGCAGATTTCCATGGATTTTGTTACTAGCCTGCCTAGGTCTCAGCGCGGAAATGACACCATTTGGGTAATAGTGGATCGCTTAACTAAGTCTGCACACTTCTTGGCTATTAAAGAAACCGACAAGTTCTCTACCCTAGCAGAGGTATACTTAAAAGAAGTGGTTTCGAAGCACGGAGTGCCTACCTCTATTATTTCTGATCGAGATGCACGTTTTACTTCTGAATTGTGGCAAGCCATGCACAAATCTTTTGGCTCACGTTTAGACATGAGCACCGCTTATCATCCGCAAACGGATGGGCAGTCTGAACGCACCATCCAAACCCTCGAAGACATGCTTAGGGCATGTGTGATCGATTTTGGCAAAAATTGGGAGAAGCACCTACCGTTGGTGGAATTCTCCTACAACAACAGCTACCACACCAGCATTCAGGCAGCACCATTTGAGGCATTGTACGGCCGTAAATGTCGATCGCCTCTCTGCTGGGCTGAGGTTGGTGACAGCCAGATCACAGGCCCGGAACATGTAGTCGACACCACAGAAAAGATTGCCCAGATTAGGCAACGCATGGCGGCAGCTCGTGACCGTCAAAAGTACTACGCTGACAAAGATAGGAAACCGCAAGAGTTCCAGGTTGGTGAACGGGCTCTACTTAAGGTCTCACCCTGGAAGGGTGTGGTTCGTTTTGGAAAACGGGGCAAGCTTAATCCAAGATATGTCGGACCCTTTGAAGTTACCGAAAAGATCGGTACGGCCGCTTACAGATTGAATCTGCCTGAAGAACTGAGTGCTGTGCACAACGTCTTCCACGTATCTAATCTGAAGAAGTGTCTGTCAGACGAAACACTCGTCATTCCTTACAAGGAACTTACTATTGACGAACAGCTACACTTTACTGAGGAACCGGTTGAGATCACGGATCGTGAGATCAAAACCCTCAAACGTAGCCAGATACCCCTCGTGCGAGTTCGTTGGAACTCACGCCGTGGCCTAGAGTTTACCTGGGAGCGGGAAGACCAGATGAAACGCAAGTATCCCCAGCTGTTCCCAAATGAAACCCCCAGCACTGAAGCTACAACTGAATTTCGGGACGAAATTCCAAACTAACGGGGGGATGATGTGACACCCTGTTGAAACGCTCTCACTTTTACTAGCTTGTCAGTGGCTGCTTTAACTTTCGGGACGAAAGTTCTTAAAACTTGGGGATAATGTGACACTTCGGGTTTTCCCGAGCCAACTTTCATCTTTAAATGAATGTATGTATATATATATATATAATGTTAAATGAGAACTTGTTATTTATTGTTGTGCACTATGTGATCCTTGTGCTAAGTGTGATGAATGTGTGTATATTATATATATGTATGTGTGTTATATGAGTGGGCCGAGACCCCAAAGGACCCGACTCGAGACCACCCTCGGTCTCGAGTGAACAGTAAACACTTGGGCCGGTTGGGCCGTAACCTTAGCCCACCCGGAAACCCCTAACCCACTCGATATATATGGCCAACCCTCACAACTTTCACCATTTTTGCAACATCACTCCCACACTCTCTCATCTCACACACTCTCCCTCTCTCTCTCTAAAAACCCTAAAACCCTAAGGTTCTAACATCAAACTCACCTCCTCTCCTCTCCCTCTCTCGGATCAAACCGGCAACAACAAAAGGAGCTCTCGGATCATCTCGGATCATCTCGGTTCAAGCTTGTGATCATCACTCGGAACTTAGTCCATCAATCCCTCATACCCTTTCATCTAGCCGGTTAGTTCCCTTGTAGTTGTTAGTCGAAATGATGATTTATGAATGCACTTGATTGTTGGATATTTGAATGAGTATGTGGCTTATTAGATAATAAGTTTGTTTTGCTTGCTTGATTTATTAAGTGATGAATGAGATGTGAACCATTGTACCTTGAACGATTAATGATGCTTACCACCATCCGATTCATGATAAATATTATGTTTAATGATTGTCTCGATATTTAGGAAGTATGTCACATAATTCTTGTTAGCAAATTTGGTGTTTCATGTGTGGAACTAAGGATATATGTGCATGCTTTGAAGATTAGGATGAATGATAAAAACTCTAGTGTTAGAATACATGAACAAGTGTGAATGTTTGAGTGTGATTTGAACATGATGAAAACCCTAATGATTATATGTTGAATATGCATGAATATAGTATGAACATATGAAGAACAATTTGAATGTCATGAAAATATTTGAAATATGCCCTGTTTGATCTGATTTTGTTATGAATTAGACAATAAAACATGTTTAAGAAATTCTATTGGTTAGTACAAAATCTCATGAAAACAGAATTCTATTGGTTAGTACATCCGCCAGGTTCTAGAAGGATTCTTGTGCACGTATCCGAGATTGCGACTCGAAACCTCCGGTTGCGACTCGCAACCAAACCATGACAACTCGAGACCGCCCGGTTGCGACTCGAGACCGCCCGGTTGCGACTCGCAACCAAAACATGACAACTCGAGACTACGGCAGTTGCGACTCGCAACCAGACCATGACAAGCCGCAACCTCCGGTTGCGACTCGCAACTGTGTGTTCTCGAGTCGAGACCACCTGGTCTCGACTGGGCTGTTAGTTATTGGGCCCAAGTGTATTAACTGTACATGCTTATTACTGTTTAGGTGGACTACGTGTTAACTGTTAACTGTTGCTGTTAAAGAACTTAGACGGGCCCAATGACTTATTGGGTAATTATATGTTGTGCATGCTATGTGTTAGTTATGTGTAGATTATACGTGTTTACTTGTACCCCAACTTGACCCACATTCGGTAACCATGCTAGGACGTGGTGACCAACGTGATCGACCGGGTAATTAATCTACCGAGCAACCCAAGGTGAGTTCACAACCTAAAGCATGTATTCCCGGTGGTTTGGGAAACGGAACTAAAAACAACACTATCCCCTTATAAGGGATACAACTTACTGTTCTTCCCTTGTTATTGGGAACCTTTTAGTTAATTACTGTTTATACGGATTGCAACAAACGGCACTAAACGAAACTCTATCACTTAAAGTCCCTACTACATAATACCGATTAGTCGCCGGGGCCAGGCGAACGGGTTATTAGTTGATAGCGCTATTTAGGTCTTACCAACCTCACACCGTGCCAAGGTATGGGATCGGTCGTGAACTAATGTACTCAGGCATCCGTCAATGATGATAGAACATTGACATCGGGGCACTCTGCGGATACGCAACGGTCACCTAGTGTTCGGTATTGGAAAAACAGTTTAGTTGCTAACTTTTGGGGTAGCTCCCCATGGCATGTATAAACGGATAAATTAACTGGTGAAACAAGTTTTTGGTAATTAAAACTGGACAACTAGTGAACTCACTCAGCATTATTGTTGACCCCTTACTGCATGCTTTGCAGGTAACCAGTGACTCAGGAGCTTGCAGCTTGGGAAGTGTAGTGGTCGTCTAAACCCGCGTGTTGGGTTCTAAATAACCTGAACTATGAACTTTGTTTAAACTATTTTATCTATGCTTCCGCTACTTACTTAACTGTTATTTGAACCTAAACGTTTGAACTTTAAACTATGGTGTTTACTAACCATTATGGTTGGTGATCATCCTTACTAATATCCAATGCTCAGTATAATTGGTGGCTGGATCCTGGTCGGTCACGCCCTCAAGCGGACGGTACTCCGCAGGTGGAATTTGGGGGTGTGACAGATTGGTATCAGAGCCATTGGTTATAGTGAACTTGGTTTTAAAAAGAAGAGTCTCTTTGAGAAAAACCAGACTATTACCCGTGACTCGTGACGACACTACACTCCAAGGGCAAGACTCGACATACTAGACCTCGTAGCTCGGACTTGTGTTTACTTGCTTGTTTATCTTATATTGACTGCTCTACTATATATACTAGTGTGCCTGATTAGATAGATACACATTTCTCTTCTACCTCATTCTCGCTACGTTACAACATTGCACTCATACTGTGTTTTCTGGCTATGAAGACAATGAGTGGACGCGGAAGAGGAAGCGTTAACATGACTCAGGCTCAATTCGCTAACTTGCTCAACACGGTGGCTGCAGCTTTCGCAGCTCACCCTGGAGGTAAACTCGTTGCTATAGGATGTTTAGATCCTACCCCCACATCGCCTTTTCACCTCTAAAACCTATTCGCTCCATTTCTCACAACAGGTCAGCCTGCGCCTGCGCAACCACGTGTTTGTACTTTCAAAACCTTCATGGATGGCAAGCCTCTCCCTTTCAACGGCACTGAGGGTGCCATAGGCCTTCTGCATTGGATTGAAAAGGCCGAAGCTGTCTTTGCCGTCTGCGAGTGTCCCCCTGCTAACTGGGTTAAGTACGCAACTGGTACGCTTGAAGGGAACGCGCTTTCATGGTGGAAAGCACAGATTCAGATGCTTGGTCTGGAAACTGCTAATGCTACGGCATGGGAAGATTTCAAGGACATGATCAAAGAGGAGTACTGTCACAGGGATGACATCCACAAACTCGAGAACGAGTACTATGCACTCAAGATGGTTGGGTCAGAGATTGAGACTTACACTAAGCAGTCCAACGACTATGCTGCACTTTGCCCAAACATGTCCCAACCTATGTATCGGAGGGTCGAATTGTACATCAAAGGCTTGGTCCCAGAAATCCGGAGCCATGTGACTTCGGCCAAATTCAACACCATACAGCCCGTGGTCCGTCTTGCTCACAAACTCACCAATCAGGCGGTGGAAGAGGGCAAGCTGCCCCAGAGGATCGGTGCTACTGCTGGAACTTCTGGCGATAACAAGCGAAAGTGGGATGGAAGTCAGGGAAAGGATGCTAACCCCACTCAGGCCCCAGTTCAACAAAGGAAGACTGAAAGCAACAAGGGCCCTCAGCAACAGGGTGGCTATCGAGGAAACCACCCTAAGTGTAACAAATGTAACCGACATCACAGTGGGCCATGCGGAAAAGGTCAGTGTCAGCGATGCAACAAGATGGGGCATGAAGCCAAAGACTGCCGAAGCCAGTTCCCCGCTAGGCAGAATCAGCAACAACCACAGCAACAGCAGCAACAAGGAAACAACCGTGGATGCTTCAAGTGTGGAGCAATGGGGCACATGCGAAAGGATTGCCCTGAATTTGGGGGTGTGACATAGGTGCCGTTTGATTCCGAGATCTCTAGCATTGCTTGGTGGTTATCTTAGGACTTCTGAGCAATCTCAAGTGAGTACATAGACCCCTCTTTTACTGTTTTCCAAACTGTTTTGGGGTGAAACACATGTGCCTACTTGATACTTTCATGCTTTCCATGTTTTCATATCATATGCCTACTATGTTCGTTAGTACATTATAGTACATGATTTCATTACATTTCATGCTATATATGCCCATTGTGTGCGTACTTAGTACATTGTTTTACATTAGATTTCATGCTATCTATGCCCATTGTGTGCGTAGTTAGTACATTGTTTTACATTACATTTCATGCTATGTATGCCCATTGTGTGCGTACTTAGTACATTGTTTTACATTACATTTCATGCTATGTATGCCCATTGTGTGCGTACTTAGTACATTGTTTTACATTACATTTCATGCTATGTATGCCCATTGTGTGCATACTTAGTACAGTTGCTTTCATCACATGTTTACATTTTGGTATGACATCTGGGTTGTTTACAATGGAACAATACATTCATTAACATTAGCTACGCCGTTCGTTAGTAGGTAGTGGTACCATAGGAATTGACAACTCCCGTTCCTGAAATCCTGGGTTTGTTTAGATTGGAAGGAATGACCGAATTCGATACACATAACTTAGATAAACCTTTAATTTGTTTAAGGGTTTATCGCCACAGTCTCAAGGCTTGGATGTATGCATTTTCACAATACCGCATAAATGTTTGTATCAGTATAGCATGCATTTATTACACAAAACATAACTTTGATTTAAACCATGTTTTACTTCAATACCTTGTTTTTGTGCATTATACATATGGTTTAGTTGATATATTTCACTTACCATACATGATATGTTTGGGTACACATTACATGATCTACATTAAACATAAACATTTTGACATTGATATACACATTTAGTGGTTTACATTAAACATAGACATCTCAATATGGTTTATACATTAACACATGACAATTCATTTATACATAAACAATTTACATTGGTGGTTGGTTTAAGTAAGTGATTTGAGTAACGAGGCGTGTGTAATATGATACAAGCATGGTGGATACGCCGCTGGTACTTCCTATAAACAAGTGTTTGTATGATATTACATGTCGTAGCGTTACTTAAATCATTTCAATATTTGACATATTACGTTTTACATAAACAACTTATCTTCACAAGACATTGATTTACAAAACAACTTATCTTATGCAAACTCATTTTCTGGGTTATTCATTTAAGCTTACATTTATTTATACATATCAGCTGATCTTATCGTTTTTCAAATGATTTACAAGACAAAGCAAAATACAGGGTTCATGACTAAACATTTTCTTAAACATAAGTCATGAATTCTATTTTCACAAACCTATGTATCTCACAGGCATTTTTATGCTGACGTACCTATTTTCACATGTGTTTTCAGGAGCTTTTCCGTAGAATGATGATCGTGACACTAGGGCGGACCTGTGCCTTAAGGACATAAAACGAAGATAGACTTAGTTTAATTATGTTTTGTACTCTTGTTTTTTTTAAGACAATGTAACTCTTGTGTTGATAAATGAAATACGACTTTGGATGCCATGGTTATGAAACAATTAATTCTGTTACAACACTCCCCGACGTTTTCCGCCACGTTTTGTATGTTATACGTGGTCGGGGTGTGACAGGCTCCTTCAGTGCCGCTGAAAGTAGTGGGTCGGCAGTCCATAAAAGTTTTGAAGGTGCACACAGGTGGCTGAGCATGTTGACCTATCGTGGGTGTAAGAAGGGACAAGATTAAGCACAAGTGTTGGTTTACGAGAGTAGGACCTAAAGATCCTTGAGTGAGTTTAGACTGCAGGGTATACCTCCTGCTTGTGCGGCTGCAAGTGCCGCAGCAACTTGTTGGTTAATCAGAGCCGTCAACTGGGCTTGTGTCTTGTTAACGCGTCCACTCATGATCTTCATATCAAAGGAAACATGAGTGAGAGAGGTTTGTGAAAGTGCGATGACAGAAGAGAGTAAGCACACATGTGTTTTCAAACTATCGTTGCTATGTTTGTCAAAGCATACCATAAGAAAAGTTCTATGTAACTAGCAAGTAGGCAATATAAACATAAATCATATCACCTAGAATGTCGAGCCTTGCACGTGGAGTGAAGCGTCGTTGTGGATCGTTGAGCACTGTTCAGGTTATAGTCTGGTTTTAACAAAAACTTTTTCCCTTATTAAAACCAAGTTCACTATAACCAATGGCTCTGATACCAATCTGTCACACCCCCAAAATCCACCTGCTTAGTATCACCGCTTGGAGGCGTAACTGACCAGGATCAAGCCACCAATCATATTGAACAAGCATGTAAGTAATAATAAAACCAACACAATACAATTGGTGTCCCAAACAAAACATAGTTTAAGTTGCAAGCGGAAGCATACTATCTAAAACCAAGGCATAAGTAAATAATGTTTAAGTTCATCATGAACACTCAATGTCCATGCTCCACAACGACTCTTCCCCATGCAAGCTCCTGCTAAACCTATTGACCTGCAAAGCATGTAGTAACGAGTCAACAATAATGTTGAGCGAGTTCACAGTTGGGTGTTTGTTTTAAGTTGTTCCAAAAACAGTTTCCTTTAACTGGCATCCCTTCCGTGGGGGTTACCCCATAGTTGAAAACGTAATTTGTTTATCCCATTTACTCTGGCAATCCAGCCGTGGGGGCTACCCCATGTTTGATTATCTGGCTCTTCGGCCGTGGGGGCTACCCCATGTATATACTACTAGACTCGTTACCATATCGACTGCTGACTGTAGTCATGTTTATGTGCCCTGAACTGTCAATGTCTATCATCATTGACGTGCCCAGATCCATTAGTTCACGCCCGTCCTCTGCGGCACGGTGTGAGGCTTGTCAGACCTAAATAGCGCTATCTAACTAATGACCCGCTCGCCATTGGCCCGGCGATTAAGTCGATATAAAAAGGATGGACTTAGTGATAGAGTTTTGGTCTAGTGAAAGTTAACTGTCCATGAGGACGAGGAATTATATTCCTGAACCCGTACTGTCCTACCCAAGAAAGGACGAGGAATCCATATTCCTTAACCCATTCCCAACCCCAGGGAATCCCATGCTTTGTAGAAAATGTGAACTCACCTTAGGTTAGCTCGGCAGATAAACAAAAGGTCAATCGAGCTGCTAGAGGTCAACCACGTCCTAACATGGTTACCATACAAGTCAGGTCTAGGTTCAAGTAGTGCACGTATGTTTACACATAAGCTAACAGGTTGCAAACACGTATTGATCATGGCAAACACATTAATAGTCAAGTACCTAACATGCTCATACTTGTACGATTCAAAAATTGGGCTCGCACAAGTCTAGCTGCCTTGTGCGATTCACCCATAGAAGCCCAATAGTACCCGGCCGAATAACCAGAAAGCCCAAATACATCTATATACATATACACGGCCCATCATATAAACAGATAGTCCATCTTGTGCGGTCCATACATCTTGTGCGACCAGCTTTGTTACCCAGCCCAACAGATATACATACGACCCAATATAATAAGCAGATAAACAATCTTGTGCGACTCATATTACTTGTGCGACTGAGTTGTCCTTGTGCGATCCGGACAACTTGTACGATCCGAAACATCTTGTGCAACTGGGAGTTGGGCTTCGAGGCCCAACAGTGTAATAGTTCAAATAGTTGTGTATGGCCCAAGCCTTGTGCGATCAGCACCGTCTTGTGCGATCCACAAGTCTTGTGCGATCACACATATCTTAGTTGTACATTGTGTTTAATGTGATGTACCTATCTTGTGCGATTGCACTTGTGTGTTTGGTCTTGTGCGACCGGAGCCTCTTGTGCGATTATGAGACTTGTGTGTGATCAGTTACATGTTCCCTAAAATTATGTGATCAATTAATTTGTTTCCTTATTATCTTGCAAGGTTAATTCTAACAGTTTCCAACTAGTCAAACACTCGATCAAATCGAACAATCAACATTAAATCGTATGAACCCTAATATCATAGCAACTCATCATCATCATCAACGAATCAACAGTAGAGTTAACACCAAAATTCCTAACTCAACATGCAACAACTTTTGACAAAACATACTAATCATCCAAATCCAAATACACCACAGCCGACTAACATGCATTCGACTCTAAATCATCATTAGCACCATACGATTATTAAACCCTATATCGATCTTGCATATCATACTTGTGAGCCAATACACAGAGACATCAAATCTCATTGATTACATTACAAACCAATACATACCATTCCTAAATCATCATGTATGACATATAGATCACCACATCATTCAACATACAAACAATAACAAGAATAATAACCGGTTAGAGAAAGAACAAGGATTGATCCAAATAGAAACTTCGAGAGATGAGTATGCTTGCCGTCGGCTTAGAGAGAGAGGTATTAGGGTTTGTGTGTATTATGAGATTTACAACAATGAGAAGTGTTAACCTCCTTATGAGGTTATGCGTGTGAGAGGTGGGCCGAACCCACCACAATAGGCTGCTCATTCGGTTCAAGTGAAGAGTGGGCTGAGAGTTGTAAGAGATCAAAGCCCAAAGGCTTGTGCGATTCGAATAGTGTTGTGCGATCGGTTCATTACTATACAATACACATCATTACACATAAACACATAACACAACATTCAATTAATACCTCATATAACGCAATCACTTATTGTTCAAACAAGTAACATCGAAGTACAAAGATGGTTCTAAAATACGAGTTGTCACATAAGTATGCTAAGTTAACATACAAAGCATAAAAGTCATGTAAAACAATGTGCTAGCATGTTAAGTAAACATACATAGCAAAAGAAATGTAATGTAAAACAATGTGCTAGCATGTTAAGTAAACAAACATAGCAAAAGAAATGTAATGTAAAACAATGTGCTAGCATGTTAAGTAAACATACATAGCAAAACATAGTGAAATCATGTACTAATAGTGTACTAATGAACATAGCAAGTATATGATATGAAAACATGGAAAGCATGAAAATAACAAGTAGGCACATGTGTTTCACCCCAAAACGTTTGGAAAACAGTAAAAGAGGGGTCTATGTACTCACTTGAGGGTGCATAGAAGTATTGAACAACAACCAAGCAAAGCTAGAGGGATCACGGAAGTCAAACGACACCCTATATAAATAACTACATAAATAACCGGACCTAAAACGAGAGATTGAATAGTATGAGGTTTCATAAACCAAATGAGTATTGGAACTCATATGATATGGTTTAACAAAGCCTACATACTAAAATGAAACCTAACCTAAGTGCTTACGACCCATTATGACCCGTTTAGGTAGCTTATGCTACTTTAACGTGTCGTTCGCGTAAAACGCGTTTGGACCGCTTAACTAGTCCTATGACAAGTAAAATATGCCTTAACATGTCTAATATAGTTACCTAATCAGTTTAGATGTCAAAATTTAGGTTACATATGCTTAAAATGAATTTATGCGTAAAAAGGGCATTTTGGTAATTTTCCTAAGGCATATATACTACCTATCATACAACTACTTAAATGACGTGACCATAAGGTATAACCTCGGAAGGTTATTCCCTATACAACTATGGTCACCTAATGTGCTTGGTCGGATCCTAATGATCGACCAAACGGGTCGGGTTTGAAAGTATAAGCGATTGATTAGATCGCTTACCTCACGACCCTACATAAGCATAAATCTAAAGTGACGAGTTAAACATGTTAAAACATGTTTAACGAACTTAGAAAACAGGTTTGGTATCAAAACAAACAGTTTTGATACCTCAAAGTAGTTTGGTTACAAAATACGCAAGAATACGCATTTTGGCCGAAACTACGACTTGTCACTAAGCCTAGATAATGTGGTAATCAGTAGGTATAGTCACTAGGGACTATAACCATCGTGATTACGCTCACGTTATGAAGTTCAAACGAACTTCGCATTGACCATAAACTGGTCATTGCAGAAAGTCAAACAAAGTTTGACTTTCACGCTAAAAACGCGTAAAAGAACGAAAGAGGACTTACAAAGGGTCCAAATAGATTTTGTTCCAAGTATTCTCAGGTAGGTAGTGAATAATCACAACCACTTAGAGAAATCTCAGACCAAATGTGCAGAAAATGAATGAGGGACATGGCCTTATATAGTTTTTCGCAAACCGTTAGAATCATTTCTTGGAGAAGAGGGAATGATCTTGGCCATACAATTGTCAAAGAAAGATTGGGGGACTTGTTCTCCACACAAACCAGCCCATAGCATGAAAAACCATGGGTCAAAACCATTGGAACAAGAGGAAATGACCAGATTCAATGTTTCTACAATTCTGATGTGCTGGGCACTGCTTACGGACCATAAGCAAAGGTCCATACGAATCGTAAGGGACCTGCAGACTAGCAACTTTCAAAAATGACAGATTTAGCCCCTGAAGCCCCAAACTAGGTTTTCGAGGCATTTTTGACACGTTTAAGCCCCGTTAACCTCATTTTAAGGCTCTAATATGAAGTTAAAGTATAGGGAACTTGAAATATGCTCAAAAATATGTCGTATGTCGGTTCGTTTGGCCGTACGGTTACGTTGTTCGGTTAATTATGACGGAAGTCGTAACGGACGCGAAAACGATCCAAATTGTGAAACGAATGAAGTTTTATCATGCCAAACACTGAAATAGAATATTTTAATGCTTACATAAATTTTTAGATGTCCGGATGTATTCAAAACGTAGGTTATGCGTGAAAATGCAAACTTATGCACTTTTTGACGCTTTTAGTCCCTGAATGGCCAAAAAGTTTATTTAAGCACACCGAACCCCTCAAAGCCTATTTCTAAGCTATGTAAACGATATTTAGGGTATGTTTAACTTATGGTCATGTTCTGGAATATCCGTTACAGTACGAATTGACATACTTTCGCAGTTTGTCGAATTTAGTCCCTGTAAGCGAATAAACTTGATTTCGGCATACCAAACCTTCCAAAACTTATTTCTAAGTTATGTAAAGGTTATTTAAGGTATGTTAATCCTATTTCTCTATTCCAGAGTGTTTGTTGCATTAAACTGGTTATATTTACGCATCAGGGCGCGTATAACCTTCCAGAAAGCGATTTAGAGCCCGAAATCGAACAAGAATTGATATGTGCAAACGATACACATATTTATACAAATCCCATGTATGAAATACAATATTTCATTGATTTAGTATTTTTTTGATGGCCGTGGAGGCACAGGTGTCACAGTCTCCCCTACTTTAGAAAATTTCGTCCCGAAATTTTATTTATAGGAAACTTGTGAGTGCTTGAAAAAATGAAGTTGAAAACATCGAACAACACTGGTTAGAGTTCTTGAACTTCTAGTAACTTTAAATAACATCATGCTTACAATGTTGGAGGGACACTTATTGTAACACCTGTGCCTCCACGGCCATCAAACAAATACCAAACCAATGAAATATTGTATTTCATACTTGGGATTTGTAAAAATATGTGTATCATTTGCACATATCAATTTTTGTTCAATTTCAAACCCTAAATCGCTTTCTGGAAGGTTATACGCGCACTGATGTGTAAATATAACCAGTTTAATGCAACAAACACTCCGGAATAGTGACATAGGCTTAACATACCTTAAATAACCTTTACATAACTTAGAAATAAGTTTTGAAGGCTTTGGTATGGCAAAAACAAGTTAAATCGCTTACAGGGACTAAATTTGACAAACTGCGAAAGTATGCCAATTTGAACTGTAACAGACATTCCGGAACATGAACATAAGTTAAACATACCATATATATCCTTTACATAACTTAGAAATAAGTTTTGAAGGCTTTGGTATGGCAAAAACAAGTTAAATCGCTTACAGGGACTAAATTTGACAAACTGTGAAAGTATGCCAATTTGAACTGCAACAGACATTCCGGAACATGACCATAAGTTAAAAATACCATATATATCCTTTACATAGCTTAGAAATAGGCTTTGAGGGGTTCGGTGTGCTAAAATAAACTTTTGGGTCATTCAGGGACTAAAAGTGTCAAAAAGTGCACAAGTTTGCATTTTCGCGCATAACTTACGTTCTGAATACATCCGGACATACAAAATTTTATGTAAGCATGACTATATTATATTTTAGTGTTCGCCTTAAGAAAAATCCATGCGTCGCGTCATTTGGATCGTTTTTCGCGCTTATGCGCATTCCGTCGTAATTAAGCGAACATCGCGTTCGTACGGCCAAACGAACCAACCTCCGGCATATTTTTGAGCATGTTTCATGTCCACAATGTTTAGGCATCATTTTAGGGCCTTAAAGTTGGCTTTAAGGGCCTTGGAAGTGTCGGAAATGGCCTTAAACACGTGCAGGGACTGAAACTGTAATTTCTGAAACTTATTGCTGATCTGTGACTGCTAGGCGGCCCGCCTCAGTTCCTGAGCATCCTTAGGCGGCCCGCGAGGCACCTTCTGACCAGGTTAAATGTTTTTAACAGCAGGTTCCTGCTGTTCGATCCACATCCACACATTCTCAATCGTCTAGTCAGCGGATAAGAACCTAATTTCATCCACCATAAGGTTCCGACAAGTGTACGCCTTGGATCATGGCACGTTTTCCATGAAACGATCTTAACGGTTCTCCGAATACTATAAATACCCCATCACCCCAACCTCATTTCTTACAAGAATTCTGATTTGAGAGCTCTAAGTTGAAACCATTGTTTCATACCTGAGTTCTTGGATCGGGATTAGCATTCGGGGACCCTTCGTAAGTATTCTTTCGTTCTTTTCCTTATTTTATTGCTTTTCGAGTCAGAAAGTCAAACTTTGTTTGACTTTCAGCGTTGACCAGTAATGGTCAATGCGAAGTTCGTTTGAACTTCGCAACGTGAGTGTAATCACGTTGGTTATAGTCCCTTGGGACTATGCCTACTGATTACCACGTTGTCTAGGGTCGTAGGGTAAGCGATCTGATAAATCGCTTATACCTCGAACCCGACCCATTTGGTTGATCATTAGGATCCGACCAAATACATTAGGTGACCATAGTAGGTAGGGAATAACCTTCCGAGGTTATACCTTATGGTCGCTTCGTTTAAGTAGTTGCATGATAGGTAGTTTATATGCCTTAGGTAAATTACCAGAATACCCTTTTCATGTATAATTGGTAATTAAGCATATGTAACCTAAACTTTTGTCACATAACTGATTTTGTAACATGTTTAGGCATATAACACTTGTCATAGGACTAGTTAGACGGTCCGAACGCGTTTCACGCACACGACGCGTTAAAGTAGCATAAGCTACCTAAACGGGTCGTAATGGGTCGTAAACACTTAGGTTAAGTTTCATTTAGTATGTAGGCTTTGTTAAACCAAATGACACGAGTCTCTACACTCGTTTGGTTTACAAACCCTAATGCTACCCGATCTTCCGATCTAGGTCCGGTTAATTAACATAGTTACCTATATTAGGTGCCGTTTGATATCCGCGATCTCTAGCATTGTTTGGTTGTTACTCAAGGACTTCTGAGCATTCTCAAGTGAGTACATAGACCCCTCTTTTACTGTTTTCCAAACTGTTTTGGGGTGGAACACATGTGCCTACTTGTTACTTTCATGCTTTCCTGTTTTCACATCATATACATGCTATGTTCGTTAGTACATTATAGTACATTGTTTTACATGACATTTCATGCTAGGTGTGCCCATTGTGTGCATTACTTAGTACATCGTTTTACATGACATTTCACGCTATGTATGTTCATTTGATTACATACTTAGTGCATTGTTTTCACATGTTTACATTTTGGTATGACATTTGGTTTGTTTACATGGGACAATACATTCATTAACATTAGCTACGCCGTTCGTTAGTAGGTAGTGGTACCATAGGAATTGACAACTCCCGTTCCGGACGTCCCAGGGAAAGGGGATGAAAGGAATGACCGAATTCGATGATATAAGACAGATAGACCTTTAATTTGTTTAAAGGGTTTATCACCATAGTCGCAAGGCTTGGATGTATGCATTTTCACAATACCGCATAGATGTTCATATTAAATAGTTGCATGCATTTACACAAAACATAGCTTTGATTTAAACCAAGTTTTACTTCAATACTTTGTTTCGTGCATATGGTTTAGTTGAGACATTTCACTTGCCATACATGACATTTTGACATAGACATTTGACATGGACATTTGACATAGACATTTGACATGGATATTTGACATAGACATTTGACATGGACATTTGACATAGACATTTGACATGGATATTTGACATAGACATTTGACATGGATATTTGACATAGACATTTGACATGGATATTTGACATAGATGTTTGATATGGATATTTGACATAGACATTTGACATGGATATTTGACATAGACATTTTGACATAATTTACATCTTGACATGAACACTTTGACATATTATTCAATACATTTGACAATTCGTTTAAACATAGACTTCTTACATTGGTTGTTTTGGTTTGATTAAGTGATTAAGTAACGATGCGTGTGTAATATGATTCAAGCATGGTGGATACACCGCTGGTACTTCCTATATATAAGTGTTTGTATGGTATTACATATCATAGCGTTATTTGAATCATTTCAGTTTGAGACATAGAACATTTTATACAAATAACATACTTTTCACAAGACATTGATTTATAAACATCTTATCTTATGCAAACATATTTTACTTGGTTATTCATTTAACCCTACATTTATTTATACTTATCATCTGATCTTATCGATTTTCAAATGATTTACAAAGCAAAGCAAATAACAAGGTTCATGACTAAACATTTTCTCAAACATAAGTCATGAAACCTATTTTCACAAAACCTATGTATCTCACAGGCATTTTTATGCTGACGTACCTATTTTCACATGTGTTTTTCAGGAGCTGTTGCATAAGATGATCAAGATACATATAGACAGACTTGGGCTTTAGTGACAATAAAAGATGCAAGACTAGTTAATTATGTTGTATATCCTTGTTTGATTAAGACATTGTAACACTTTTTATCAATAAAACGAAACTTAAATTTCCATGGTTGTGAAACATTAATTCTGTTACAACACTCCCCGATGTTTCCGCCACGTTTTGTATGTTCTACGTGGTCGGGGTGTGACAGAAAAGTGGTATCAGAGCTAATGGTTATAGGGAATTAGGTTATTAGTAATGCTTTGACCTAGTCTATAACCTTCTTAGGACCCTAACGCGAGTTTACTTGCGTTTAGTCATAAAACAATACCGTCACCTATCCTTAGGCGACGACCACAACAAGAACATAAATTTCAAAACCGCTTTGAAAACTAATCATCTGTTCTAGGATGATTGATTACTAGGTTTTGAACTCTCTATTATATGGTTTTGAACCCCTTTGAGTTTTCAAAACTTCGTCAAGGTTTTGGGTTTTAAATAATGTGAACACGTGCAAACTGGAAGGGTGAATGCCTGTATTCTGGGTTTTCTGTCTAGGCAAGCACTTCGTATACATCTCATCAGACGCGAGACTAGTTGTGCTTACCTGGGAATTCTTGGGATGAGTGTTCACTTATAGGCGAGCATGTCTTCGCGATACATTATTTTTGACCCATTTACTTTGATCAGTCACCGTCTCATTTGTTTTCCTTAGGTAACAAACAAATGATCGCAATCTTCATGCGTTATCATTCTGTTTTGATTGTCCTATAATCTTTCACCTGTTTCTCCCTACGCCTTTCTTTTTCTTCAAGAATGTCTCTTCATCACGATGACGCCCAGATATCTGAGCAAGCAGCCAAAATTCGCTCAGCGAATAGGCGAAGTAGTCCTGAAGACTGTTGAATTAGCTACTGCCATGTATCATCTCCAGGATGAAACCACTCAAGAGTCACCAAGACAGGCAGGACCTAGTCAGGCGACAACACCATCAGCCAATAAACCAATCGAGGAATCAAAGACCATGGATGAACGATCCCCTAAGAAGTCAAAGAAGCGAAAGGCTTCTCAGAACTTCGCCATGGTCGCTCACAATGGTAAAGCAGTCCCCAACCAACCAGCTCAACCCCCTGCTAGGTGTGTATGGCTTTTCCTATGATACCTACATCAAGGAACTATGTACCTTACAAACTACTCTTGTGATTTCTCTCTTTCAAATGATTGCTCATGATTCCCTCGAAAATTTTAAGTACTCGTTTCACTCTAAGAAACAAAGTACAGAAAATTAAGTGACATTATGAGTAATCGTGCTTTTTGCACATCAGTACATTTGAATCCTTGGTTGGATAACTAAGGATATTTTCAAATCTCATACCCATTACGTTTTGATTTTTCAACATACACAGTACAAGTATTTCAACACAATCTTCATGATCTCAAAACGTTCCATATAGTTCGAAAACAATTTTTCTAGATACATTGTCTATGTTATTTCAAAAACATTGGCCATGTTATCAAAACCAACCTTTCTAATTTCAAAATATTTCATATAGTCTGAAGACAATATTAACACAATACATTTTCTGATCAAGTGCATGATTTCGAAAAGCATCATTCATGTCTTTCAAAAAAAAAAAAAAAAAAAAAAACCTTATACATAATTTCAAAATTCATCTCGCATGATTTTAAAACATTTTTGTAAATATATCTACCTAATACACCTACTTTATGATTTCAAAAAGTATTATATATAAGGTTTCAAAAACGTTAAACACATTTTTTCTTAAAAGAACCCCATGCATAGTTTTTCAAAAATATTTTCCTCATACATTAACTTAACCTTCAAATTTTGCTTCATATGTCGCCTTGACATATCTAGCATCACAACTTCATAAGCATTTTTACTTCATGTTTTGACTTAAGCACATCCAGTGCAAGATTTCAAAACATCTTCAAACTCCAAAAAAATACACATGGGGTCTTTTTATCTTGATATTTAGACCCTTGTGGATGATCATCATTCAAATCAGAGTCCTTAATTGGATTCCTTATATACCTAAATTCGAACATTTCGGGTTCTAGTAATCGAAATCGAATTTTCTTTTTGAATCTTTCTATCTTTATAGTTAGATTCTTGATAATGTTTAAAGTACCAAATGAAATCCACGAGATGGATTCCTAGTGTGCTTTAAATACATGTACTCGGTTAGCAGAACAAACTTCTAGTTAAACAATTTTGTGGTTATGTGATTATGTGTTTACACATTTGGTGTTTTCATTTATGCATTTTTGTGTTTTTGGTATACTCTGGGTATTCATTATCCAAATCCTCGTAGAATCTTTCATATCTTCATATGAGGGATTCGTAGTAGGATATTCAAAAAGGTACTACCTTAAATCCTTAATGGGCTTCTATGTAATAGTTAAGACCCTTGGATTATATAGTACCACTCCATGATTCATAAGAGACCCTTTAGAGGTCTAGTCAAAAAGATTGATTCACGATTTGGTTAAAGAACAACATCTAGTGATGTAGCTGAACAGACTCCTTGATAGTCTATTTAGATCATTTATTGATTTAATTAAAAGGATTCTATGGCGGTCTAGTCACGCTCATCACCGGTTTGTTCATTTGGTTTTCCCCTGCACATTTTAAAATAGACTGTGTGGACTATGCAAGGAATTGTCTAATTATGGACGCGTACATAATTATGAAATTTAGTGCACAGAAACCCAGTAAGATTTGTTATGTGTAAGAACCGATAGTGACAACAATAACGAAATGAGAACGATGTAATGGAGGTACGGTGGACGCACCAATGACGCTTCATATACTTGTATATAAGTATCCCTCTTACATTGCAATCATGATGTTATTAAAGTTACTAGAAGTTCAGAACCCAAACCAATGTTGTTCGATCTTTTCAACTTCATATTTCCAAGCTCTCACAAGTTTCCTCTAAATAAATTTCGGGACGAAATTTCCTAAAGTAGGGGAGACTGTAACACCTGTGCCTCCACGGCCATCAAACAAATACCAAACCAATGAAATATTTTATTTCATACTTGGGATTTGTAAAAATATGTGTATCATTTGCACATATCAATTTTTGTTCAATTTCAAACCCTAAATCGCTTTCTGGAAGGTTATACGCGCACTGATGCGTAAATATAACCAGTTTAATGCAACAAACACTCCGGAATAGTGACATAGGCTTAACATACCTTAAATAACCTTTACATAACTTAGAAATAAGTTTTGAAGGCTTTGGTATGGCAAAAACAAGTTAAATCGCTTACAGGGACTAAATTTGACAAACTGCGAAAGTATGCCAATTTGAACTGTAACAGACATTCCGGAACATGACCATAAGTTAAACATACCATATATATCCTTTACATAACTTAGAAATAAGTTTTGAAGGCTTTGGTATGGCAAAAACAAGTTAAATCGCTTACAGGGACTAAATTTGACAAACTGCGAAAGTATGCCAATTTGAACTGTAACAGACATTCCGGAACATGACCATAAGTTAAACATACCATATATATCCTTTACATAGCTTAGAAATAGGCTTTGAGGGGTTCGGTGTGCTAAAATAAACTTTTGGGTCATTCAGGGACTAAAAGTGTCAAAAAGTGCACAAGTTTGCATTTTCGCGCATAACTTACGTTCTGAATACATCCGGACATCCAAAATTTTATGTAAGCATGACTATATTATATTTTAGTGTTCGCCTTAAGAAAAATCCATGCGTCGCGTCATTTGGATCGTTTTTCGCGCTTATGCGCATTCCGTCGTAATTAAGCGAACATCGCGTTCGTACGGCCAAACGAACCAATCTCCGGCATATTTTTGAGCATGTTTCATGTCCACAATGTTTAGGCATCATTTTAGGGCCTTAAAGTTGGATTTACGGGCCTTGGAAGTGTCGGAAATGGCCTTAAACACGTGCGGGGACTGAAACTGTAATTTCTGAAACTTATTGCTGATCTGTGACTGCTAGGCGGCCCGCCTCAGTTCCTGAGCATCCTTAGGCGGCCCGCGAGGCACCTTCTGACCAGGTTAAATGTTTTTAACAGCAGGTTCCAGCTGTTCGATCCACATCCACACATTCTCAATCGTCTAGTCAGCGGATAAGAACCTAATTTCATCCACCATAAGGTTCCGACAAGTGTACGCCTTGGATCATGGCACGTTTTCCATGAAACGATCTTAACGGTTCTCCGAATACTATAAATACCCCATCACCCCAACCTCATTTCTTACAAGAATTCTGATTTGAGAGCTCTAAGTTGAAACCATTGTTTCATACCTGAGTTCTTGGATCGGGATTAGCATTCGGGGACCCTTCGTAAGTATTCTTTCGTTCTTTTCCTTATTTTATTGCTTTTCGAGTCAGAAAGTCAAACTTTGTTTGACTTTCAGCGTTGACCAGTAATGGTCAATGCGAAGTTCGTTTGAACTTCGCAACGTGAGTGTAATCACGTTGGTTATAGTCCCTTGGGACTATGCCTACTGATTACCACGTTGTCTAGGGTCGTAGGGTAAGCGATCTGATAAATCGCTTATACCTCGAACCCGACCCATTTGGTTGATGATTAGGATCCGACCAAATACATTAGGTGACCATAGTAGGTAGGGAATAACCTTCCGAGGTTATACCTTATGGTCGCTTCGTTTAAGTAGTTGCATGATAGGTAGTTTATATGCCTTAGGTAAATTACCAGAATACCCTTTTCATGTATAATTGGTAATTAAGCATATGTAACCTAAACTTTTGTCACATAACTGATTTTGTAACATGTTTAGGCATATAACACTTGTCATAGGACTAGTTAGACGGTCCGAACGCGTTTCACGCACACGACGCGTTAAAGTAGCATAAGCTACCTAAACGGGTCGTAATGGGTCGTAAACACTTAGGTTAAGTTTCATTTAGTATGTAGGCTTTGTTAAACCAAATGACACGAGTCTCTACACTCGTTTGGTTTACAAACCCTAATGCTACCCGATCTTCCGATCTAGGTCCGGTTAATTAACATAGTTACCTATATTAGGTGTCGTTTGATATCCGCGATCTCTAGCATTGTTTGGTTGTTACTCAAGGACTTCTGAGCATTCTCAAGTGAGTACATAGACCCCTCTTTTACTGTTTTCCAAACTGTTTTGGGGTGGAACACATGTGCCTACTTGTTACTTTCATGCTTTCCTGTTTTCACATCATATACATGCTATGTTCGTTAGTACATTATAGTACATTGTTTTACATGACATTTCATGCTAGGTGTGCCCATTGTGTGCATTACTTAGTACATCGTTTTACATGACATTTCACGCTATGTATGTTCATTTGATTACATACTTAGTGCATTGTTTTCACATGTTTACATTTTGGTATGACATTTGGTTTGTTTACATGGGACAATACATTCATTAACATTAGCTACGCCGTTCGTTAGTAGGTAGTGGTACCATAGGAATTGACAACTCCCGTTCCGGACGTCCCAGGGAAAGGGGATGAAAGGAATGACCGAATTCGATGATATAAGACAGATAGACCTTTAATTTGTTTAAAGGGTTTATCACCACAGTCGCAAGGCTTGGATGTATGCATTTTCACAATACCGCATAGATGTTCATATTAAATAGTTGCATGCATTTACACAAAACATAGCTTTGATTTAAACCAAGTTTTACTTCAATACTTTGTTTCGTGCATATGGTTTAGTTGAGACATTTCACTTGCCATACATGACATTTTGACATAGACATTTGACATGGACATTTGACATAGACATTTGACATGGATATTTGACATAGACATTTGACATGGACATTTGACATAGACATTTGACATGGATATTTGACATAGACATTTGACATGGATATTTGACATAGACATTTGACATGGATATTTGACATAGATGTTTGATATGGATATTTGACATAAATTTTACATGGATATTTGACATAGACATTTTGACATAATTTACATCTTGACATGAACACTTTGACATATTATTCAATACATTTGACAATTCGTTTAAACATAGACTTCTTACATTGGTTGTTTTGGTTTGATTAAGTGATTAAGTAACGATGCGTGTGTAATATGATACAAGCATGGTGGATACGCCGCTGGTACTTCCTATATATAAGTGTTTGTATGGTATTACATATCATAGCGTTATTTGAATCATTTCAGTTTGAGACATAGAACATTTTATACAAATAACATACTTTTCACAAGACATTGATTTATAAACATCTTATCTTATGCAAACATATTTTACTTGGTTATTCATTTAACCCTACATTTATTTATACTTATCATCTGATCTTATCGATTTTCAAATGATTTACAAAGCAAAGCAAATAACAAGGTTCATGACTAAACATTTTCTCAAACATAAGTCATGAAACCTATTTTCACAAAACCTATGTATCTCACAGGCATTTTTATGCTGACGTACCTATTTTCACATGTGTTTTTCAGGAGCTGTTGCATAAGATGATCAAGATACATATAGACAGACTTGGGCTTTAGTGACAATAAAAGATGCAAGACTAGTTAATTATGTTGTATATCCTTGTTTGATTAAGACATTGTAACACTTTTTATCAATAAAACGAAACTTAAATTTCCATGGTTGTGAAACATTAATTCTGTTACAACAATCCCCGATGTTTCCGCCACGTTTTGTATGTTCTACGTGGTCGGGGTGTGACACTTATATATAAGTCTATTAAGCGTTATTGGTGCGTCCACCGTACCTCCATTACATCGTTCACATTTTGTTATTGTTGTCGCTATCGGTTCTTACACATAATAATTCTTACTAGGTTTCTGTGCACTGAATTTCATAATTATGTACGCGTCCATAATTACACAATTCCTTGCATAGTTCACATAGTCTATTTTATAATGTGTAGGAGAAAACCAAATGAACAAACCTGTGATGAGTGTGACTAGACCACCATAGAGTCCTTTTAATTAAATCAATAAATGATCTAAATAGACTATCAAGGAGTCTGTTTAGCCATATCACCACATGTCATTCTTTAACCAGATTCTGAATCAATCTTTTTGACTAGACCACTCAAAGGGTCTCTTATGAAAGATGGAATGGTACTATATAATCCAAGGGTTTTAACTATCATGTAGAAGCCCAATAAGGATTTTAAGGTAGTACCTTTTGAATATTCTACTATGAATCCCTCATATGAAGATATGAAAGATTCTGCGAGGTTTGGATAACGAATATCCAGAGTATATAAAAACACAAAAATGGATAAAAGAAAACGCAAAATGCATAATCACATAGTCACACAACCACAAAATTGTTTATCTAGATCTTTAATTTGTTAATTTGTTTTGTTAATTGCGTACATGTATTTAAAGCACACTAGGAATCCATTCCGTGGATTTCATTTGTTACTTTAAACATTAGCAAGAATCTAACTATGAAGATAGAAAGATCTTTTAAAGAGAAAATTCGATTTCGATTATAAGGAACCGAAATGTTCGAATTTAGGTACACAAGGAATCCAATTAAGGACTCTGATTTGAATGATAATCATCCACAAGGGTCTAATGTGAAGATAAAAAGATCCTATATGGATTTTAGAAGTCGAAGATGTTTTGAAACCTTGCACTGGATGTGCTTAAGTCAAAACATGAAATAAAAAGGCTTATGAAGTTGAGATGCTAGATATGTCAAGGCGACATATGAAGCAGAATTTGGAGGTTAAGTCAATGTATGAGAAAAATATTTTTGAAAACTATGCATGGAGTTCTAAAAAAATGTGTTCAATGTTTTTGAAACCTTATATATAATACTTTTGAAATCATAACGTCGGTGTATTAGGTAGGTATATTTATAAAAATGTTTTAAAATCATGCGAGATGAATTTTGAAATTATGTATAAGGTTTTTGAAAACATGAATGATGCTTTTGAAATCATGCACTTGATATAAGTAATTATACTGTATTAATATTGTTTTCAAACTATATGAAACATTTTGAAATCATGAAGGTTGTTTTTGAAAACATAGACAATGTTTTTTTTTTAATCATGGAGGTTGTTTTTGAAATATAGACAATGCATTTGAAAAATTGTTTTCAAACTATATGAAATGTTTTGAAATCATGAAGGTTGTTTTTGAAATACTCATACTATGCATGTTGAAAAATCAGAACGTAATGGGTATGAGATTTGAAAATACCCTTAGTTATCTAACCAAGGATTCAAAGGCACAGATGTGCAGAAGCATGATTACTCATAATGTCACTTTATTTTCTGTACTTCGTTTCTTAGAATGAAACGAGTACTTAGAATTTTCTAAGGGAATCATGAGTAAACACAAGAATGGGAAATTCACAAGAGTAGTTTGTAAGGAACATAGTTCCTTAATGTAGGTATTATAGGGAAATGCCATACACACCTGTAACTACATTTGTATATCAGAATTTGTGATCAACGGTTTATTTATAAACTGAACACATTGTTTCCGAGTTCAACAAAAGAAACAAAAGAAACAGATACAAATTATTTAAAGCAGCAGCTTCTTCTAACCAGCCAAATGCTCATCCAAGGGTTGGATTTGCATTGACAATCTTTGGGCATTTGTTCGTGAAATGGCACGTCTCTCCACAGTTGTAGCAAGTACCAGACGGAAAACGAGCTTGAGTAGGGTTGACTTGGAGTTGGGTAGCAGCAAGGTTTATAGCAGCTTTTTTTTGGATAGCAAAACGGCATATGCTAACCAAATGTCCCCACCGTCCACAGTAGGTACATTTGAAGCAGGGTAAGAGGTTTGAATGGTGACGGTTGCATCGTTTGCACCATGGGGCAGCTCCTAAGTACGGCTTCCTAGCTGGTGGTGTCGCTACCTGGCTAGGTCCCGCTTGATTAGGTGCACCCGCTGCGGGTTTCCTTGAAGCCTTACGCTTTCTTGATTTTGGTACATGATTGACTTCTGCTTCCTTTGGTGACTCTTGAGTGGCTCCATTTTTTAGACGAGACATGGCGATACTTAAATCTACCGATTTCAGAATTACTTCGCCTATTTGCTGGGCAAATTTGGCTGTTTGCTCGGACATTTGACCGTCGTTGCCGAGATGGCGAGACATTCTAGAGTAAAATGAAAGACATAGGAAGAAACAAGTGAAATGTTACCGGATAAACAAAACAGAATGGCAATGCATAAAAATTGCGATCATTTGTTTGTTACCTAAGGGAAACAAATGAGACGGTGACAAATCAAAGCAAGCGGGTCATAATAATGTATTGCTGAAGACATGCTTGCCTATAACTGAACACTCACCCCAAGAGTTCCCAGGTAAGAGTGACTGGTCCGACACTGCGGATTTGTACGAACACTCTAGCCTTAGACAGAAAACTCAGAGTACAGACATTCACCCTTCCAGTTTGCACGTGTTCACATCAAAAGACCCGAACTTTGACGAGATTTGAAAACTTAGAGGGTTCAAAACCTAGTAATCAATCATCCTAGAACAAATGATTGGTTTTCAAGGCGGTTTTAAAATTTATGTTCTTGATGTGGTTGTCACCTAAGGATAGGTGACGGTATTGTTTTAAGATCTAAACACAAGAATCTTGTGTTAGGGTCCTAGGAAGGTTATAGACTAGGTCAGAGCATTACTAATAACTTAATTCCCTATAACCATGAGCTCTAATACCAACTTTTCTGTCACACCCCGACCACGTAAAACAACAAATCGTGGCGGAATCATCGGGGAGTGTTGTAACAGAATCATTGTTTCATAACACATGGAAATTAAAGTTTTGTTTTATTGAATCAAAAGAAGTTACAATGTCATAACAGCAAAGAAACATAACATAATTAACTAGTCTTGCATCTTTTATTGTCACTAAGGCCCAAGTCCGCCTAAGTGTATCTTGATCAACCCTATGCATCATTTCCTGAAACACATGTGAAAATAGGTACGTCAGCATAAAAATGCCTGTGAGATACATAGGTTTTGTGAAAATAGGATTCATGACTTATAAGTTTAGAAAAAGTTGTTTAACAAAAGTCAGTCATGATCCTTGTAAAATGTTTTGTTTTATAAATCATTTGAAAATCGATGATAAAGTAGATGATATGTAAAAGAGTAATGTAAGGTTAAATGAATAACCAAGTAAAATGAGTTTGTATAAAATGAGTTGTTTTGTAAAACAATTGTTTAGTGAAAATATGTCATTTGTGTAAAATGTAATATGTCAAATATTGAAATGGTTTAAATAACGCTACGATATGTAATACTATAAAAGCACTTATATATAGGAAGTACCAGCGGCGTATCCACCATGCTTTTATCTTATTACACACGCCTCGTTATTTAAATCACTTAAACAAAACCAACCACCAATGTAAAAATGTTTATGTATAGTCAAATGTTTGTGTGAAAACCATCAAATGTAAATCATGTAATGTGTAATCAAAAGTTATGTATGGTAAGTAAAATGAGACTACTTAAACCACAAGTAAAAATGTACAAAACAAAGTATTTGAAAAAATCAAAAGTTATGCTTTGTAGAATAATGCATGCTTTACTGATACAACATTTATGCGGTAATGTTAAACGCCTACATTCAAGCCTTGAGACAACAGGATAACCTTAGAGTAAAAGTTATCAAAAAGAAATGATTTCGGATTCTGTCATTCCATCCATCCAAACAAACCTAGGATTTTAGGAACGGGATTTGTCAAGTCCTATGGTACCACTACCTACTACCGAGCGGCATGATCGGTGTTAATGAATGTAATTTAGTCCCGTTAAACAAACCAAATGATATACCAAATGTAAGCATGTTTTATGAAAATAATGTACCGAGTATGCTAAGTGAACATACAAGGTAGAGATATAAAACAATGTGTCCATATGTTACGAGAACATATGCAACATAGATGCAATATAAAACAATGTACTAAGTATGCTAAGTTAACATACAAAGCATAAAATTCATGTAAAACAATGTGTTAGCATGTTAAGTAAACATACATAGCAAAAGAAATGTAATGTAAAACAATGTGCTAGCATGTTAAGTAAACATACATAGCAAAACATAGTGAAATCATGTACTAATAGTGTACTAATGAACATAGCAAGTATATGATATGAAAACATGGAAAGCATGAAAATAACAAGTAGGCACATGCGTTTCACCCCAAAACGTTTGGAAAACAGTAAAAGAGGGGTCTATGTACTCACTTGAGGGTGCTTAGAAGTCTTGAACAACAACCAAGCAAAGCTAGAGGGATCACGGAAGTCAAACGGCACCCTATATAAATAACTACATAAATAACCGGACCTAAAACGAGAGATTGAATAGTATGAGGTTTCGTAAACCAAATGAGTATTGGAACTCATATGATATGGTTTAACAAAGCCTACATACTAAAATGAAACCTAACCTAAGTGCTTACGACCCATTATGACCCGTTTAGGTAGCTTATGCTACTTTAACGTGTCGTCCGCGTAAAACGCGTTCGGACCGCTTAACTAGTCCTATGACAAGTAAAATATGCCTTAACATGTCTAATATAGTTACCTAATCAGTTTAGATGTCAAAATTTAGGTTACATATGCTTAAAATGAATTTATGCGTAAAAAGGGCATTTTGGTAATTTTCCTAAGGCATATATACTACCTATCATACAACTACTTAAACGACGTGACCATAAGGTATAACCTCGGAAGGTTATTTCCTATACAACTATGGTCACCTAATGTGCTTGGTCGGATCCTAATGATCGACCAAACGGGTTGGGTTTGAAAGTATAAGCGATTGATTAGATCGCTTACCTCACGACCCTACATAAGCACAAATCTAAAGTGACGAGTTAAACATGTTAAAACATGTTTAACGAACTTAGAAAACAGGTTTGGTATCAAAACAAACGGTTTTGATACCTAAAAGTAGTTTGGTTACAAAATACGCAAGAATACGCATTTTGGCCGAAACTATGACTCGTCACTAAGCCTAGATAACGTGGTAATCAGTAGGTATAGTCACTAGGGACTATAACCATCGTGATTACGCTCACGTTATGAAGTTCAAACGAACTTCGCATTGAGCATAAACTGGTCATTGCAGAAAGTCAAACGAAGTTTGACTTTCACGCTAAAAACGTGTAAAAGAATGAAAGAGGACTTACAAAGGGTCCAAATAGATTTGGTTCCAAGTATTCTCAGGTAGGTAGTGAATAATCACAACCACTTAGAGAAATCTCAGACCAAATGTGCAGAAAATGAAAGACGGACATGGCCTTATATAGTTTTTCGCAAACCGTTAGGATCATTTCTTGGAGAAGAGGGAATGATCTTGGCCATACAATTGTCAAAGAAAGATTGGGGGACTTGCTCTCTACACAAACCAGCCCATAGCATGAAAAACCATGGGTCAAAACCATTGGAACAAGAGGAAATGACCAGATTCAATGTTTCTGCAATTCTGATGTGCTGGGCACTGCTTACGGACCGGACTGTAAGCAAAGGTCCATACGGACCGTAAGGGACCTGCAGACCAGCAATTTTCAAAAATGACAGATTTAGCCCCTGAAGCCCCAAACTTGGTTTTCGAGGCATTTTTGACACGTTTAAGCCCCGTTAACCTCATTTTAAGGCTCTAATATGAAGTTAAAGTATAGGGAACTTGAAATATGCTCAAAAATATGTCGGATGTCAGTTCGTTTGGCCGTACGGTTAAGTTGTTCGGTTAATTACGACGGAAGTCGTAACGGACGCGAAAACGATCCAAATTGTGAAACGAATGAAGTTTTATCATGGCAAACACTAAAATATAATATTTTAATACTTACATAAATTTTTGGATGTCCGGATGTATTCAAAACATAGGTTATGCGTGAAAATGCAAACTTAAGCACTTTTTGACGCTTTTAGTCCCTGAATGGCCAAAAAGTTTATTTAAGCACACCGAACCCGTCAAAGCCTATTTCTAAGCTATGTAAAGGATATTTAGGGTATGTTTAACTTATGTTCATGTTCCAGAATGTCCGTTACAGTACGAATTGACATACTTTCGCAGTTTGTCGAATTTAGTCCCTGTAAGCGAATAAACTTGATTTCGGCATACCAAACCTTCCAAAACTTATTTCTAAGTTATGTAAAGGTTATTTAAGGTATTTTAAGCCTATTTCTCTGTTCCGGTGTGTTTGTTGCATTAAACTGGTTATATTTACGCATCAGGGCGCGTATAACCTTCCAGAAAGCGATTTAGAGCCCGAAATCGAACAAGAATTGACATGTGCAAACGATACACATATTTATACAAATCCCAAGTATGAAATACAATATTTCATTGATTTAGTATTTGTTTGATGGCCGTGGAGGCACAGGTGTCACATTAATCGTTTTTTAAATCATCGTTTAAATATCAAAATCGTTTAATACATATGAATCACCCCAAAACAATCGAAAACAGTAAAATAGGGGAACTGTGAACTCACATTGAATAGAAGGGTATCCTTGATCTAAAGAACTTATCGAAGCTCAGACAAACCAAGGAAATTCGAGTAGTACCTAGTAATCGGATCACTAGTAAATAAATCGACACCTAAATCGGAAAATTGGACAGAATGAGGCCTTGTAAACCAAATGAGTTATGGAACTCATGTGATATGGTTTAACAAAGCCTACATTCTAAATTGGAACCTAACCTAAGTGATTTCGACCCGTTACGACCCATTAAGGTGACTTACGCCACTTTAACGCGTCGTTTCCGCAAAAGCGCGTTCGAGACGTCTAACTAGTCCTATGAAAAGTATTATATGCCTAAACATGTTTAATTATGTTGCATAATCAATTATGTGAAAAATGTTTAGGTTACATATGCTTAAAATCCAATTATGCATGAAAAGGGCATTTTGGTAAATTACCTAAGGCATATAAACTACCTATCATACAACTACTTAAACTACGTGACCATAAGGTATAACCTCGAAGGTTATTCCCTGTATAACTATGGTCACTAAACATGCTTGGTCGGATCCTAATGATCGACCAAACGGGTCGAGTTCGAAAGTCTAAGCGGTGGTTTAGACCGCTTGACTTACGACTCTAAACAAGCACTAAACTAAAAGTGACGAGCTAAACATGTTAAAACATGCTTAACTAAGTTAGAAAACAGGTTTTGATATCAAAACAAAGTGTTTTGATACCCAAGAGTAGTTTGGTTGTAAAATACGCATAAATGCGCATTTTGACCGAAACTACGACTCGTCACTACCCCTAGTCAATGTGGTAATCAGTACGCATGGTTGTAAAAATCCCAACTAGGCACCGATTAATCCCCCATTAATCACCGATTAATCTCGATTAATTTTCGATTAATTACAATTAATCCCAATTATATGCGGTTAATCCCGATTAATCGCTAGTCCCTACCTCACCGACCGACTAGCGACTAGTGATTTCTACAACCATGTCAGTATGTATAGTCACTAGGGACTATAACCATCGTGATTACGCTCACGTTGCGAAGTTCAAACGAACTTTGCGTTGACCATTGACTGATCAAAGCTGAAAGTCAAACACTGTTTGACTTTTAAGCTAGGAAAGCCATAAAAGTACGAAGGAAGCTTACAAAGGGTCCTTGCTAGGGAGAACTTGATCTTATAATTCTCAGGTATGAAGTTTATAAACCTCAACTTAGAGAATTTAGATCAAGGGTGAGTTGAAATGAATGAATGGCTTGGCTATTTATAGTTGTAGTGAGTTCATAGGATCAATCCATGTGTTTGTGTGGCCAACAAGCATTAGATCACAGCCATACAAGTGTTAGAGGCCATCTAATTTGCTTAGGGAGGTGCTAACTTGGCTGCCACACAAAGAAATTGCATGAATGGCCCCTGAATTATCAATCTGATGCTGAAAATAAAGTTTCTGTCCAGATGTGATGGTGGCATGGCGTGACCACATATGGCCGTCACGCGACGCCAGGGTGTGAGCTGAAAGTTTCAAAGTTTGGCAGAAATGGTCCCTGCACTTGTTTAAACTTGTTTTCGACGTTTTTAACCTCCGTCATGCCATTTTCAAGGCTCTACAAGGTCGTTAAAGTGTAGGGGACCTGAAATATGCTCAGAAATATCATGGATGTCGGTTCGTTTGGTCGTACGGTTACGTTGTTCGGTTATTTACGACGAAACTCGAACGGACGCGAAAACGAACCAAATTAAGCGATGAATGGTATTTTTTGCATGCCGATCACTAAAATAAAAAATATTTTAGTTTGTACAAAAATTTTGGATGTCCAGATATGGTCAGAACGTAAGATATGCGCGTAAATGCAAACTTACGCCGTTTTTTACGCTTTTAGTCCCTGAGAGATCAATTAAGCATATTTTCGCACACCGAACCACTCAAAGCTTATTTCTAAGCTATGTTTAGGTTATATATGGCATGTTTAGCTTATGATCAAGTTCTCGGACTGTACGTTACTATACAGATCGGTATAGTTTCGCAGTTTGACACAAATAGTCCCTACGATCGAACAAACTTGATTTCAACACACCAAACCATCCAAAACTTATTTCTAAGTTATGTTAAGGTTATTTAAGGTATGTTAAGCCTATTTCACTATTCCAGAGTGTTTGTCGTGTTAAACTGTGTTGGTGCACTGAATGTCTGTTGATTACGTCATAATCAAGTCTTGTGTCTAAATAGGTTGAATGATCACACAACAGGGTCTTAATTAGGGTTTGTATGGTTTAATCTTGAAGATTTCGCTTGAAACATCTTCAAGC
Organism: Helianthus tuberosus; assembly: GCA_030545235.1. Taxonomy (NCBI): domain Eukaryota; kingdom Viridiplantae; phylum Streptophyta; class Magnoliopsida; order Asterales; family Asteraceae; genus Helianthus; species Helianthus tuberosus. The sequence goes on from CM060426.1 coordinate 36,559,582, forward strand.
GAAATCAACAACACATGATTTCGCTTCAAGCATGCTCAAGCGAAATCATCAAGCCTATATATATGTGTGTTGTGTTGTTCATTAGAGAGGGAGGTCATTGTGTGAAACACGAAGTGCTGCCGGATTTGTATCAGAATATGTTGTACAAGCACTCAAATTAATCAGAAAAGAAAGATTAAAAGGATTAGAGCTGTTATGACTTTGTTTACGTTGATTCCGCCTTCGTACACAAAGATGAACTACCTTAACTGACGGTTTAAGGTCGTAGAACGGTCCAACAAGTGGTATCAGAGCTCAGGACGAGGAGTTCATACCATAGCAGCGGATTATCTTCTTTCTACTCATTTCTTTTTACATTTTTCAGATCTGAACAAGTTCCAACGGTCGAAATGGTCTAATTTTCGAGTATAACGTATAAAACTGAGTTTTAACAAAGCCTACAAAGTTTTGGACTTAAATTCAGACTAAAACTTGTTAAAATTGACCTAAAACTGGATTTCGCTTGAAAGTATTCGAAGGTTACAGGTTGATTTCGCTTCAAATCAGACTGTTTGGACTATTTCGCTTGAACCTCTGAAGCGAAATAGTGTTGTGTTCTTGGATTTCGCTTGAGACTTCCTGAAGCGAAATAGTGGTTTTCGCTTGAATAGTTGAAGCGAAACTGTTATTTCAGATTTCGCTTGAAGGTCTGACTAGTTGAAGCGAAATAGATCATTTGGAATTTCGCTTGAAGTTCTGGTTAACTGAAGCGAAATAGGGTTGCTGGTTTTCGCTTGAAGCTTGGTTTCAGTTGAAGCGAAATAGTTGATTTCGCTTGAAACACTTTGTAACAGTATTTCGCTTGAAGTTGAAGCGAAATAGTGCATATCAGATTTCGCTTGAACAGTTTTATCAAGCTGATTTCGCTTGAAGTTGATTATATTTCAAGTATTTCGCTTGAAGTTGCTGAATTTTCAAAACTTAAAATTTTACTAAGTGTTTGCTTATTTGTTTGTTTGCAGGAACGTTCAAGATGATAAATTCCAATCCTATTCCATGGAAAGATGATCGTACTGAGGAACAGAAGTATCAATACCGGAAGATGATTGCTGAAACCAAGATTATTAGACTTTCTGGTATCTATCTGGAAGCAAGGAGAGCAAATAGATGGGATTCAAAAAGAGAGTGTTATCTTGACCCATATGGAAATATTGCAATCGATGACAAAACGCTTGATATCGAAGCCATAATCCAGCAGTACAAAGAAGAGGATGAGTATTGGCAGAAGAAATGGTGGGGAGATGAAGAAGAGAAAAAGAAAAAGAAAGAGTTACTAGATGAAATTGAAAGAAACTCAGAAAATATGAGTTTGGATGAGTTTAGTGAATTAATCAATAAGATTAGAGAAGGAATGACAAAGAATGAAGAATCAAAGATGGATGAAACTTCGAAGACTGAAGTTGTGTGCTCAAAATGCGAAAAATCCGAAGCAGAAAATTTAAATCTCTTGAAAGATGTGGAGAATTTGACAGTGGAAATCAAAAGCTTGAAGGATGAGAAAGAATCTGATAATAAACAGATTCTTGAAATGAGAGAAAAGTGTGAGAAATTGACGTCAGAAAATGACAAACTGTTGAGTAGTTTGGACAGTTTGACATTGGAAATTAACAATTTGAAAGAAAAAGAAAAAGATTTTCAAAATCGAATCAAGATTTTAGAAGATGAGAGAGATATTTTTGGAAAAGATAATCTTGAAAAACAAATTGATATCAATTCTCATCTTGCTAAAATCATTCAGCTTGAAAAAGAAGCTGAAAAAGCTCGGATGAAAATCAAAGAGCTTGAAGTGAAATTGAAAGGTTTTGTGAATTCTACTTCATATGTTTGTCCAAAACCGATCAATTCTGTTCCAATAAGTGACAATGTCACAAATTTTGACAAAGTCAAAGTCAAAATTGAAGATTGTGATGAAGTATCTGATGATGAAAAAGAAAAGAAAAGAAAAATATTTTTAGATTTACAAGAAAAATTTAAAAACACTGTTTTGCAAACTACTGAAACAGGTGAATGTTCTAAACAAAAACCTGTTAAGAAGAATGCAGAACAGAAACAAAAAGATAAAAATTTGAAAAATCCTAAAAATGAAAATAAAAGCTCATCAGATAAGTCATCCAATCATTTTGAAAAATTAAAAAAATTTAAAAATCAAAACTCAAAAATAGTTGGTAATTCGTGGTGCAGGTTTGACCACAGTTCTCAAATGCCAAATCAAGGATACAGGAGAATGAAAGATTACCACAAGGCAAATCAATGCTTTGATCTAAGTGTGTGGTATGAAGACGGTGTGTGGTATGAAAATAGTGAGAGGTATGATAACAGAGTGTGTTACACTTGTGGCTATCAAGGACACATTGCTGTTAACTGCCAAAGACAGAGAATCGAAACAAGAAGATGCTATGAATGCCACATCATAGGACACATTGCCAGAAATTGCCCAATGAGATCAAAGGCACGATCGAGGGCTGATTCTCAAAGAATGGCAAAGAAGTCAGTCAACGTCAAGCCTCATGAACAGAAGGTTCTAAAACCTAAAGTTCAGGTTCAGACAATTCAAGAAAAGAAAGTTAAACTTTCACAAGGGCAAAAAGACAGACTGCGAAAGAAGAGAAAGAAGGCCAGAGAATATCTGGAGAGGATTTTGTCCTCAGATACAACTGGTAATCCGAGAAAAAGTTCTGATGAATTGCTTTCCTCAACTGCAAAGGCAAGCAAAACAAATTCATCAGATACAAATCTGAGGACAAACGGGAAAGAGAAAAGGGAGATAAAGAAAGAAAAATTAACTAATCAAAATGATAACCAATCAAAGAAAGTTAATTTTTCTGACAAAATTTTGATCAAGGTTTTTGAATATAAAAGAGATTGTGAAAGTTTATTCATTTCACAGCCTAATAAAAAGGGAAAACCTAGATCTAGTAAGAATTGGATACCAATGAAGGTTGGCGATGAATTTGTTTCTTCAAAAACAAAGGAGCCACCATCAGGCGATGAATCTGACGTCTCAAAGTCAGACAAGCCACCATTAGGCAATGAAACTGACTTGTCAAAGTCAGAAGAGCCATGTGTTGGTAATGATTCTGGTTTGTCAAAACCAGAAGAGCCATCTGTTGAGGTAAAAACTGTCAAACCCAAGGCTGGTCAGGCTTGGGTGAATCTTTTCAAATAGAAAAACCTGACTTGCCGGAGCTTCCAGGTTGGTAAGTGTGAAGCAGGTATCGGCATCATTCTTGAGAAATTCACAGGATGGTAACTGTGATATTTCGATTTACAAGTGGTAAATCAGGGACATTAAGTTGTACTTGATTTTCTACTAGTGTTTGTTGTTGACAAGGGTCTTAATTGTTAATTCTTTAAAATGGTTGAAAAAGAACAATGTGATGAAACCCCGAGTTTGTGAAAAGACAAACAAAACTAATTTTCCGGAAAAACCATTTGATTAAAACAAACTTAAGTGTTTTGAAATCTAAATGGGAAAATAGTTTGTTGTCAGGGGGAGTTCTGATTGTTTATGCCGAGTGAATGGCGAATTGAAGCGATTCGATATCAGTTTGTCACGTTTCTTGTATAGTTTGTTTTCAAATTTTCTCAGAAAATCAAAATTGAAACATATTTTGATTTTAGGGGGAGAAAAATTTTAAAAAAATTAGAAAATTTGAAAATGTCAAAAACATTGAAAAATCAAAAATGAGTTTTGTGTTAAACAAGAGGAAATGATAGAAAATCAGTGAACTATCACAGCATGCTAAAGAATTGTAATGTCAAATGTGATAAGCGGTCTCACTAAAGATGTGACGGTAGGCTCAGCTAGACTAGTAGATTTGCGATAACGATACAAACATAAATGAAAAAGCCTAGTTCTAGTGGGAAACATGGTCAAAAGCATAGTACTTGGTTTTGTCCTTCTTGACTGTGTACCTACTCAGTAATCGCTGATTGTCGAAAGACATAAAACTGGTTAAGTTTGTGAACTTTCACAACTTTGCTGAAAAGTCGCTGTGATTGTGCATTTTATTTTGCAAAGATTTAAACTTGTTTTATTTCTTTATTTTTGTTTAAGCATCGGACATCCTCTGCGTATACGTGAGTATCGACTTGGATGTTGTTGCCTAAACGTTCTGCTTTATTTTCTTTGGTGTTTCGTTTAAGCTTTGGATCACCTCTGCGTATACGGGAGTATCGACCTGGTGGTTAAAGTCTAAACAACTTCAACTTATTTTTATTTTCTTATTTTGTTTAAACATTGGACTTTCTCTGCGTATACGGAAGTATCGACCTGATTGTTAATGTTTAAACATTCTGCTTTATTTTCGCACAAATCACAGTTGATAAAAGTTTAAAGGCATTACTTGAGTCAGTGTATTACATGATGAGGGGATATGCTGAGATCGTGGGGTCCATAAGAATTTTAGTGCTATCTAAATATACCTAAACGTATCGGTAAGCATGTTGAAAGTTTTTAGATTGAGCTTAAGAGGACAAACATATCGTCAATCTAAGTGAATCGTTTAGAGCTTAAAATGTCAAAAGCTTAACGGTGCTAGTGATTTGTTTCATGAACTGATATGATCCTCTTACACAAACTCACAAAAATATTATTTGTATATATTTCTTTACTGCATTTCTTTAATCAAAAATCCAAAAAGATTTTCAAATTGTTTTAGCATAAAGTTTTGAAAAATACAAAAAGATTTTCGACAACTGATATTGAAGAGCAGATTTTCAAAATTCCAAGTGCTAAACATGATGAATTGGTTTGGGAGAATATATTGAAAATTTTGAATGTTATTTACAAATGTTTTGAAAGTTTGTGTGCTTAGTTAATCAAAGTCATTCATTTGAACTTGATGTAACTAGTATGGTTGTTGAATGAATGATTTCTACCAGTAAGTTTTTTTTAAATCTAAGTATTATAAATTTGTGAAACTTATGTTGTGGTAGAGAATATGCAGGTTTAAGGATTTCCCACGGAAGCTAAATGACAAAGCTTGAACCAGATTTCTCAGATTCTAGCATATTGAGAGGGGGAGTCTGTGAAAGGGGGAGTCTGGATCAACAGTCAAAGGGAAGATTGAAGTTTAAAGTTTAAAGATTAAAGATAAAGATTGATGAGAGTTTTTACAATGTTTGAAGATTGTTAAAGACAAAGACTTGAAGCCAAAGACTTCATCAACATCCAAGGGGGAGTCTGTTGGTGCACTGAATGTCTGTTGATTACGTCATAATCAAGTCTTGTGTCTAGATAGGTTGAATGATCACACAACAGGGTCTTAATTAGGGTTTGTATGGTTTAATCTTGAAGATTTCGCTTGAAACATCTTCAAGCGAAATCAACAACACATGATTCCGCTTCAAGCATGCTCAAGCGAAATCATCAAGCCTATATATATGTGTGTTGTGTTGTTCATTAGAGAGGGAGGTCATTGTGTGAAACACGAAGTGCTGCCGGATTTGTATCAGAAAATGTTGTACAAGCACTCAAATTAATCAGAAAAGAAAGATTAAAAGGATTAGAGCTGTTATGACTTTGTTTACGTTGATTCCGCCTTCGTACACAAAGATGAACTACCTTAACTGACGGTTTAAGGTCGTAGAACGGTCCAACAAACTGACTGTGTTTACGCACCAGTTTGCGTATAACTTTCCAGAAAGCGATTTAAAGCTTGAAATCGGAATCGGATCAAATCGTAAAATCATCAAACACAAACACACATATAATAACACCAAAACACATATAATAACACCAAAGCACATTGTTTTATTGATAATCAACATTGTTTTACATTGTACATCGATTACAGAGCACAGTTGTCACAGTCTCCCCTACTTTAGGAAATTTTGTCCTGAAATTTTAACTAGAGGAAACTTGTGAGAACAATTGTGGCTATTTCGCCTTCATTTGGTCCTCACGTTCCCAAGTAAACTCTGGGCCACGTTTGGATTCCCTGTGAACCTTGACCAATCGAATCCGTTTATTCTTCAACTGTTTGAATGTACAGTCCACTATCTCCACAGGTTTCTCGACAAAGTGCATTGTTTCATCGATTTAGATTTCATCGAGTGGAATGTGAAGATTAGCGTCAGCTAAACACTTTCGCAAATTGGACACGTGAAAAGTCGGATGAATATTTCCAAGCTCTGGAGGTAGCTCTAGTCGATAGGCAACCTTTCCAACTCTTTCAACAATCTTAAATGGTCCAACATATCGAGGTGCAAGTTTTCGTTTCTTTCCAAATCTCACCACTCCCTTCCAAGGTGACACCTTGAGTAGGACATGGTCTCCGACTTGAAATTCTCAGGGCTTGCGTCGCATATCCGCATAACTCTTTTGACGGCTTCTAGCTGTCACAAGATTATCGCGGATATTCTTGATTTTGTCTGTTGTTTCCAGAATGAGCTCAGGTCCAGTAAGCTGAGCTTCACCGATCTCATTCCAACAGACAGGTGAACGACATTTTCGACCGTAAAGAGCTTCGAACGGTGCCATATTGATGCTAGCATGATAACTATTATTGTAAGAGAACTCGATCAATGGCAGATGAGAATCCCAATTACCACCAAAGTCAATCACGCATGCTCTAAGCATATCCTCCAAAGTGGTCAACAGGTTGTCAATACAATGGTCGAGACAAACGGTTCTTGACTGTCACCTTGATGAGTTTTTGATAATCAGTACACATGTCCAACGATACAACTTATCTTCCCGGATATAACTGGGGCTCCCCAAAGCGAAACTAGGTCCGGCAAAACTCCTGTCCAACAGTCCCTGTAGTTGATTAGACAGTCCTTGCAACCCTCCTGGTGCAAGACGGTACGGAGTTCGAGCAATCTGAGCTACCTCTGGCGTGAGATCAAACTGAGATTCTACCTAACAGTTGTGGAAGTAAATCTGAAAGTTCCTCATGTAGCACATCGAGAGGAATCACGAACAATTCGGCGGATCCTTGATCCTCTTTTTCCTAGCCTTGACATCGGTAACGGTTGTTAACAAAGCGAAGTAATCCCTCCGTAGACACTTCTGGCCTTCATAGCTGAAATGGCGCTAACTTTTTCACTACTCTGATACCCTAGAACAAATAACGATTCTCCACACAAAGTTTTCTCATCAATGGGTATATCTGCGTGATTCCTGAATAGCCAATTCACACTAACTACTGCGTTGTAACCATCGAGGGTAGTAGAAGGAAGGTCGACGTCGAACACTTGTCCCACAAGGTCGAGTTTGCACCCCAGCGAACATATGAGATTTCAATTGTCTTGCCATCAGTCGATTCCACAACAGGTTGGTTTCAAGATGCATCAGGGTCAAACAGAATCAAGACGAAGCGATCTGCTACACATACAAGCTACCGTGTTGCTATTATTCTAGCGTCGCCCACGCCAATCCTAAATGCCCATCCACGAACGCCGCTACTAGTGGTGTTATCGTTATGAGGATTTCCAGTACTGACGTCGTTCCCTTGGTTGTTGTCGTCTTGATTTAACAACGGCTAGTCCATGTCGTGGGCACCTCCATTTCCATACTATTGGCTACAATTACGAGTATCTTGATGTTGCCGTGACTGTTACCCCTAATGTCGTCGCTTGAAACGGAGCCCTACGATTTTTCACCGTCAAAGTCCATCTTTTCACATTCTGCGCCACGTCCTAATGCGCTACCCACTGTGCTGGCAGTTACACATACCGTACTATAGTCAACTGTCATTTCTTATGCCCCGTTGAACTCGTAAGAGTTGGCTCCCATAAGTAGCTGACTAGGGTTAAAGATTCGATCGAAGTCAATTTACTGGTGCTCGCTGCTGGTAATCCGGGTCGTCCAAATACTGAATTCGGTGAAGTACTGCGCTCATTCTCTTGTCCATCGTTCTTGCGAGCTGATGGAGTAATACACGGTATGTTGCTAGAGTGTTACAGAAGTGATCCCACTTCGGGACCTAAGGCGCCAATACACTGAGATCCAACCAATGAAGAGGAGTGAGAAGGGTATCGACCAAACATTCGACGCTGCGACATCCAACTCAGGGATGTTCGTACAAGCGCCTAACATTCTATCCAGTTTGCTTGGCATTCAGATAATACTCGATAGCATCGAGATTCGTAAGGATTCAGAAAGGAGTGAAAAGATCACGCTCAAGTAGGAGACAACCACTGCTGTGACTCCTATGGATTTGTTACGTTTCTCATGATCGAATAACGGAACGGAACCCCTTTTCCACTTGTTAAGCCTCACTAGGACTCGCATCCACCCCACATTATTATTATGTGTGCACCCACAATAATATTGTGATTTGCATGCTCATCTTAGTTCCTCCTAACTCATGTCAAATGGTTCCTCAGGAATACCCATGATTTACCCAAAACCAATCCCTCTCAGGGATACCCAAGACTGTCCCAACCACCGGGACACATGCTCAAGAGATGAACTCACCTTAGTTTTGCTCGTTAAGATTAGTTTACTTGTTTATCGTTGGACACCCACACCCTAATATGGTTCCAATGACAGTTAGTTTTGCTTACACGTAAACCACATATTCTTTGCACAAATTCCATAAGTGGTAAGAAAGTATGGCATGTATTAACACACAAATCACAACGAGCATTCGGGCCATATGTATTTCCACGTTACAGGATCATATATCACAACAACACATAATAACAATCCAATCCTTATTCAATTGATCATACAAATAACGACAATAATTCATATCACCCAATATGTATTTGTTTACAAAATCTTGTATTAACGTTGTTTAAGATTCGCCATAACTTGACAGCCCCTACCGGAAGTCCTACGTTGCGCAGGCCAGTTACAGTTAAGCCCAACATAACTTGTAGAACTTAATATGTTAACCTAGTAACTTATACAATTCGTAGCCCAAGCCTGAAACACCTTAAGTTGCGTCCAATCTAGCGGTCTGGCCCAAATGGCCCATCAGCCCATAGCGGCTGAGCGGCTGCTTCCGAGTCCACTTATGCGGCCCAGCCGTACCTGAATACTAACAGTCCGTATAGGTCGCCCAGACTAGCGACACATGTGATTAAATTGCTAGACTAGTCCAGTACATGTAAAGCCCATACGATTAGCATGCAACCCAGATAATTTGTGTGGTACATCAGCAAGTTCCTGAAGTTATTTCCGTCACAACTGCCCGGCCCAAACTTCATTACATGGCCCAAAAGAGATAGTGTAATTTAATCTAGTTTGGAAGCCCACTAACTGCTATTGGTTTTCATTTGTTCCGCACATATACAGGTCCCTATACAACTCATTTAATCAATTATGCTATTCATTAACACTACACTACCCATATTCGATCCATGTACAAGAATTCATATATAACACACAATATAATGGCTAAACAAGAATCCCTAAGTCACAATTAAATCCATCACACCTTTATCACAATCAAGCATTAAGAATAAACATATAAATTGTTACACCCCTACTGATGTTCGATCCCCCTTTAACAACACAGTTTCTAAAAAAACTCAATTCATACCTTTTACTTACACATACTCATGCAATCGAACATATAATCACATACCCTAACACAATCAAAACTAGTATCACAAGAAACTCAATTAATTATTCAATGTTTACTAACCAGTCGATGTATAGAACAAGACACAAGGAATGATCTTCAAGGAAAAGGGCTTCGAGAAGGGGGAGAGGGTCTGCCGTCGCAACATATTAATGAGGTGATGGTTGTTTAGGGTTTGCAATACTACATTGTATTTTAACTCCTTTAGTTTACGTACAAGAAGCAAAAGGAAGGGGTTGGGCCAAGTTAATCACAACAACATGGGCCAAGTTGTTTCACAAAAGTTGGTGGCCCAAAGATAAAAGTGACCAGCCCTGGCCCAAAGTAGTTAGGGATAATTTAACGGAGTTATTATACATTAAATTTAGCGGGAATATGACAGCACAGATTAACGTCACTGACCTAGAAAGTTCGGGTTGTCACATCATCCCCAACTTGAAAGAAATTTCGTCCCGAAATTTGACAAGTAGCTAGTCCAAAACGGCCAATATATTAACTCATGATCCAAAACGACGGGATGTTAACTCAGGATGACTGTGGATTGACTGTGGATTTTCCGCGGGTACCACATCATCCCCAACTTGAAAGGGAATTTCGTCCTGAAATTCGTCAATGACAGCAAAAGTTGTTTCAACTGCTTGAACAATTGAGGATACTAGAGCTCTATCCAACGTTCGGGTTTTCACGTGAACTCCGGTCCATGTCTTGAGTTCCAACGAACTCTCACAATTGAAATTCGATTGTGTTAACCGTGGGTTCCTCGAGAAGGGTATCGCAAGTGTTGCGTCGAACAGACACTTCTTTAGGTTCGAGACATAAATGACATCGCGTACATTAGCTAATTCGTTAGGTAACTCGAGTTTGTGAGTTATATCACCAACCGTTCCAGAAATCTGAATGTCCCAGCGTACCACAAACTAAGCTTGCTACGTTTCCCATAGTGTACCGCACCCTCCCAGGGTGAGATTCCCAATACATTCGCCTTCAGCGAACTCCTAGTGTTTCCTAAGCTTATCAGCTTCCTTGACGGTCACGCGTTGCCGCCAAACGATTTCCGATCTGAACAATCTTCCCAAGAGGTTCGAGTACAAACTTTGGATCTGTGATTAGGTTGTCACCCACCTTAGTCCAACAAGGAAGTTGGCATTGTCATCCATGCAATGCCTCAAACAGAGCTGTATGCGTACAAAAACGGTAACGGCTGCAGTAGAGCTCACCCAAAGATAAGTGTCCTTCCCAAATGTTTACTATAGTCAATTACGCACATGCTCGCCGCATGTCTTCGTGTGTCAGGATGGTTCGTTACCCTGCCCGGTTGTCCTACAATGATAAGTAATGCTCATGCCTAGATGTGAGCCAAGGGTGTTGCGTATTGCCTACCATAAATCGGGTATAGCTCAAAATCAGAGATACAAGGGTTGGTACCTCGTGCCCAGATAGCCACCCCTCTTAGAGGAATATCCACAAGCTGCAAAGACTCGTCAGTTTCTTTGATTGCAAGAAGGTGTGCTGGTAATGTGAGACAATCAACGATCACCCAGGTGGTATTGTTTCCGTTTCGAGCTGCAAGTAAGCTAGCGACAAAATCCATGGCAGTATGTTCTCATTTCTATATGGGTGTTTCTAGTTGCTGATACTCCACCTTGACTTTCCCACAAGTCAAACATCATTCTCATACATTGCTGGGTGGCCCTTCATGCCCGGTCACCAGTACAAGATTTATAGACCCTAATATCTCTCGTCAATACCCAGACAACTAGAATATCGAAGCCAGTGTGCTTTGGTCAACATGAGTTCCCTACAGTTTCCGTATAATGATATCCACATTCGTTCCATGAGATAGCGTATATCATCCGACCTACCATAGGTTGTTTCTCCATGCCCCGCATGGGTTCAACTTGAAAATTCTCTTCCTTCAGTTCTCAAGTTTGAACTGAGCGAGTCTGATCAAGTAAGTTAAAGTCGATAGTGAGCTGTAAAGCTCGTGCACGTCCAGGTTTCATAGTCGAAATCATTCAAAGGTTCCATCTAGCGATGTCATTACATGATTTAGCTCCTCAGAAACAACGATACACGGGAGGCCCTTGTGATCGGTCTAAGTAACACATCTGGTACCGTCCAAGTAATACCTCCAATATAAATCCAAAGAACATGGTTTCCATTGCTGATTGTGATTCGTGCAACTCTCCTTGTAATTCCACTACGTAAGCCATCACTTTCTCGTGTTGTATCGGCGTGTAACTTGGACCCTGCTGCGCTATAGAGATTAAAGCTGCGCAATCCTCAAAAATTCCATAATGAATCTGCGATAGTCTCTAGTGAAACCAAGAAATTGCTTTATCCCCAAAGGACTCTTTGGTGTCAATCAGTTTCAAAGGAAATGGATCTTAGCAAGATCCACGTGTATTCCCACTTCGTTGATTACATGACCAAAAATGATCCTCTCGAATCCAGAAGTTAGACTTCACCAGTCTTCGCGTGTAGTAGCTCTAAGATAAGGTACAAATGCCGCCTAGGGTGTCCCTTCCTCCTGGAAATGATTCAAAACGTCTTCAATAAACATGGTCGATTCATGTGATCCATAAAGCTGCCAGTGTGTTGGTTAACCCCATAGGTCATGAATACAAAGTCGTAATGGCCGCATTGCATTTGATATGTCGTTTAGGAACATACTCCCCTTGGACTTCCCTCTGACAAGAGCTCGTTCGTTAGTCAATCCTCGAATGGGAGCTTGACCCTCGCAAGTGGTCAACAGGTTGTCAATACAATGGTTGAGACAAACGGTTCTTGACTGTCACCTTGATGAGTTTTTGATAATCAGTACACATGTCCAACGATACAACTTATCTTCCCGGATATAACTGGGGCTCCCCAAAGCGAAACTAGGTCCGGCAAAACTCTTGTACAACAGTCCCTGTAGTTGATTAGACAGTCCTTGCAACCCTCCTGGTGCAAGACGGTACGGAGTTCGAGCAATCTGAGCTACCTCTGGCGCGAGATTAAACTGAGATTCTACCTAACAGTTGTGGAAGTAAATCTGAAAGTTCCTCACGTAGCACATCGAGAGGAATCACGAACAATTCGGCGGATCCTCGATCCTCTTTTTTCCTAGCCTTGACATCGTTTACAGTTGTTAACATAGCGAAGTAATCCCTCCGTAGACACTTCTGGCCTTCATAGCTGAAATGGTGCTAACTTTTGCACTACTCTGATGCTCTAGAACAAATAACGATTCTCCACACAGGGTATATCTGCGTGATTCCTGGATAGCCAATTCACACTAACTACTTCGTTGTAACCATCGAGGGTAGTAGAAGGAAGGTCGACGTCGAACACTTGTCCCACAAGGTGGAGTTTGCACCCCAGCGAATATATGAGATTTCAATTGTCTTGCCATCAGTCAATTCCACAACAGGTTGGTTTCAAGAAGCATCAGGGTCAAACAGAATCGAGACGAAGCGATCTGCTACGCATACAAGCTACCGTGTTGCTATTATTCCGGCGCTGCCCACGCCAATCCTAAATGCCCCTCCACGAACGCCACTACTAGTGGTGTTATCGTTATGAGGATTTCCAGTACTGACGTCGTTCCCTTAGTTGTTGTCGTCTTGATTTAACAACGGCCAGTCTATGTCGTGGGCACCTCAATTTCCATACTATTGGCTACAATTACGAGTATCTTGATGTTGCCATGACTGTTACCCTTTATGTCGTCGCTTGGAACAGAGCCCTACGATTTTTCACCGTCAAAGTCCATCTTTTCACATTCTGCGCCACGTCCTAATGCGTTACCCACTGTGCTGGCAGTTACACATACCGTACTATAGTCAACTGTCATTGCTTATGCCCCGATGAACTCGTAAGAGTTGGCTCCCATAAGTCGCTGACTAGGGTTAAAGATTCGATCGAAGTTAATTTGCTGGTGCTCGCTGCCGGTAATCCGGGTCGTCCAAATACTGAAGTCGGTAAAGTACTACGCTCATCCTCTTGTCCATCGTTCTTGCGAGCTGATGGAGTAATACACGGTATGTTGCTAGAGTGTTACAGAAGTGATCGCACTTCGGGACCTAAGGTGCCAATACACTGAGATCCAACCAATGAAGAGGAGTGAGAAGGGTATCGACCAAACATTCGACGCTGCGACATCCAACTCAGGGATGTTTGTACAAGCACCTAACATTCTATCCAGTTTGCTAGGCGTTCAGATGGGTGTTCAGATAATACTCGATAGCATCGAGATTCGTAAGGATTCAGAAAGGAGTGAAAAGATCACGCTCAAGTAGGAGACAACCACTAATGTGACTCCTATGGATTTGTTACGTTTCTCATGATCGAATAACGGAACGGAACCCCTTTTCCACTTGTTAAGCCTCACTGGGACTCGCATGCACCCCACATTATTATTATGTGTGCACCCACAATAATATTGTGATTTGCATGCTCATCTCAGTTCCTCCTAACTCATGTCAAATGGTTCCTCAAACTCAAATGTCAAACGGAGGTTGTCAAGGTAATAAGATCACAGAAATCCAAAGACTATGGCATACTATCAACGCACCATGATATTGTCCGCTTTGGCGGTCAGCACGCTCTCAGCGCCCGCCCCTCACAGTTTTAAAATGCATCATAATGTAAGCAAGCAATTCATGCAATCATGCTATAGTGATGAGTGTGTGTTAGTATGTTGCGTCATAAGCAATTGTGTACTAGTCATGTAATGTATGCAACAAGTGAGAAAGACGAACCTTGTAATCTGGAGCTGAGTGTCATGGTCGTATTCACGTATTCAGAACTGTTCGGTTATAGTCTGGTTTTACAAAAACGTTTTAAAACCAAGTTCACTATAACCAGTGGCTCTGATACCAAACTGTCACACCCCCAAAAATACCCCAAGCGGAAACCCCCGAAAGGTGTGTGACGTACCAGGATCTAGCCACCAATCACATTGAACTCATATAAGATTTTAAATAAAACTTTCATTCATTAACATTAAGTGTTACAAAACAGTAATTACAAATCATCGTACTCAGCGGAAGAATAAAACATTAGTTAAGTGTTTCATATGTATGATAACCATTAAACTCGTCTCGCGATTCCATGTATCTCGACCCATGACCACTCCAGCATCCCAGACAGCAAGTTCCACATCCACACAATCCTATAACCTGCGAGCATGCACACACGTGTATCAGACAACGCTGGTGAGTTCATAGTTTTACGAAAACGTTAGTTACCAAGTGTTTAATTCCGTTCATTGATTACAATGTTAATAATATCCGGAATACAAGGCGGCTTCTGATTTACATTGCCCTTTCTCCAATGCTCCTATCAAAGCATTGGTCATGACTATGTCATTAGTTCAACACCCGTCCTACCAGGTACGGGGTGAGGTTGCCAATCCTAAGTAGCGCTACTAACTAATACCTTGTTACCTCTCAGGTAACCAAACAACACATAGGGACTTTAAAGGTAGTAGGATGAGTATATTATCCAACATTCCAGATTACCCAAAAGACATATTCCTCTCAGGAATACCCATGATTTACCCAAAACCAATCCCTCTCAGGGATACCCAAGACTGTCCCAACCACCGGGACACATGCTCAAGAGATGAACTCACCTTAGTTTTGCTCGGTAAGATTAGTTTACTTGTTTATCGTTGGACATCCACACCCTAATATGGTTCCAATGACAGTTAGTTTCACTTACACGTAAACCACATATTCTTTGCAAAAATTCCACAAGTGGTAAGCAAGTATGGCACGTATTAACACACAAGTCACAACGAGCATTCGGGCCATATGTATTTCCACGTTAGAGGATCATATATCACTACAACACATAATAACAGTCCAATCCTTATTCAATTGATCATGCAAATAACGACAATAATTCATATCACCCAATATGTATTTGGTTACAAAATTTTGTATTAACGATGTTTAAGACTCGCCATAACTTGACAGCCCCTACCGGAAGTCTTACGTTGCGCGGCCCAGTTACAGTTAAGCCTAACACAACTTGTAGAACTTAATATGTTAACCTACTAACTTATACAATTCGTAGCCCAAGCCTGAAACACCTTAAGTTGCGTCCAATCTAGCGGTCTGGCCGAAATGGCCCATCAGCCCATAGCGGCTGAGCGGCTGCTTCCGAGTCCACTTATGCGGCCCAGCCGTACCTGAATACTAACAGTTCGCATAGGTGGCCCAGACTAGTGACACATGTGATTAAATTGCTAGACTAGTCCAGTACATGTAAAGCCCATACGATTAGCATGCAGCCCAGATAATTTGTGTGGTACATTAGCAAGTTCCTGAAGTTATTTCCTTCACAACTGCCCGGCCCAAACTTCATTACATGGCCCAAAATAGATAGTGTAATTTAATCTAGTTTGGAAGCCCACTAACTGCTATTGGTTTTCATTTGTTCCGCACATATACAGGTCCCTATACAACTCATTTAATCAATTATGCTATTCATTAACACTACACTACCCATATTCGATCCATGCACAAGAATTCATATATAACACACAATATAATGGCTAAACAAGAATCCCTAAATCATAATTAAATCCATCGCACCTTTATCACAATCAAGCATCAAGAATAAACATATAAATTGTTACACCCCTACTGATGTTCGATCTGTGACAACTGCCACTTTCTGGTAATTTACGTACATTTAAAGCAATGAATTACATTATACAAATATGTGTTTTGAATATCCGAATTTCTTGATTACATGATATACATCTTAGAACACTCATTTATGATGCACATTATTCGTTTCTATTGGTTATATTTGAAACAGTTTAAAACAATGCATCGAAACAACTAGAGTAGTACCTAGTGAACTAGCGTGCTGACGAAAACTCCGGATCCGTAGAAACCATCTAAATTACATCTTTAGGACTCAGACGAAAGTCCAACATCAAATATACATTAAACCCTATATGGAAATACAAGGGTTTGGTTTAATACATTCCCAATGTCCGGTAGCACTAGAAACTGCCTAAAAAGCGCTAAAAGTTACCATTTCAATAATTTTTTTTTTTCCGAAAAATTCAGCATTGGTGCTTTTATTACAAGATGCAAAAGTGTTGTTTAAACACATATTTCATATAAAAATACATAGGGAATATAATTTATATACATAACCGAATTTTTCCCTACAACTTTCATATGTTAACCTTTCGACTATCTACTTGCGGAACGAGCGCTAAACGACTATCCGAACTATATTTTGACATAGATTGCAAATTAGTGAATATTATTTTTGGCCAAATTAAGCTTATTTTGAGATTCCAAATCCCTTTATACATCTCTTGGTTGCGGATTTACAACTTACGGAAAAACTTCGTCGGTAGGAATTAAAAGTGCTTTTATCGAACCGACGACCAAACGGAAGTCGTTTAAGATATCAAAATACCAATTTCTACTAGTTTAGTGAATTTGTTAATAATAATTAACATTCCGAATCACTAATTACCTCCTTAATTACCTCCTAATGGTGAAAGATTACCCCTAATCACCATACTTAGTCTAATTACCAAAATATCTACATGTTTAAGACATTTTTATTAAAAAAATGTTACACTTTACCCCCCCCCCCATGTGTGAACGTTTTATGTGGGTCCCACACCCATATTTCACATGCAAAATATCTAGATATTTTCTATAATTACAAGTGGTGTTACTAGTGGATGATTATATGTATTATACTTATCCTAAACTAGATATTTTCAATCATATTTACACCTTATCTTTCACACACATAAGAACTCTTTCAATCTTCATCTTTTCACCAAGAACACCATCCAAAAACTCATTTCATTTTATCATTTCTTTGATGATCAACATGGAGTTTCATGGCACATAAGGTGATCTAAAGCATTTACAAGTTAAAGGAAGCTTTTTCATCCATTCAAGAGTCTTATACCATCAAGATCATCATCTTCTTAGTTCTTTATCATCACCTAGATCATCCCTAGCCACAAGTGCTAGAAGTGAGCTTCTAAATCTCTTAGTTTCATATTTATTTATGTTTATGATTGTTAAAATTTCATGTTATAACTAAATAATCATACATAATAATATGAAAATACAAAGAAGCAAAAATAATAATCATGATAATATGTGGTGATTTGAGACTTATTACTTGTTTATATGAGCTAGTTATGATGAACATCATATATAAACTTGTTAGATGATGTTTAAAAACATAATCTAACAAGTATACATGAAAGTGATAAAATGGTTTTTGTTAAACATAAAGGTTAATTGGATGATCATATTCTTTGGTGTTGTTAATGTATTTAGTGTTTTTCATCAAAAACAATACTTTTACAAAATTATAAAAAGAAACATACAAGTAGAAATTTTTGTAAAAGTGGTTGAAACTAGAAGTAAACATAGACTTTGATCTAGTTAACATATGTAAAGATCATACTAAAACCCTACATGTTTATGAGTTCATCTTGTTAAAAAGTTTGTTATGAATCTCATGTGTTTTTGTTTAGAAAATGATATGTTAATAAACATGGCAAAGTTCAAATATCAAAGGAACTATGGCCAATTTTTCTTAGAAATCATATGCTAGAAAAATTATCATTTTTAACAAAGTCTTTACAAGATTAGAAAGTGGTCTTTCTAAAAACAAAAATAGATATAAATATATATTTTTGGGAAAATATATATTAGTGATCTTAACAAGTTATGTACTATGTGTTTATTATTTGTATTAGTTATGTACAAAAGTTAGGGATTTGATAACAATGATACAAATAAATACAAGACACATTTACAAGTAAAGACTTACAAGAATACATATATACACACTAGAATACAATTTACGGATCATTTGGACATCGGATACAAGTTATGGACAATTCGGACGACGGGCGAATCTTTGAACATATCGCCATTCCGAGGAGTTACTACGACGTTTAGACGATTTTTCGACACGAAATATAAGTATGCTATCGATAACAAATTTCGGATGTTTATAAACTTATAAAAACTAGTATGTTTTTATTTACTAACAATTATACTTAGTAAATTTTTATAAAAAGGTTTTTATAAAAATTAAAGGCTTACACTTACAAGTGGGCTAAATTATAACAAATGGGCTATTTTATTTAATGGACTATTTTCTATTACAAATGGGCTTACTTACACTTAATGGGCTATTGTTTTACAAATGGGCTTATTTTTCATAATGGGCTTAACATAAATTCGTGGGCTAAGCCCAAACACCAAACATATGGGCCAAAGCCCAACACTATTAAAGCCCAACACTATTCAAGCCCAACACTATTCAAGCCCAATACTATTCAAGCCCAATACTATTCAAGCCCAACACTATCCAAGCCCAACACTATTTGAGGCCCAACACTATTTGAGGCCCAACACTATTTGAGGCCCAACACTATTTGAGGCCCAACACTATTGAGGCCCAACACTATTTAAGGCCCAACACTATTTAAGCCCAATAACTTGAAAACATGGGCTTGGCCCAATGATACCATTATTGGAAACACAACTATACAATTGATACGTATAAGACACGAAATTCAGCGGACTAGATCCGACTATACAACTCACAAGATACAAGATAACATTTATATATATATATTTGGTGGAAAATATATATATAACATTTGAACAACTCATTCATCGAATACACAGTTAACGAACAGTAAAGACATACAAGTCTTCCACATATTGAAGACACAAGACTTGTACTCAAGTTCTTTACAAAGACAGAAGTGTCTAACAAAAATAAGAACATTTGTAGGTCGCAACGCTATTCAGGACGACCGCACGTGAGGTCTTATTTACATCTATTCACAGGACGCGATGTTGTGAGTTCATGTCCCCTATTCATTTAAATGTTTTACAACTTTACAACTATCGGGGAAAATACATGTTCAACGTATGTTAAAGTTAGGGAATGAAACACCTTAGATCATGTGCGAATTAGGGTTATACATCTAAGCACCATTAATCCAGTTTGGACCTAGGTACAAGTGGTTAGATCTAATGGGTTTTGGCGAGCCCCACTATTGGTCGTGGACCCATACAGAAGAGTGCGTTTGTGTCCCAGTCGATAGGAGTCGACATAAAATCGTCTAGGGTTAGATTGCTTCCTTTTTCGTCACACATATTAATGTCCTCGCGAAACATTAAGGATCAACAATTTCATTGACGCTTTACATACTACATCATTACATACAGATACATTTTATACAACTCACATTTTATGGATGCAGTTTATACAACTCACATTTTACAGATACATCTTATACAGCTCACATTTTACAGATACATCTCATACAACTAAACTGCATGAACTCGCTCAACTTTTGTTGATGTTTTCAAACTTAACATGTATTTCAGGAAATTAGTGGACCTGGCAGACATTTCAGTCAAGGAAAGCAAGTATCAAGACTCCATGCCACCATTTGAAGGGTTTGCCCGTTATATACCGCCTCTTTGCGGTGATATAGTGGTCAAAGCCTTGACATTTTAAGACTTACATTTTGATGTATAGAACGATGAAAACGTATTTTCATTTGATGGTTTGTAACAAATACATTTAACTTATGTTGCGTTCTTTCGAAACAATTATGACAATGGCATTGGAGCTTGTTTTTATTCATTTAGTATTGTTCACTTATATTGTTATGCAATGAGAACCGATCAGATCACACCTCGCGCTTCCGCTACGAGCGGGTGTGACACGATCCCCCTTTAACAACACAGTTTCTAACAAAACTCAATTCATGCCTTTTACTTACACATACTCATGCAATCGAACATATAATCACAAACCCTAAGACAATCAAAACTAGTATCACAAGAAACTCAATTAATTATTCAATGTTTACTAACCAGTCGATATATAGAACAAGACACAAGGAATGATCTTCAAGGAAAGGGCTTCGAGAAGGGGGGAGGGGGTCTGCCGTCGCAACATATTAATGAGGTGATGGTTGTTTAGGGTTTGCAATACTACATTGTATTTTAACACCTTTAGTTTACGTACAAGAAGCAAAAGGAAGGGGTTGGGCCAAGTTAATCACAACAACATGGGCCAAGTTGTTTCACAAAAGTTGGCGGCCCAAAGATAAAAGTGACCAGCCCTGGCCCAAAGTAGTTAGGGTTAATTTAACGGAGTTATTATACATTAAGTTTAACGGGAATATGACGGCACAGATTAACGTCAATGACCTAGAAAGTTCGGGTTGTCACAGAATCATTGTTTCATAACACATGGAAATTTGAAATTTTGTTTTATTGATTAAAAGAAATTACAATGTCTTAACAACAAGGAAGCATAACATAATTAACTAGTCTTGCATCTTTTATTGTCACTAAGGTCCGAGTCTGCCTATGTGTAACTTGTCACACCCCGACCACGTAAAACAACGAAACGTGGCGGAAACGTCGGGGAGTGTTGTAACAGAATTAATTGTTTCACAACCATGGTAATTAAAGTTATGTTTTATTTATCATTCAAGAGAGTTACATTGTCTTAAACAAGAAACAAAGAGTACATAACATAAATTTAACTAGTTCTTGCTTTGTTTTAAGTCACTAAGGCACAGGTCCGCCTAAGTGTGTCTCGATCATCCTATGCAACAGCTCCTGAAAACACATGTGAAAATAGGTACGTCAGCATAAAAATGCCTGTGAGATACATAGGCTTTTTGAAAATAGGATTCATGACTTGAGTTTAAAGAAACTGTTTAATAAAAAGTAGCCATGAATCTTGTTGAATGTTCCCTTTCATAAATCATTTGAAAAGCAATGGATAAATCAAATGATATATATGTATATAAAAGAATAATGCATGGTTAAATGAATAACCAAGTAAAATGAGTTTGTATAAGTTAAGTCATTTGTAAAACGATGTTTATGTGAAGATTGTATTGTAGATGTAATATGTCTAAACTGAAATGGTTTAAATAACGCTACGATATGTAATACCATAAAAGCACTTATATATAGGAAGTACCAGCGGCGTATCCACCATGTTTTTATCGTATTACACATCGCCTCGTTACTTAAATCACTTACCCGAAACAACCACCAAAATGTAATGTTTAACAATTGTAGAAATGTTTATGTATGGTCAAATACGGTTCACACGGTTCAACAGTTACAAACGGTTCATATAATCAAATGGTTACAACGGTTCACATAGTCAAATGGTTACAACGGTTCATATAGTCAAATGGTTACAACGGTTCACATAGTCAAATAGTTACAAAGGGTTCAAAATGTAATATAATGTGTTCATATGCTGGATGAACATATGCAACAAAATGTAATGTAAACAATGTACTAAGTATGCTAAGTAAGCATACATAGCAAAACAATGTAATGTAAATCATGTACTATAAATGTACTAATGAACATAGCAAGTATATGATGTGAAAACAGGAAAGCACGAAAGTAACAAGTAGGCACATGTGTTTCACCACAAAACAGTTTGAAAACAGTAAAAGAGGGGTCTATGTACTCACTTGAGATTGGCTAGAAGTCCTTGAGTAACAACCAAGCAATGCTAGAGATCACGGAAAATCAACGGCACCTTAATATAGGTAACTATGTTAATAAACCGAACCTAAATCGGAGGATCGGATAGAACGAGGGTTCGTAAACCAAACGAGTATGGGAACTCGTGGAATATGGTTTAACAAAGCCTACATACTAAAATGAAACCTAACCTAAGTGCTTACGACCCATTACGACCCGCTTAGGTAGCTTATGCTACTTTAACGCGTCGTTCGCGTAAAACGCGTTCGGAACGCCTAACTAGTCCTATGATAAGTAAAATATGCCTTAACATGTCTAATATTGTTGCCAAATCAGTTTAGATATCAAAAGTTATGTTACATATGCTTAATATGAATTTTGGCGTAAAAAGGGCATTTTGGTCATTTACCTAAGGCATATATACTACCTATCATACAACTACTCAAACGATGTGACCATAAGGTATAACCTAGGAAGGTTATTCCCTATACAACTATGGTCACCTAATATGTTTGATCGGATCCTAATGATCGACCAAATGGGTCGGGTTCGAAAGTATAAGCGATTGTTTAGATCGCTTACCTTACGACCCTATATAAGCACTAAACTAAAAGTGACGAGCTAAGCATGTTAAAACATGCTTAACTAAGTTTAGAAAACAGGTTTGGTATCAAAACAAACGGTTTTGATACCTAAGAGTAGTTTGGTTACAAAATACGCAAGAATGTGCATTTTGGCCAAAACTACGGCTCGTCACTGAGCCTAGATAACGTGGTAATCAGTAGGTATAGTCAGTAGGGACTATAACCATCGTGATTACGCTCACTTTATGAAGTTCAAACGAACTTCGCATTGACCATAAACTGGTCAATGAAGAAAGTCAAACAAATTTTGACTTTAACGCTAAAAGAATAAAAAGAACGAAGGAACACTTACAAAGGGTCCAAGAATGGAAGTTTTGAATCCGAATACTCTCAGGTATGAAGTGTTAAACACAACAACTTAGAGAGCAAATTCAGATTTCAAAGGTGTGGGT
This sequence comes from Helianthus tuberosus, assembly GCA_030545235.1. NCBI lineage: Eukaryota > Viridiplantae > Streptophyta > Magnoliopsida > Asterales > Asteraceae > Helianthus > Helianthus tuberosus. Next base: position 36,582,744 of record CM060426.1, read on the forward strand.
TTTTGGGGTTGAGATCATGGGGTATTTACTGGATTTCTTGAACCATTAAGATCGTTTATCGTAAACCGTGATTCAATCTCATCCCTACACTTGTTGCAACACTAAGGTAACTCAAAATGGCCCCCCATGATCATGTATCAACATGTGGAATTGAGTTTGGAGTGCATAAAAGCTGTTAACAGCTGTTAAAACTGATTAAACTGATCTGGGAGGCTGACATGGGCTGCGTAAGGAGACACCAAGAGTTTACGCTGGCCGCCTGGCCCTTCTGATCAGAAACAACTTTGCGATATTGACAGTTTTGGTCCCTGTTGGTGTTTAAGGCTCATTTTGACACGTTTAAGGCTCGTTAAGCCAACTTTAAGACCCTAAAATGATGCCTAAACATTGTGGACATGAAACATGCTCAAAAATATCTCGGATGTCGGTTCGTTTGGTCGTATGATCGCGATGTTCGCTTAATTACGACGAAATGCGCATAAGCGCGAAAAACGATCCAAATTGCGCGACGAATGGATTTTTATTATGCCAAACACTAAAATAAAATATTTTAATGCTTACATAAATTTTTGGATGTCCGGATGTATTCAGAATGTAAGTTATGCGTGAAAATGCAAACTTGTGCACTTTTTGACGCTTTTAGTCCCTGAATGACCCAAAAGTTTATTTTAGCACACCGAACCCCTCAAAGCCTATTTCTAAGCTACGTAAAGGATATTTATGGTATGTTTAACGTATGGTCATGTTTCGGAATGTCTGTTACAGTTCAAATTGGCATACTTTCGCAGTTTGTCAAGTTTAGTCCCTGTAAGCGAATTAACTTGATTTTGCCATACCAAAGCCTTCAAAACTTATTTCTAAGTTATGTAAGGGTTATTTCAGGTATGTTAAGCATATGTTGATGTTCCAGAGTGTTCGTTGCATTAAACTGGTTATATTTACGCATCAGTGCGCGTAAAACCTTCTAGAAAGCGATTTAAAGCTTGAAATCGAACAAGAATTGATATGTGCAAAAGATACACGTATTTATACCAATCCCAAGTATGAAATACAATATTTCATTGGTTGGGTATTTGTTTGATGGTCGCAGTGACACAGGTGTCACAGTCTCCCCTACTTTAGGAAATTTCGTCCCGAAATTTATTTGTAGGAGTCTGTCTGTGACTTTGTGTTAAATAACCATCAAGATATGTAAGGTATAATCTTGTCATTTTCCTCAACAGATATTTTCCAGAAGCGAAAACGGAGTCATTTTCCTCAACGGGTTCTTCGGAAATGGAAAATGAAGGATTTAACTAAACGGATATTCATTTCCCTCAACGGATATTCTTCAGAAGTGAAAATGAATGGATGATTCATTTTCCTCAACGGGTTCTTCGTCAGAAACGGGATTGAAGGAATAATCAACAGATATTCATTTCCTCGACGGATAATCTTCAGAAACGAAAGTGTACAGACGGAGTCATTTTCAACGGTTGCTTCATCAGAGTTGGAAATGAAGGATTTAACAAACGGATATTCATTTCCTCAACGGGTAATCTTCAGAAACGAAAATGAACAGACGGAGTCATTTTCAACGGTTGCTTCCTCAGAAACGGAAATGAAGGATTAAACAAACGGATATTCATTTCCCTCAACGGATATTCTTCAGAAGTGAAAATGAATGGATGATTCATTTTCCTCAACGGGTTCTTCGTCAGAAACGGGATTAAAGGAATAATCAACAGATATTCATTTCCTCGACGGATAATCTTCAAAAACGAAAGTGTACAGACGGAGTCATTTTCAACGGTTGCTTCATCAGAGTTGGAAATGAAGGATTTAACAAACGGATATTCATTTCCTCAACGGGTAATCTTCAGAAATGAAAATGAACAGACGGAGTCATTTTCAACGGTTGCTTCCTCAGAAACGGAAATGAAGGATTAAACAAACGGATATTCATTTCCCTCGACGGATACTCTTTAGAACGAAAATGAACAAACGAAGTCATTTTCCTCAACGGGTATTCTTCAGAATTGGAAATGAAGGATAAACGGATATTCATTTCCTCAACGGATATTCTTCAGAAGTGAAAAATGAATAGCTAGTTCATTTTTCCTCAACGGGTGCTTCATCAGAAATGGAAATGAATTGGGTTAACTCTAGATACATGACAGAACTTGCTGTGATTTCTGTGCACTAAATTCCAGAATTATGTATGCATCCATAATTACGTAATTCCTTGCGCAGTCCGTACAGTTTGTTTTGTAATGTTTAGGGGAGGAAAAATCAAACCTGTGAGGAGGGTGACTCGACTAGCATAGGGTCCTTTTATGTAACACCTGTGCCTCCACGGCCATCAAACAAATACCAAACCAATGAAATATTGTATTTCATACTTGGGATTTGTAAAAATATGTGTATCATTTGCACATATCAATTTTTGTTCGATTTCAAACTCTAAATCGCTTTCTGGAAGGTTATACGCGCACTGATGCGTAAATATAACCAGTTTAATGCAACAAACACTCCGGAATAGTGACATAGGCTTAACATACCTTAAATAATCTTTACATAACTTAAATATAAGTTTTGGAAGGTTTGGTGTGGTGAAATCAAAGTTTAATCGCTTACAGGGACTAAATTTGACAAACTGCGAAAGTATGCCAATTTGAACTGTAACAGACCTTCCGGAACATGACCATAAGTTAAACATACCATAAATATCCTTTACATAGCTTAGAAATAGGCTTTGAGGGGTTCGGTGTGCTAAAATAAACTTTTGGGTCATTCAGGGACTAAAAGTGTCAAAAAGTGCACAAGTTTGCATTTTCGCGCATAACTTACGTTCTGAATACATCCGGACATCCAAAAAATTATGTTAGCACTAAAATATTTTATTTTAGTGTTCGCCATAAGAAAAATCCATTCGTCACGTCATTTGGATCGTTTTTCGCATTCAGGACCAGATTTGATGTATTAGCCGTTGTTTAATTCACAACCACACATTTCAACACATGTATGGATGGAATTTAAACACCTAAACACCATGACATTTCAACACATGTATGGATGGAATTTAAACACCTAAACACCATGACATTTCAACACATGTATGGATGGAATTTAAACACCTAAACACCATGACATTTCAACACATGTATGGATGGAATTTAAGGCACGTTTTCCATGAAACGATCTTAACGGTTCGGGTATTCCTATAAATACACATCCACCCCCATTGCTAAAATCACTAGAACTTTGATTTGAGAAACTCTAAGTTGAAACTATTGTTTCATACCTGAGATTTTTGAATCGAGGTTAGCATTCGGGGACCCTTCGTAAGTATTCTTTCGTTCTTTTCCTTATTTTACTGCTTTTCGAGTCAGAAAGTCAAACTTTGTTTGACTTTCAGCGTTGACCAGTAATGGTCAATGCGAAGTTCGTTTGAACTTCGCAACGTGATTGTAATCACGTTGGTTATAGTCCCTTGGGACTATGCCTACTGATTACCACGTTGTCTAGGGTCGTAGGGTAAGCGATCTGATAAATCGCTTATACCTTCGAACCCGACCCAGTTTGGTCGATCATTAGGATCCGACCAAATACATTAGGTGACCCTAGTATAGGGCATAACCTTCCGAGGTTATACCCTATGGTCACATCGTTTAAGTAGTTGTATGATAAGTAGTTTATATGCCTTAGGTAAATTACCAGAATACCCTTTTCATGTATAATTGGTAATTAAGCATATGTAACCTAAACTTTTGTCACATAACTGATTATGTAACATGTTTAGGCATATAACACTTGTCATAGGGCTAGTTAGACGGTCCGAACGCGTTTCACGCGCACGACGCGTTAAAGTAGCATAAGTTACCTTAATGGGTGGCGATGGGTCGATAATACTTAGGTTAAGTTTCATTTAGTATGTAGGCTTTGTTAAACCATATCATATGAGTTCCTACACTCATTTGGTTTACAAACCCTCCTGCTACCCAGTCTTCCGATTTAGGTCCGGGTTAATTATGTAGTTACCTATATTAGGTACCGTTTGATTTCCGGGACTCCTCTAGCTTACTTGGTAGTTGTTCAAGACTCCTAAGCACTCCCAGGCGAGTACATTATTCCCCTCTTTTACTGTTTTCAACTGTTTTGGGGTGACTCATATGTGCTAAATGTTTTATCAATGGTTTCAAAAACAATTACAATGTAGTATCAAGAACGATAACAATTATTTCAAGAACGCTAACAATGATTTCAAGAACGAATACAATGATTTCAAAAACTAATAACAAATTTCAAAAAGTGAACAAAACTTGTTGGTTGTAGTTTACATGACCGATGACATTCATTAGCAATGATCAAGCCGACCAGTATTAGGTTATGGTACCATAGGATCTGACAAATCCCGTTATTTACTGCACCCATTGTTATGTGTGGGGTTGTGGGTAGCGACTGAATCTGTAATTATTAACTTATCCTTTGGTAAGGGTTTGTTAAGAACGAGAGCGAGAGCGAGATGGAGCGAGGAATGCGTCAAGAAGGTTTGAATGTTATTAGAGAATCGACCATAAAGTAGTTTCACAATTAAAACAAGAACGACTAGAACGATTTTACAAAATGGGTTAACGATTGGGTAAACATTTGTACATGATTGACATTTGATCATGTATTTTCCACAAAACATAACTTTGATTTAAACCAAGTTTTACTTCAATACTTTGTTTTTGTGCATATGGTTTAGTTGAGACATTTCACTTGCCATACATGGATATTTGACATAGACATTTGACAATTTATTTAAACATAGACATTTTACATTGTTTGGTTTGGTTTGATTAAGTAACGATGTGTGTGTAATATGATACAAGCATGGTGGATACGCCGCTGGTACTTCCTATATATAAGTGTTTGTATGGTATTACATATTGTAGCATTATTTGAATCATTTCAGTTTGATACATATAACATTTTATACAAATAACATACTTTTCACAAGACATTGTTTTACAAAACAATTTATCTTTTACAAACTCATTAACTTGGTTATTCATTTAACCATGCATTATTTTCTTATTTATACATATCATCTGAACTAATTGTTTTTCAAATGATTTACAAAGACAAAGCAAATTACAAGGTTCATGACTAAACATTTTCTTAAAACAGAAGTCATGAATCTTATTTTCACAAAACCTATGTATCTCGCCAGCATTTCTTTGCTGACCTCGTTTTCACATATGTTTCAGGTATTGTTGGATGATATCGATTGATAAGATGCATGCTCACATAGGACTGGACAAGGCCTTAGTGACTCAATAACAATGATAGACTATGTTTAAATAGTGTAGTTAGATTTCCAGACGATGTAATTACTCAATGTTTAATAAAACGAAACACTTTTGGTATCCATGGTTATGAAACATTAATTCTGTTGCAACACGCCCCGATGTTTCCGCCGCGATTTGTTGTTTTACGCGGTCGGGGTGTGACAGAAAGATGGTATCAGAGCCAATGGTTATAGGGAATTAGGTTATTAGTAATTAGTAATGCTTTAACCTAGTCTATAACCTTCTTAGGACCCTAACGCGAGTTTACTTGCGTTTAGTCATAAAACAATACCGTCACCTATCCTTAGGCGACGACCACAACAAGAACATAAATTTCAAAACCGCTTTTGAAAACTAATCATCTGTTCTACGATGATTAATTTCTAGGTTTTGAACCCTCTATTGTAAGGTTTTGAACCCTCTGTTATATGGTTTTGAACCCCTTTGAATTTTCAAAATCTCGTCAAGGTTTTGGGTTTTAAATAATGTGAACACGTGCAAACTGGAAGGGTGAATGCCTGTATTCTGGGTTTTCTGTCTAGGCAAGCACTTCGTATACATCTCATCAGACGCGAGACCAGTTGTGCTTACCTGGGAATTCTTGGGATGAGTGTTCACTTATAGGCGAGCATGTCTTCGCGATACATTATTTTTAACCTATTTACTTTGACTAATCACCAAGGTCGTTTGTTGCTTTGTAGTAACAAACAAATGACCACTATCCTTGCTTTCATCAGATTTGTTTCATCTCATTCTTTTCGTCTAAATTCTCTCACTCGTTTCCTTTCATGTTTCCTCTTTTAGACAATGCCTCCTCGACGCGAAAGCCAGATAGAGACTGCCGAGCTGGCAGAAATCATTGCGCAGCAAATGGCTGCTCAATTCCCAAACCTCTTTGCTCAATGGAACCAAGCCAACAACAACAACAATGTGCTATGCAAATACAAGGATTTCAACCAGGCTAAACCACTCAAGTTTAGTGGTTCTGAAGGAGCAACTGGGCTTCTTCAGTGGTTCGAAAGCATTGAGAATACTTTTCGCCACGTGCAGTGCCCGGATAATCGCAAGGTCGAGTTCTCCTCGAGCGTGTTTCAGAAGAGGGCTCTTACATGGTGGAATGGGGTAATGAGAGACCGAGGTGCGGAAGTTGCTCTCGCACAGACATGGGCTGAACTTAGGGCTCTCATGATGAGGGAATTCTGTCCTCGTCATGAGCAGCGAGCTTTGGAGAAGGAATTTGATGAGTTGAAGCAAGATAGTGGTGAGCACAGGGCGTATACTGATAGGTTTGAGGAGTTGAGTCTGCTTTGCCCGACAATGGTTACCCCACTTGACATAGCTATCGAAAGGTACATCGACGGCCTACCTGACTCGGTACAAGACATCCTTACTGGTAGTAGCCCTACCACACTCCGTCAGGCGATCGAGTTAGCTGCGACATTGACTGAGTCGCAGATTCGGAAGAACAAGTTACACAGGAAGGGTGACAAGGGCAAGAAACAGTCAGCTGACAAGGAGGATAGCAAGAAAGGACAAAACAAGAAGGGTAATGAAGGTGAGACGTCAAAGAAATCAAAGAAGCGAAAGGGTGCCCAAAATTTTGCTGTTACAGCACAGACTACTCAGAACCCGCGGAACCAACCAGCTCAGCCACCTGCAAAGAAAGCATATGCCGGTACCGCACCTTATTGTGCACGCTGCAACGGTCATCACGCAGTACAACAAGCTTGCTGGCAATGCACGACGTGTGGTAAACTTGGGCATTTGGCCAAGATTTGTCGTTTGGGACAAAATCAGGCTGCTCAGGTTCAAGCTCCGGTTCAAGGGAATGCTGCGAGATTTCCACTGGGTTCATGTTTCAACTGCGGAGAGATTGGTCACTTCCGCCACAACTGCCCAAGACTGGTGAATGCAAATGCTAACGCAAACCCAAATGCGAATGTCAACGTCAATGTGAATCCAGCACGTGGTCGAGTGTTTAACATCAATGAGGCACTCATTGATGAAGGAGTGAACAATTAGTATTTTGTTTTTCCTCTGGTTGGTATCTTGTAACATTTAAAGACAATGCGGTTGTTATATAAATAAAAATTTGTGGTTTTATTTTCTAACTAATGCAATTGTATGAATGTTTGATTCAACCTTGTGATGTCAACACAAAGACAAAACTACTCGTGTGGTTCTGTCATTTTTACGATCACTTGAGATCTCCCTAAGAACCTCAAACACTGGTTTCTTTTAGATCTAAAGTATTTTATCGTCTTGCACCGTTCGAGATGCAAGAATTATTAAAACAACTTCAAGAGTTGTCTGATAAAGGATTCATCCGTCCGAACTTTTCACCTTGGAGAAACTCCTGTTCTCCTTGTGAAAAGAAAAAAAAATGGATCTTTTCGAATGTATATCGATTAACGTAAGCCTAGTAAGCTTACCATCAAGAATCGATATCCCCCCTACCTTAAATCAACGATTTCTCCGATCAACTGCATAGCGTTCATGCTTTTCCAAGATCGATTTGCGTTTTGGGTATCATCAACTTTGTATTCTCGAAGAAGATATTCCCAAAACGGTTTTCTGCATGAAGTATGGCCATTACGAGTTTACAGTCATGCCTTTTAGGTTGACAAATACTCCAGCCATCTTCAAGAACTTAATAAATGGAGTCTGCAAGCCTTTTTGGATCAGATCGTCATTGTTATTATTGATGACATCTTGATCTATTCATGTCCTGAGCCGATCACGATCAACACCTTCATTGACATCGGAGCCCTGATTGAATTCCTTGTACACTTTAAAATGTACAAAACAACTCAATTAGGACAAACCGAATTCCTTTTAAGATCTTCCTATCTTCATAGTTAGATTCTTGAAAATATTTAAAGTGCCAAAGGAAATCCACGGATTGGGTTTCTGGTATGCTTTAAATACCCGTGTCCAAAGATAACAAATTATAGGTCAAATTGAACGATTATGCGATTGAACGAGTATGCAATTATGTGACTATGTGTTTATTCATCTTATGTTTTCTTTTATGCATTTTTGTGTTTTTAATACTCTGGATATTCGTTATCCAAATCCTCGCAGAATCTTTCATATCTTCATATGAGGGATTCGTAGCAGGATATTCAGAAAGCACTACCTTCAATCCTTAATGGGCTTCTATGTAATAGTTAAGACCCTTGGGTTATATAGTACCATTCCATGTTTCATAAGAGACCCTCTTAGTGGTCTAGTCAAAAAGATTGATTCATAATTTGGTTAAAGAACGACATCTAGTGATGTAGCTGAACAGACTCCTTGATAGTCTATTTAGATCATTTATTGATTTAATTAAAAGGACTCTATGGCGGTCTAGTCACACTCATCACAAGATTGTTCAATTGGTTTTCCCCTACACATTTTAAAATAGACTGTGTGAACTGTGCAAGGAATTGTCTGATTATGGACGCGTACATAATTATGAAATTTAGTGCATAGAAACCCAGTAATATTTATTATGTGTAAGAACCGATAGCGACAACACTAACAAAATGACAACGATGTAATGGAGGTACGGTGGACGCACCAATGACGCTTCATATACTCGTATATAAGTATCCCTCTTACATTGTAATCATGATGTTATTAAAGGTTACTAGAAGTTCAGAACCCTAACCAATGTTGTTCGATCTTTTCAATTTCATGTTTTCAAGCTCTCACAAGTTTCCTCTAAATAAATTTCGGGACGAAATTTCCTAAAGTAGGGGAGACTGTAACACCTGTGCCTCCACGGCCATCAAACAAATACCAAACCAATGAAATATTGTATTTCATACTTGGGATTTGTAAAAATATGTGTATCATTTGCACATATCAATTTTTGTTCGATTTCAAACTCTAAATCGCTTTCTGGAAGGTTATACGCGCACTGATGCGTAAATATAACCAGTTTAATGCAACAAACACTCCGGAATAGTGACATAGGCTTAACATACCTTAAATAACCTTTACATAACATAGATATAAGTTTTGGAAGGTTTGGTGTGGTGAAATCAAAGTTTAATCGCTTACAGGGACTAAATTTGACAAACTGCGAAAGTATGCCAATTTGAACTGTAACAGACCTTCCGGAACATGACCATAAGTTAAACATACCATAAATATCCTTTACATAGCTTAGAAATAGGCTTTGATGGGTTCGGTGTGCTAAAATAAACTTTTGGGTCATTCAGGGACTAAAAGTGTCAAAAAGTGCACAAGTTTGCATTTTCGCGCATAACTTACGTTCTGAATACATCCGGACATCCAAAAAATTATGTTAGCACTAAAATATTTTATTTTAGTGTTCGCCATAAGAAAAATCCATTCGTCACGTCATTTGGATCGTTTTTCGCATTCAGGACCAGATTCGATGTATTAGCCGTTGTTTAATTCACAACCACACATTTCAACACATGTATGGATGGAATTTAAACACCTAAACACCATGACATTTCAACACATGTATGGATGGAATTTAAACACCTAAACACCATGACATTTCAACACATGTATGGATGGAATTTAAACACCTAAACACCATGACATTTCAACACATGTATGGATGGAATTTAAGGCACGTTTTCCATGAAACGATCTTAACGGTTCGGGTATTCCTATAAATACCCATCCACCCCCATTGCTAAAATCACTAGAACTTTGATTTGAGAAACTCTAAGTTGAAACTATTGTTTCATACCTGAGATTTTTGAATTGAGGTTAGCATTCGGGGACCCTTCGTAAGTATTCTTTCGTTCTTTTCCTTATTTTACTGCTTTTCGAGTCAGAAAGTCAAACTTTGTTTGACTTTCAGCGTTGACCAGTAATGGTCAATGCGAAGTTCGTTTGAACTTCGCAACGTGATTGTAATCACGTTGGTTATAGTCCCTTGGGACTATGCCTACTGATATCCACGTTGTCTAGGGTCGTAGGGTAAGCGATCTGATAAATCGCTTATACCTTCGAACCCGACCCAGTTTGGTCGATCATTAGGATCCGACCAAATACATTAGGTGACCCTAGTATAGGGCATAACCTTCCGAGGTTATACCCTATGGTCACATCGTTTAAGTAGTTGTATGATAAGTAGTTTATATGCCTTAGGTAAATTACCAGAATACCCTTTTCATGTATAATTGGTAATTAAGCATATGTAACCTAAACTTTTGTCACATAACTGATTATGTAACATGTTTAGGCATATAACACTTGTCATAGGGCTAGTTAGACGGTCCGAACGCGTTTCACGCGCACGACGCGTTAAAGTAGCATAAGTTACCTTAATGGGTTGCGATGGGTCGATAATACTTACGTTAAGTTTCATTTAGTATGTAGGCTTTGTTAAACCATATCATATGAGTTCCTACACTCATTTGGTTTACAAACCCTCCTGCTACCCAGTCTTCCGATTTAGGTCCGGGTTAATTATGTAGTTACCTATATTAGGTACCGTTTGATTTCCGGGACTCCTCTAGCTTACTTGGTAGTTGTTCAAGACTCCTAAGCACTCCCAGGCGAGTACATTATTCCCCTCTTTTACTGTTTTCAACTGTTTTGGGGTGACTCATATGTGCTAAATGTTTTATCAATGGTTTCAAAAACAATTACAATGTAGTATCAAGAACGATAACAATTATTTCAAGAACGCTAACAATGATTTCAAGAACGAATACAATGATTTCAAAAACTAATAACAAATTTCAAAAAGTGAACAAAACTTGTTGGTTGTAGTTTACATGACCGATGACATTCATTAGCAATGATCAAGCCGACCAGTATTAGGTTATGGTACCATAGGATCTGAAAAATCCCGTTATTTACTGCACCCATTGTTATGTGTGGGGGTTGTGGGTAGCGACTGAATCTGTAATTATTAACTTATCCTTTGGTAAGGGTTTGTTAAGAACGAGAGCGAGAGTGAGATGGAGCGAGGAACGCGTTAAGAAGGTTTGAATGTTATTAGAGAATCGACCATAAAGTAGTTTCACAATTAAAACAAGAACGACTAGAACGATTTTACAAAATGGGTTAACGATTGGGTAAACATTTGTACATGATTGACATTTGATCATGTATTTTCCACAAAACATAACTTTGATTTAAACCAAGTTTTACTTCAATACTTTGTTTTTGTGCATATGGTTTAGTTGAGACATTTCACTTGCCATACATGGATATTTGACATAGACATTTGACAATTTATTTAAACATAGACATTTTACATTGTTTGGTTTGGTTTGATTAAGTAACGATGTGTGTGTAATATGATACAAGCATGGTGGATACGCCGCTGGTACTTCCTATATATAAGTGTTTGTATGGTATTACATATTGTAGCGTTATTTGAATCATTTCAGTTTGATACATATAACATTTTATACAAATAACATACTTTTCACAAGACATTGTTTTACAAAACAATTTATCTTTTACAAACTCATTAACTTGGTTATTCATTTAACCATGCATTATTTTCTTATTTATACATATCATCTGAACTAATTGTTTTTCAAATGATTTACAAAGACAAAGCAAATTACAAGGTTCATGACTAAACATTTTCTTAAAACAGAAGTCATGAATCTTATTTTCACAAAACCTATGTATCTCGCCAGCATTTCTTTGCTGACCTCGTTTTCACATATGTTTCAGGTATTGTTGGATGATATCGATTGATAAGATGCATGCTCACATAGGACTGGACAAGGCCTTAGTGACTCAATAACAATGATAGACTATGTTTAAATAGTGTATTTAGATTTCCAGACGATGTAATTACTCAATGTTTAATAAAACGAAACACTTTTGGTATCCATGGTTATGAAACATTAATTCTGTTGCAACACGCCCCGATGTTTCCGCCGCGATTTGTTGTTTTACGCGGTCGGGGTGTGACAGAAAGATGGTATCAGAGCCAATGGTTATAGGGAATTAGGTTATTAGTAATTAGTAATGCTTTGACCTAGTCTATAACCTTCTTAGGACCCTAACGCGAGTTTACTTGCGTTTAGTCATAAAACAATACCGTCACCTATCCTTAGGCGACGACCACAACAAAAACATAAATTTCAAAACCGCTTTTGAAAACTAATCATTTGTTCTAGGATGATTAATTTCTAGGTTTTGAACCCTCTATTGTAAGGTTTTGAACCCTCTGTTATATGGTTTTTAACCCCTTTGAATTTTCAAAATCTCGTCAAGGTTTTGGGTTTTAAATAATGTGAACACGTGCAAACTGGAAGGGTGAATGCCTGTATTCTGGGTTTTCTGTCTAGGCAAGCACTTCGTATACATCTCATCAGACGCGAGACCAGTTGTGCTTACCTGGGAATTCTTGGGATGAGTGTTCACTTATAGGCGAGCATGTCTTCGCGATACATTATTTTTAACCTATTTACTTTGACTAATCACCAAGGTCGTTTGTTGCTTTGTAGTAACAAACAAATGACCACTATCCTTGCTTTCATCAGATTTGTTTCATCTCATTCTTTTCGTCTAAATTCTCTCACTCGTTTCCTTTCATGTTTCCTCTTTTAGACAATGCCTCCTCGACGCGAAAGCCAGATAGAGACTGCCGAGCTGGCAGAAATCATTGCGCAGCAAATGGCTGCTCAATTCCCAAACCTCTTTGCTCAATGGAACCAAGCCAACAACAACAACAATGTGCTATGCAAATACAAGGATTTCAACCAGGCTAAACCACTCAAGTTTAGTGGTTCTGAAGGAGCAACTGGGCTTCTTCAGTGGTTCGAAAGCATTGAGAATATTTTTCGCCACGTGCAGTGCCCGGATAATCGCAAGGTCGAGTTCTCCTCGAGCGTGTTTCAGAAGAGGGCTCTTACATGGTGGAATGGGGTAATGAGAGACCGAGGTGCGGAAGTTGCTCTCGCACAGACATGGGCTGAACTTAGGGCTCTCATGATGAGGGAATTCTGTCCTCGTCATGAGCAGCGAGCTTTGGAGAAGGAATTTGATGAGTTGAAGCAAGATAGTGGTGAGCACAGGGCGTATACTGATAGGTTTGAGGAGTTGAGTCTGCTTTGCCCGACAATGGTTACCCCACTTGACATAGCTATCGAAAGGTACATCGACGGCCTACCTGAATCGGTACAAGAAATCCTTACTGGTAGTAGCCCTGCCACACTCCGTCAGGCGATCGAGTTAGCTGCGACATTGACTGAGTCGCAGATTCGGAAGAACAAGTTACACAGGAAGGGTGACAAGGGCAAGAAACAGTCAGCTGACAAGGAGGATAGCAAGAAAGGCCAAAACAAGAAGGGTAAGGAAGGTGAGACGTCAAAGAAATCAAAGAAGCGAAAGGGTGCCCAAAATTTTGCTGTTACAGCACAGACTGCTCAGAACCCGCGGAACCAACCAGCTCAGCCACCTGCAAAGAAAGCATATGCCGGTACCGCACCTTATTGTGCACGCTGCAACGGTCATCACACAGTACAACAAGCTTGCTGGCAATGCACGACGTGTGGTAAACTTGGGCATTTGGCCAAGATTTGTCGTTTGGGACAAAATCAGGCTGCTCAGGTTCAAGCTCCGGTTCAAGGGAATGCTGCGAGATTTCCACTGGGTTCATGTTTCAACTGCGGAGAGATTGGTCACTTCCGCCACAACTGCCCAAGACTGGTGAATGCAAATGCTAACGCAAACCCAAATGCGAATGTCAACGTCAATGTGAATCCAGCACGTGGTCGAGTGTTTAACATCAATGAGGCACTCATTGATGAAGGAGTGAACAATTAGTATTTTGTTTTTCCTCTGGTTGGTATCTTGTAACATTTAAAGACAATGCGGTTGTTATATAAATAAAAATTTGTGGTTTTATTTTCTAACTAATGCAATTGTATGAATGTTTGATTCAACCTTGTGATGTCAACACAAAGACAAAACTACTCGTGTGGTTCTGTCATTTTTACGATCACTTGAGATCTCCCTAAGAACCTCAAACACTGGTTTCTTTTAGATCTAAAGTATTTTATCGTCTTGCACCGTTCGAGATGCAAGAATTATCAAAACAGCTTCAAGAGTTGTCTGATAAAGGATTCATCCATCCGAACTTTTCACCTTGGAGAAACTCCTGTTCTCCTTGTGAAAAGAAAAAAAAATGGATCTTTTCGAATGTATATCGATTAACGTAAGCCTAGTAAGCTTACCATCAAGAATCGATATCCCCCCTACCTTAAATCAACGATTTCTCCGATCAACTGCATAGCGTTCATGCTTTTCCAAGATCGATTTGCGTTTTGGGTATCATCAACTTTGTATTCTCGAAGAAGATATTCCCAAAACGGTTTTCTGCATGAAGTATGGCCATTACGAGTTTACAGTCATGCCTTTTAGGTTGACAAATACTCCAGCCATCTTCAAGAACTTAATAAATGGAGTCTGCAAGCCTTTTTGGATCAGATCGTCATTGTTATTATTGATGACATCTTGATCTATTCATGTCCTGAGCCGATCACGATCAACACCTTCATTGACATCGGAGCCCTGATTGAATTCCTTGTACACTTTAAAATGTACAAAACAACTCAATTAGGACAAACCGAATTCCTTTTAAGATCTTCCTATCTTCATAGTTAGATTCTTGAAAATATTTAAAGTGCCAAAGGAAATCCACGGATTGGGTTTCTGGTATGCTTTAAATACCCGTGTCCAAAGATAACAAATTATAGGTCAAATTGAACGATTATGCGATTGAACGAGTATGCAATTATGTGACTATGTGTTTATTTATCTTATGTTTTCTTTTATGCATTTTTGTGTTTTTAATACTCTGGATATTCGTTATCCAAATCCTCGCAGAATCTTTCATATCTTCATATGAGGGATTCGTAGCCGGATATTCAAAAAGTACTACCTTCAATCCTTAATGGGCTTCTATGTAATAGTTAAGACCCTTGGGTTATATAGTACCATTCCATGTTTCATAAGAGACCCTCTTAGTGGTCTAGTCAAAAAGATTGATTCATAATTTGGTTAAAGAACGACATCTAGTGATGTAGCTGAACAGACTCCTTGATAGTCTATTTAGATCATTTATTGATTTAATTAAAAGGACTCTATGGCGGTCTAGTCACACTCATCACAGGATTGTTCAATTGGTTTTCCCCTACACATTTTAAAATAGACTGTGTGAACTGTGCAAGGAATTGTCTGATTATGGACGCGTACATAATTATGAAATTTAGTGCATAGAAACCCAGTAATATTTATTATGTGTAAGAACCGATAGCGACAACAATAACAAAATGACAACGATGTAATGGAGGTACGGTGGACGCACCAATGACGCTTCATATACTCGTATATAAGTATCCCTCTTACATTGTAATCATGATGTTATTAAAGGTTACTAGAAGTTCAGAACCCTAACCAATGTTGTTCGATCTTTTCAATTTCATGTTTTCAAGCTCTCACAAGTTTCCTCTAAATAAATTTCGGGACGAAATTTCCTAAAGTAGGGGAGACTGTAACACCTGTGCCTCCACGGCCATCAAACAAATACCAAACCAATGAAATATTGTATTTCATACTTGGGATTTGTAAAAATATGTGTATCATTTGCACATATCAATTTTTGTTCGATTTCAAACTCTAAATCGCTTTCTGGAAGGTTATACGCGCACTGATGCGTAAATATAACCAGTTTAATGCAACAAACACTCCGGAATAGTGACATAGGTTAACATACCTTAAATAACCTTTACATAACTTAGATATAAGTTTTGGAAGGTTTGGTGTGGTGAAATCAAAGTTTAATCGCTTACAGGGACTAAATTTGACAAACTGCGAAAGTATGCCAATTTGAACTGTAACAGACCTTCCGGAACATGACCATAAGTTAAACATACCATAAATATCCTTTACATAGCTTAGAAATAGGCTTTGAGGGGTTCGGTGTGCTAAAATAAACTTTTGGGTCATTCAGGGACTAAAAGTGTCAAAAAGTGCACAAGTTTGCATTTTCGCGCATAACTTACGTTCTGAATACATCCGGACATCCAAAAAATTATGTTAGCACTAAAATATTTTATTTTAGTGTTCGCCATAAGAAAAATCCATTCGTCACGTCATTTGGATCGTTTTTCGCATTCAGGACCAGATTCGATGTATTAGCCGTTGTTTAATTCACAACCACACATTTCAACACATGTATGGATGGAATTTAAACACCTAAACACCATGACATTTCAACACATGTATGGATGGAATTTAAACACCTAAACACCATGACATTTCAACACATGTATGGATGGAATTTAAGGCACGTTTTCCATGAAACGATCTTAACGGTTCGGGTATTCCTATAAATACCCATCCACCCCCATTGCTAAAATCACTAGAACTTTGATTTGAGAAACTCTAAGTTGAAACTATTGTTTCATACCTGAGATTTTTGAATCGAGGTTAGCATTCGGGGACCCTTCGTAAGTATTCTTTCGTTCTTTTCCTTATTTTACTGCTTTTCGAGTCAGAAAGTCAAACTTTGTTTGACTTTCAGCGTTGACCAGTAATGGTCAATGCGAAGTTCGTTTGAACTTCGCAACGTGATTGTAATCACGTTGGTTATAGTCCCTTGGGACTATGCCTACTGATTACCACGTTGTCTAGGGTCGTAGGGTAAGCGATCTGATAAATCGCTTATACCTTCGAACCCGACCCAGTTTGGTCGATCATTAGGATCCGACCAAATACATTAGGTGACCCTAGTATAGGGCATAACCTTCCGAGGTTATACCCTATGGTCACATCGTTTAAGTAGTTGTATGATAAGTAGTTTATATGCCTTAGGTAAATTACCAGAATACCCTTTTCATGTATAATTGGTAATTAAGCATATGTAACCTAAACTTTTGTCACATAACTGATTATGTAACATGTTTAGGCATATAACACTTGTCATAGGGCTAGTTAGACGGTCCGAACGCGTTTCACGCGCACGACGCGTTAAAGTAGCATAAGTTACCTTAATGGGTGGCGATGGGTCGATAATACTTAGGTTAAGTTTCATTTAGTATGTAGGCTTTGTTAAACCATATCATATGAGTTCCTACACTCATTTGGTTTACAAACCCTCCTGCTACCCAGTCTTCCGATTTAGGTCCGGGTTAATTATGTAGTTACCTATATTAGGTACCGTTTGATTTCCGGGACTCCTCTAGCTTACTTGGTAGTTGTTCAAGACTCCTAAGCACTCCCAGGCGAGTACATTATTCCCCTCTTTTACTGTTTTCAACTGTTTTGGGGTGACTCATATGTGCTAAATGTTTTATCAATGGTTTCAAAAACAATTACAATGTAGTATCAAGAACGATAACAATTATTTCAAGAACGCTAACAATGATTTCAAGAACGAATACAATGATTTCAAAAACTAATAACAAATTTCAAAAAGTGAACAAAACTTGTTGGTTGTAGTTTACATGACCGATGGCATTCATTAGCAATGATCAAGCCGACCAGTATTAGGTTATGGTACCATAGGATCTGACAAATCCCGTTATTTACTGCACCCATTGTTATGTGTGGGGGTTGTGGGTAGCGACTGAATCTGTAATTATTAACTTATCCTTTGGTAAGGGTTTGTTAAGAACGAGAGCGAGAGCGAGATGGAGCGAGGAACGCGTCAAGAAGGTTTGAATGTTATTAGAGAATCGACCATAAAGTAGTTTCACAATTAAAACAAGAACGACTAGAACGATTTTACAAAATGGGTTAACGATTGGGTAAACATTTGTACATGATTGACATTTGATCATGTATTTTCCACAAAACATAACTTTGATTTAAACCAAGTTTTACTTCAATACTTTGTTTTTGTGCATATGGTTTTGTTGAGACATTTCACTTGCCATACATGGATATTTGACATAGACATTTGACAATTTATTTAAACATAGACATTTTACATTGTTTGGTTTGGTTTGATTAAGTGATTAAGTAACGATGTGTGTGTAATATGATACAAGCATGGTGGATACGCCGCTGGTACTTCCTATATATAAGTGTTTGTATGGTATTACATATTGTAGCGTTATTTGAATCATTTCAGTTTGATACATATAACATTTTATACAAATAACATACTTTTCACAAGACATTGTTTTACAAAACAATTTATCTTTTACAAACTCATTAACTTGGTTATTCATTTAACCATGCATTATTTTCTTATTTATACATATCATCTGAACTAATTGTTTTTCAAATGATTTACAAAGACAAAGCAAATTACAAGGTTCATGACTAAACATTTTCTTAAAACAGAAGTCATGAATCTTATTTTCACAAAACCTATGTATCTCGCCAGCATTTCTTTGCTGACCTCGTTTTCACATATGTTTCAGGTATTGTTGGATGATATTGATTGATAAGATGCATGCTCACATAGGACTGGACAAGGCCTTAGTGACTCAATAACAATGATAGACTATGTTTAAATAGTGTATTTAGATTTCCAGACGATGTAATTACTCAATGTTTAATAAAACGAAACACTTTTGGTATCCATGGTTATGAAACATTAATTCTGTTGCAACACGCCCCGATGTTTCCGCCGCGATTTGTTGTTTTACGCGGTCGGGGTGTGACATTTTAAGTAGATCGACAGATGATCTTTTTAATTAGGCCACCAAGGAGTCCTTTCAGCTATATCATCACATGATTTTCCTAACCAGATTTTTGGATCAATCTGTTTAACTAGACCACTCAAGGGGTCTAATTATGGCGTAGTACTTTATAATCCAAGGGACTTGACTAGAACGTAGAAGTCCATTAAGGATTTTCGGTAGTACCTTTGGGTATCCTATTATGAATCCCTTATACGAAGATATGGAAGATTCTACGAGGATTTGGATAACCTAATTTAGATCACACAAAAACATAAAAGGGAACACATAAGCACATAATCACATAATTGTTTTCTTGGTTATTAATTGTTATTATCTTGTTATTGATTGTTATTAACTTGGCGTTGATTTGAACATGGGTATTCAAGGCATACCAGGAACCCAGTTGATGGACTTCAACGTCCTCAAGCATCTATCTGAAAAGATAGGATGATCTTCTAAAAATTCGATTTTTGATTACAAGGAATCACCACATTCGAATTAAGGTACACAATAATTAAGGACTTACGGAAATATCCTTAGGTACCCTATTAAGGATTTATAGTGGTATATTGGGTATTCATCCAGAGTTGTAACTTGCGCCTTGTACTTCGTTTTCCTTGGAAGAAACGGGTACTTAGGATTTTCGTGGAAAACGCAAGAGATCATACAATGGAAGAAATTTGGGGGTAGTCTGTTCTTCAAGGAATATGGTTCCTTGATTGTCGGTATCGTAGGGGATATGTTGTCTATTCATGCAACCACAAAAAAAACATATTGCAATGTAAATAAAAGATTTATTTATAAACAACATCAACAACTGTTTCATAGACCGTGGCAACAAAAGAAAATAATACACAAGGTTTGATTATTTTCTAAACAGCGTCGTCTTCTGTCGGTCAGATGCTCATCCCTGAGCTGGATTCGCATTTGCAAGCTTTGGGCAGTTTCTTCGAAAATGGCCCATCTCCCCATAGTTGAAGCAAGAACCTGGTGGAAAACGAGCTTGAGCAGGATTGTTGCCAGCTTGATTCAGTGCAGCTGCTGTTGGGAAAACCCTCGCTGTGTGACCTACAAGTCCACAAACTTGGCATGTGCGGCACTTCACACCAGCAAGATGATGAAGGTTACATTGATTGCACAAGGGTGCTGTTCCGTTGTACGGCTTTCTAGCAGGGGGTTGAGCTGGTTGGTTGGGGACGGCTTGACCATTGTGAGCGACCACGGCGAATTTCTGAGAAGCCTTTCGCTTCTTTGACTTCTTAGGGGATCCAGTCTGTTCATCCATGGTCTTTGATTCCTCGATTGGTTTCGATTCCTCGACCGGTTTCTTGTCACCTTTTCAGAAAAGTTTACCTTTCCTGATCTTTGATTCAGTCAAGGTTGCAGATAGCTCAATGGCCTGTCTAACTGTAGTAGGGTTGCTACCAGTCACAATGTCCTGTATTGAGTCAGGGAGGCCATCAATGTACTTTTCGATTGCCTTATCCAAAGGCGTGACCATGTTTGGGCATAACAGACTTAACTCCTCATAACGGTCCGTGTAGGCTGGATGCTCATCGCTATTTTGCTTAAGATCGTCAAAGTCCCTTTCCAAAGCCCTCAGTTCATGACGAAGACAGAACTCCTTCATCATAAGAGCCCTAAGCTCGGCCCAAGTCTGTGCTAAAGCAACCTCAACGCCACAGTCTCTCATCACTCTGTTCCACCATGTAAGAGCCCTCTTCTGAAACACACTGGAAGCAAACTCGACCTTGCGATTATCAGGACACTGAACGTGACGAAATGTACTCTCAGTGCTCTCGAACCATTGTAGGAGCCCAGTTGCTCCTTCAGAACCACTAAACTTGAGTGGCTTAGCCGAATTGAAATTCTTGAAATTGCATGGAGCATTATTGTTGTTGTTGGCTTGGTTCAGTTGAGCAATAAGATTCGGGAAAGCAGTAGCCATTTGCTGCCTGATGATTTCTGCCAGTTCGGCATTCGCTATCTGATTGTCGCGTCGAGGAGGCATTCTAAAAGGAGGGAAACATGAAAGGAAACGAGCTAGATGATTAGATGAAAAGGATGAGGTGATACAAAATTTGACAAAAGCAAAGATGGCGGTCATTTGTTTGTTACCACAAGGCAAACAAACGACACATTGTGACTAATCAAGGTAAATGGGTTAAAAATAATGTATCGCGAAGACATGCTCGCCTATAAGTGAACACTCACCCCAAGATTTCCGAGGTAAGAGTGACTGGTCCGATTATGTGGATTTGTACGAACACTCTAGCCTTAGACAGAAAACCCAGGGTACAGGCATTCACTCTTCCAGTTTGCACGTGTTCACACTATTTAGGACCCAAAACTTTGACGAGATTTTGAAAACTCAAAGGGGTTCAAAACCTTATAACAGCAGGTTCAAAACCTTACAATAGAGGGTTCAAAACCTAGTAATCAATCATCCAAGAATAGATGATTAATTTTCAAAGCGGATTCGGAATTGATGTTCTCGTTGCGGTTATCACCTAAGGATAGGTGACGGTTTTTTTTTGTTTTAAAAATCTAAACGCAAATCTTCTTGCGTTAGGGTCCTAGGAAGGTTATAGTCTAGGTCAAAGCATTACTAATAACCTAATTCCCTATAACCATTGGCTCTGATACCAACTTTTATGTCACACCCCGACCACGTAAAACAACGAAACGTGGCGGAAACGTCGGGGAGTGTTGTAACAGAATTAATTGTTTCACAACCATGGTAATTAAAGTTACGTTTTATTTATCAATCAAGAGAGTTACATTGTCTTAAACAAGAAACAAAGAGTACATAACATAAATTTAACTAGTTCTTGCTTTGTTTTAAGTCACTAAGGCACAGGTCCGCCTAAGTGTGTCTCGATCATCCTATGCAACAGCTCCTGAAAACACATGTGAAAATAGGTACGTCAGCATAAAAATGCCTGTGAGATACATAGGCTTTGTGAAAATAGGATTCATGACTTGAGTTTAAAGAAACTGTTTAATAAAAAGTAGCCATGAATCTTGTTGAATGTTCCCTTTCATAAATCATTTGAAAAGCAATGGATAAATCAAATGATATATATGTATATAAAAGAATAATGTATGGTTAAATGAATAACCAAGTAAAATGAGTTTGTATAAGTTAAGTCATTTGTAAAACGATGTTTATGTGAAGATTGTATTGTAGATGTAATATGTCTAAACTGAAATGGTTTAAATAACGCTACGATATGTAATACCATAAAAGCACTTATATATAGGAAGTACCAGTGACGTATCCACCATGTTTTTATCGTATTACACATCGCCTCGTTACTTAAATCACTTACCCAAAACAACCACCAAAATGTAATGTTTAACAATTGTAGAAATGTTTATGTATGGTCAAATACGGTTCACACGGTTCAACAGTTACAAACGGTTCATATAATCAAATGGTTACGACGGTTCACATAGTCAAATGGTTACAACGGTTCATATAGTCAAATGGTTACAACGGTTCACATAGTCAAATAGTTACAAACGGTTCAAAATGTAATATAATGTGTTCATATGCTCGATGAACATATGCAACAAAATGTAATGTAAAATAATGTACTAAGTATGCTAAGTAAGCATACATAGCAAAAAAATGTAATGTAAATCATGTACTATGTCACACCCCCAAAATCCACACGCGGAGTATCACCGCTTGGAGGCGTGACTGACCAGGATCAAACCACTAATCATATTGAACAAGCAAGTAATTAATTGTAAAAGTCCAACCAACACAGTTAGTGTCCAAAACAAGCATAGTTTAAGTTATGAGCGGAAGCATAATGTTTAAAACCAAAACATAAGTTTAAATATCCAAAGGTTTAACATGGCACACTGCTGTCCATGTCCCACAACGATACTTCCAATGCAAGCTCCAGCTAAGTACCTATTGACCTGCAAAGCATGTAGTAACGAGTCAACAATAATGTTGAGCGAGTTCACAGTTGGGTGTTCGTTTTAAGTTGTTCCAAAAACAGCTCCTTTAACTGGCATCCCTGCCGTGGGGTTACCCCATAGTTGAAAAACGTGATTTGTTTAACCCATTAACTCTGGCAATCCAGCCGTGGGGGCTACCCCATGATAGTTATCTGGCATTTCGGCCGTGGGGCTACCCCTTGACAGTTATCTGGCATTTCGGCCGTGGGGGCTACCCCATGTATACACTAGACTCGTTACCATATCGACTGCTGACTGAAGTCATGTTTAAGTGCCCTGAACTGTCAATGTCTATCAGCATTGACGTGCCCAGATCCATTAGTTCACGCCCGTCCTCTGCGGCACGGTGTGAGGCTTGTCAGACCTAAATAGCGCTATCTAACTAATGACCCGCTCGCCATTGGCCCGGCGATTAAGTCGATATTAAAAGGAGGGACTTCGTGATAGAGTTTTGGTCTAGTAAAGTTATCTGTCCATGAGGACGAGGAATTATATTCCTAAACCAATACTGTCCTACCCAAGAAAGGACGAGGAACCCATGTTCCTTAACCCCATTCCCAACCCCTGGGAATCCCATGCTTTGTAGAAAGTGTGAACTCACCTTGGTTTGCTCGGTATGCTAAACTATGTGCTCGCAAGTAATCAATCAAGTCCTATAGTTATGCACGTATTCGCAATCAGTTTACATCCACATAGTTCACGTATAAATCATGTTCATATAATACACCGTAATTGTTCATGAAATACACTCATGCAATTCAAATCATAGCAGTTAATCCCGTATCATCACATAATCATTTAGTAACCAAAGCAGTCGAATATTACTTAGAATAAGGGTGGCCCAATAGTAACAATTATCATACACCTGATTTGCTTGTAACCCACCTATTATGTTCTACCAACCATCCTAATCTGCCCAAAGTGATTGTGCGATCAGCCACGTGTGGTCCAGTTTGATGTGTGGCCCAGATAAATAGTAAGTCCAAGTAAGAGGCCCAATCCTAATGGATCTCGCCATCACCCCCCTCCCATCCGTATTATCTTTGTAACCTAATCGACGGTGGTTTCTATTATTTGTAATATTCTTAAACATCCTTTATCCATTTAATGATCCTGTCCGTGCTCATAGCAATCAACCCAACAAGATTTTTTTTTCTATTTAATACACACCACTGATAACAAGAAATTTAACACATATATATTTACATATCCCATTAAATAATCACACCCTTGATTCCTATGAATCTAATTCCTAAAAGGGGCGACACATATACAGACTTGGAAAAAGGCACTAGGAAGTGGATTATTAATATATGCCATCAATCAACAACATTTAGGAGGGAACATCATCATTGGCTAAAAAGGGAGAGACACAAAAGTCAAGGCACAAGCATCCAAGATTACAACATATAATCATCATTATACCACCTTGCATAGAATCAAAAGATAAGTCAGTCATATGATATGATTATGCGGCCCAATTAGATATACTTGTGTGGTCTTTTAGTCAAACATTGAATGGCCCATGTGACACTACATTACTCACTGACGGCAAACAATACCCTCAACCATGTGATACATTAATCATTGAATCTAGCAAGAACCCTAAGTCACACTTACTATCCTATACACGCAAATCGAACAACATCAATTAATTCATTAACATTATCATCGACTATGCATAACCAACTACATGAACATCACACGTATACATACAATTCTGTTAATCGAGTTTACGATTAAACATTAAACAAGAACAAACAACTAAGAAATAATACAAATATGGATCTACTAACCAAGAGGGTCGACCGAATGGAATGATGCTTCAATGATGGGGGTCTACTGCCGCACGATCTAGGCAGAGGGGTAGGGTTTTGCCGATTGAAAACTTTCATGCAAAGGTTTGAAGAAAATAAATAACAGATCGCTACTGGGCCAAAGGCCCACTCTTGTTTTCGTTGGACCCATGGTGGACGAAAACACTTTGTGTTTTCGTGGGTGGGTGGGGTTTTCGGCTAGAGGTGATTTCAGTGGCACCACTTTGTTGTTCTTAATTGCACAATACATTATCAATACAAAGCATGCTATTTACACATCAACATTTATAAAAACACACTATGATACACACCAAATATAAATATAGAACAACACTTAGTGAACAGTTATCAAATCAAGTAGAGACCTTGAAACTCGGGTTGTCACATTATCCCCAAGTTGAAAGAAATTTCGTCCCGAAATTTGGTACATACTCACTGAGGAAGCTAGTTAAGTTGCATGGTTTTCCTGATTTTCCTGGGGTGTCACATCCTCCCCCCGTTGATCTGGAATTTCGTCCCGAAATTCCGTAGCTTCAGCCTCAGTAGTGGTTGTACTGTTCGCGAATCATTGGGGATACTTTTTCTTCATTTGATCTTCGCGCTCCCAGGTAAACTCTGGGCCGCGATGTGAGTTCCAACGAACTCAAACGAGAGGTATTCTTGTACGCTTGAGGGCCTTAACATCCTGGTCTGTGATTTCAACTGGTTCCTCGACGAATCGTAACTACTCGTCTATAATGAGCTCCTTCAAAGGAACTATGTGGGTCTCATCTGACAGACACTTCTTCAGATTCGACACGTGGAAAACGTTGTGAACTGCACTGAGTTCTGTTGGTAGGTTCAGTTTGTAGGCCACCTTGCCTATTTTCTCTATGATTTCGAATGGTCCAACGTATCGTGGGTTACGTTTACCTCGTTTACCAAAACGAACCACACCCTTCCAGGGTGAAACTTTGAGTAGCACTCGCTCCCCAACCTGGAGCTCGAGAGGTTTTCTGCCCTTATCGGCGTAGACTTTCTGACGGTCACGAGCTGTCGCCATTCGTTGTCGTATCTGAGCAATTCGCTCTGTTGTGTCTACCTCAAGTTCTGGACCAGTAATCTGACTATCCCCCACCTCTGCCCAACGAAGAGGTAACCGGCATTTACGTCCGTACAATGCCTCAAACGGAGCAGCTTTAATGCTGGTGTGGTAGCTGTTATTGTACAACAATTCCACGAGTGGCAGATGCTTTTCCCAGCCGTTGCCAAAGTTAATTACACATGCCCTAAGCATGTCTTTGAGGGTCTGGATGGTACGTTCCGACTGCCCATCCGTTTGCGGGTGATAAGTTGTGCTCATATCTAGCCGTGAGCCAAAGGACTTGTGCATTGCTTGCCACAGTTCTGAAGTAAAACGTGCATCTTGATCCGAGATAATAGAGGTGGGCACTCCGTGCCTCGAGACAACTTCCTTAAGATATACGTCTGCTAGTGTGGAGAACTTATCCGTTTCCTTGATAGCCAAAAAGTGAGCAGACTTTGTGAGTCGATCCATGATCACCTAAATAGTATCGTTACCACGTTGAGATCTAGGCAGGCCAGTAACAAAATCCATGGAAATTTGCTCCCATTTCCATTGTGGTATCTCTGGTTGTTGGAGTAGGCCTGAAGGTTTCTGGTATCCCGTCTTGACTCTCGCACAAGTCAAGCACTTGCTAACGTAAGTTGCTATGTGGGCTTTCATGCTAGGCCACCAATATGTAGTTTTGATATCGTGGTACATCCTATCCGAACCAGGATGTACTGAGTAGCGAGACTTATGTGCCTCATCCCTCACAAGCTCTCGTAGGTTGCCATAAAGTGGGACCCAAATGCGTCCTGTTACGTAGTAAGCACCGTCTTCCTTCTGTTCTAAGCGTTGCCTTGAGCCGCGTAGGGCTTCAGCCCTGATGTTTTCTGGTTTCAATGCTTCTACCTGAGCATCTCGTATCTGAGAAGGAAGACTAGACTGTATAGTGAGTTGTAAAGCTCGTACGCGCTTGGGCGCAGTGTCCTTTCGACTGAGGGCGTCAGCCACAACATTGGCTTTGCCTGGGTGGTACCTGATTGAGCATTCGTAATCATTCAGCAGTTCGACCCATCGTCGTTATCGCATATTCAGTTCCTTCTGTTTGAAGATATGCTCGAGGCTCCTGTGGTCGGTTTAGATGGCGCACTTGGTACCGTACATGTAATGTCGCCATATCTTAAGTGCAAAAACAACAGCTCCCAGCTCTAAGTTGTGTGTAGTGTAGTTTCTTTCATGAACTTTGAGTTGGCGTGAAGCGTAGGCTATAACCTTATCCCGTTGCATCAGTACACAACCAAGACCCTGAATTGATGCGTCGCAGTAAACCACGAAGTCGTCTGTGCCCTCTGGCAATGAAAGGATAGGCGCACTGCAAAGTCTATCCTTTAAGTGCTGAAATGCTAATTCCTGTAAATTTCCCCATCGATAAACAACGCCTTTCTGCGTTAGTGAGGTAAGAGGCTGTGCAATCTTGGAAAAAAAAATCCTTAATGAACCTCCTGTAGTAACCTGCCAAACCCAAGAATTGGCGAATCTCTGTTGGTGTACGAGGTGCAGGCCAGTTCTTAATTGAGTCTACCTTGGATGGATCAACGTGAATCCCATCCTTGTTCACCACATGGCCTAAGAAATGGACTTCACGAAGCCAGAAGTCGCATTTTGAAAACTTGGCGTATAGCTGTTCTGCTCGAAGGAGTTCCAAAATGAGTCGTAATTGTTGCTCGTGTTCCTCCTGAATCTTAGAATAGATCAGTATGTCGTCGATAAATACAATAACGAACTTGTCTAGGTACGGCTTGAACACTCGATTCATCAAGTCCATGAAAACCGCAGGTGCGTTTGTCAGCCCAAAAGGCATAACCAAAAACTCATAATGTCCATAACGGGTTCTACAGGCTGTTTTGGAGACGTCCTCTTCTCGGACTCTCAGCTGGCGATATCCTGTTCTCAAATAAATCTTCGAATAAAAGCTCGACCCTTGCAGCTGGTCGAATAGGTCGTCGATGCGTGGAAGAGGATAGCGATTCTTCACGGTCACCTTGTTGAGTTCACAATAGTCGATGCACATTCTGAATGTACCGTCTTTCTTCTTCACGAATAGCACTGGAGCTCCCCAGGGCGAAGAGCTAGGACGAATAAAACCCTTATCCAAGAGTTCCTGTAGTTGTGTAGAGAGTTCTTCCAACTCTGATGGAGCTAAGCGGTACGGCGCACGAGCTACTGGTGCGGCTCCTGGAGCTAGTTCAATCTGAAACTCGACTTGGCGATGCGGCGGAAGGCCATGTAGTTCCTCTGGAAATACCTCAGGATAGTCGCGTACAATTGGAAAATCTTCTATCTTTTTCTCTTTCTTCGAGGTGTCTGTAACGAGAGCCAGAATAGCAGTGTGCCCCTTTCTCAAGCACTTCTGAGCCTTAAGGAAAGAAATGATGCTCACAACAGCACCACTCTTGTTGGCACGAATCATGAGAGGTTTATCCCCTGAGCGAGGAATACGGACAAATCTTCTCGTTGCAAAGAATCTATGCTTGTTGTTGGGATAACCAATCCATACCAATAACGATGTTGAAACCACCACAACGTTGGGGTCATACCTAGCATCACCCTGACCAATCACGAACACTCGACCCCTGGCACCATTGACGTCGTTATTACCCCCGTTGTTGCCTCTATTGTTGTTGTGGTTCTGATTCTGGTTCTGGTTCAACTGTGGACAGTGTCTCATGAAGTGACCTTCAGCACCACACTGATAACATCCCTTGTTACCCTGCTGTTGCTGCTGATTCCGTGGAGCTTGCGGCTGCTGTTGTCGGTTCTGGTTTGCAGGACGTGAGTTTCTACAATCCTTGGCTCCATGACCAAGCTGGTTGCATCTCTGACAACGATCTTTGTTGCACGGCCCGTTGTGGTGCAAATTACATCGATAGCACTTAGGGTGGTTTCCCTTGTATCCACCCTGACTTCAAATACCAAAAGACTGCTGACTGGGGCCCTGTACTCATCCGTTTTTCGCTGCTGTGACCGAGACTGAACCGAAGTGGAACCCTTGCTCAAATTCCATCCCACTTGCGTTTGTTGTCACTGGGAGCATCCAAAGTAATTGTAGCAGTATTAATACGTTTCTATTTCTGACCCCATCATCTGGAGGTTGAAGAACTCTACCTCCAACTTATGAATGCCATCACGATTGCGATATTCCTCTTTGATCCATTCCTTGAAGGTGTTCCATGGAGTGGCGTTAGCAGCAACCAACCCCAGCAATTTGGACCTGAGCGTTCCACCACGTGAGCGCTATACTCTCGAGAGTACCGGTAGCATACTTCACCCTGCGAGCCTTAGGGCATTCACACATCTCGAAAACAGATTCGAGCTTTTCGAACCAGTGGAGGAGACCTACAGCTCCTTTAGTGCCACTGAAAGTACTAAGACGACAGTCCATGAACGTCCTGAATGTGCATACAGGCGGCTGAGCGTTCTGACCTTGTTGCGCGAGGAAGAAAAGACAGGGTTAAGCGCGAGAGTTGGGTCATGAGAGTAGGATCTAACATCCTAGGTTAGGTTCGGAATAGCAGGTTATACCTCCTGCCTGAGCGGCTGCGAGTGCTGCCGTAACTTGTTCGTTGATAAGAGCCGTCAGCCGGCTTTAGTTTGGTTCTCACATTCCCTCATGATCTTCACATCGAAAGAAACATAAGTAGGAAAGGTGTCGCGAATGTGTGTAAGTGTTGAGTGACAGAGGGAAGCAAGCACATATGTGTTTTCAAACTATAGTTGCTACGTTTATCTAAGCATACCATGAGCAAAGTTCTATGCAATCTAGCAAGTAGGCAATATAAAACGTAAACCATATCACCTAGAATGTCGAGCCTTGCACGTGGAGTGAAGCGTCGTTGTGGATCGTAGAGCACTGTACAGGTTATAGTCTGGTTTTAACAAAAATGTTTTCCTTTATTAAAATCAAGTTCTCTATAACCAATGGCTCTGATACCTAACTGTCACACCCCAAAAATCCACACGCGGAGTATCACCGCTTGGAGGCGTGACTGACCAGGATCAAACCACTAATCATATTGAACAAGCAAGTAATTAATTGTAAAAGTCCAACCAACACAGTTAGTGTCCAAAACAAACATAGTTTAAGTTATGAGCGGAAGCATAATGTTTAAAACCAAAACATAAGTTTAAATATCCAAAGGTTTAACATGGCACACTTCTGTCCATGTCCCACAACGACACTTCCCATGCAAGCTCCAGCTAAGTACCTATTGACCTGCAAAGCATGTAGTAACGAGTCAACAATAATGTTGAGCGAGTTCACAGTTGGGTGTTCGTTTTAAGTTGTTCCAAAAACAGTTCCTTTAACTGGCATCCCTGCCGTGGGGGTTACCCCATAGTTGAAAAACGTGATTTGTTTAACCCATTAACTCTGGCAATCCAGCCGTGGGGGCTACCCCATGTATATACTAGACTCGTTACCATATCGACTGCTGACTGAAGTCATGTTTAAGTGCCCTGAACTGTCAATGTCTATCAGCATTGACGTGCCCAGATCCATTAGTTCACGCCCGTCCTCTGCGGCACGGTGTGAGGCTTGTCAGACCTAAATAGCGCTATCTAACTAATGACCCGCTCGCCATTGGCCCGGCGATTAAGTCGATATAAAACGGAGGGACTTCGTGATAGAGTTTTGGTCTAGTAAAGTTATCTGTCCATGAGGACGAGGAATTATATTCCTGAACCAATATTGTCCTACCCAAGAAAGGACGAGGAACCCATGTTCCTTAACCCCATTCCCAACCCCTGGGAATCCCATGCTTTGTAGAAAGTGTGAACTCACCTTGGTTTGCTCGGTATGCTAAACTATGTGCTCGCAAGTAATCAATCAAGTCCTATAGTTATGCACGTATTCGCAATCAGTTTATGTCCACATAGTTCACGTATAAATCATGTTCATATAATACACCGTAATTGTTCATGAAATACACTCATGCAATTCAAATCATAGCAGTTAATCCCGTATCATCACATAATCATTTAGTAACCAAAGCAGTCGAATATTACTTAGAATAAGGGTGGCCCAATAGTAACAATTATCATACACCTGATTTGCTTGTAACCCACCTATTATGTTTTACCAACCATCCTAATCGGCCCAAAGTGATTGTGTGATCAGCCACGTGTGGTCCAGTTTGATGTGTGGCCCAGATAAATAGTAAGTCCAAGTAAGAGGCCCAATCCTAATGGATCTCGCCATCACCCCCCTCCCATCCGTATTATCTTTGTAACCTAATCGACGGTGGTTTCTATGATTTGTAATATTCTTAAACATCCTTTTACCATTTAATAATCCTGTCCGTGCTCATAGCAATCAACCCAACAAGATTTTTTTTTCTATGTAATACACACCACTGATAACAAGAAATTTAACACATATATATTTACATATCCCATTAAATAATCACACCCTTGATTCCTATGAATCTAATTCCTAAAAGGGGCGGCACATATGCAGACTTGGAAAAAGGCACTAGGAAGTGGATTATTAATATATGCCATTAATCAACAACATTTAGGAGGGAACATCATCATTGGCCAAAAAGGGAGAGACACAAAAGTCAAGGCACAAGCATCCAAGATTACAACATATAATCATCATTATACCACCTTGCATAGAATCAAAAGATAAGTCAGTCATATGATATGATTATGCGGCCCAATTAGATATACTTGTGTGGTCTTTTAGTCAAACATTGAATGGCCCATGTGACACTACATTACTCACTGACGGCAAACAATACCCTCAACCATGTGATACATTAACCATTGAATCTAGCAAGAACCCTAAGTCACACTTACTATCCTATACACGCAAATCGAACAACATCAATTAATTCATTAACATTATCATCGACTATGCATAACCAACTACACGAACATCACACATATACATACAATTCTGTTAATCGAGTTTACGATTAAACATTAAACATGAACAAACAACTAAGAAATAATACAAATATGGATCTACTAACCAAGAGGGTCGACCGAATGGAATGATGCTTCAATGATGGGGGTCTACTGCCGCACGATCTAGGGAGAGGGGTAGGGTTTTGCCGATTGAAAACTTTCACGCAAAGGTTTGAAGAAAATAAATAACAGATCGCTACTGGGCCAAAGGCCCACTCTTGTTTTCGTTGGACCCATGGTGGATGAAAACACTTTGTGTTTTCGTGGGTGGGTGGGGGTTTCGGCTAGAGGTGATTTCAGTGGCACCACTTTGTTGTTCTTAATTGCACAACACATTATCAATACAAAGCATGCTATTTACACATCAACATTTATAAAAACACACTGTGATATACACCAAATATAAATATAGAACAACACTTAGTGAACAGTTATCAAATCAAGTAGAGACCTTGAAACTCGGGTTGTCACATACTATAAATGTACTAATGAACATAGCAAGTATATGATGTGAAAACAGGAAAGCATGAATGTAACAAGTAGGCACATGTGTTTCACCCCAAAACAGTTTGAAAACAGTAAAAGAGGGGTCTATGTACTCACTTGAGATTGCCTAGAAGTCCATGAGTAACAACCAAGCAATGCTAGAGATCACGGAAAATCAACGGCACCTTAATAAGTAACTATGTTAATAAATCGAACCTAAATCGGAGGATCGGATAGAATGAGAGTTCGTAAACCAAACGAGTATGGGAACTCGTGTAATATGGTTTAACAAAGCCTACATACTAATATGGAACCTAACCTAAGTGCTTACGACCCATTACGACCCGCTTAGGTAGCTTATGCTACTTTAACGCGTCGTTCGCGTAAAACACGTTCGGAACGCTTAACTAGTCCTATGATAAGTAAAATATGCCTTAACATGTCTAATATTGTTGCCAAATCAGTTCAGATATCAAAAGTTATGTTACATATGCTTAATATGAATTTTGGCGTAAAAATGGCATTTTGGTCAATTACCTAAGGCATATATACTACCTATCATACAACTACTCAAACGATATGACCATAAGGTATAACCTCGGAAGGTTATTCCCTATAAACCTATGGTCACCTAATATGTTTGATCGGATCCTAATGATCGATCAAATGGGTCGGGTTCGAAAGTATAAGCGATTGTTTAGATTGCTTACCTTACGACCCTATATAAGCACTAAACTAAAAGTGACGAGCTAAGCATGTTAAAACATGCTTAACTAAGTTTAGAAAACAGGTTTGGTATCAAAACAAACGGTTTTGATACCTAAGAGTAGTTTGGTAACAAAATACGCAAGAATGTGCATTTTGGCCGAAACTACGGCTCGTCACTGAGCCTAGATAACGTGGTAATCAGTAGGTATAGTCACTAGGGACTATAACCATCGTGATTACGCTCACGTTGTGAAGCTCAAACGAACTTCGCATTGACCATAAACTGGTCAATGCCGAAAGTCAAACAAAGTTTGACTTTAACGGTAAAAGAATAAAAAGAATGAAGGAACACTTACAAAGGGTCCAAGAACGGAAGTTTTGAATCCGAATACTCTCAGGTATGAAGTGTTAAACACAACAACTTAGAGAGCAAATTCAGATTTCAAAGGTGTGGGTTTTTGGGGTTGAGATCATGGGGTATTTATAGGATTTCTTGAACCGTTAAGATCGTTTATAATAATCCGTGATTCAATCTCATCCCTACACTTGTTGCAACACTAAGGTAACTCAAAATGGCCCCTCATGATCAGGTATCAACATGTGGAATTGAGTTTGGAGTGCATAACAACTGTTAACAACTGTTAAAACTGATTAAACTGATATGGGAGGCTGACACAGGCCACGTAAGGAGACACCAAGAGTTTACGCGGGCCGACTGGCCCTTCTGATCAGAAACAACTTTGCAATATTGACAATTTTGGTCCCTGTTGGTGTTTAAGGCTCATTTTGACACGTTTAAGGCCCGTTAAGCCAACTTTAAGGCCCTAAAATGATGCCTAAACATTTTGGACATGAAACATGCTCAAAAATATCTCGGATGTCGGTTCGTTTGGTCGTATGATCGCGATGTTCGCTTAATTACGACGAAATGCGCATAAGCGCGAAAAACGATCCAAATTGCGCGACGAATGGATTTTTCTTATGCCAAACACTAAAATAAAATATTTTAATGCTTACATAAATTTTTGGATGTCCAGATGTATTCAGAATGTAAGTTATGCGCGAAAATGCAAACTTGTGCACTTTTTGACGCTTTTAGTCCCTGAATGACCCAAAAGTTTATTTTAGCACACCGAACCCCTCAAAGCCTATTTCTAAGCTACGTAAAGGATATTTATGGTATGTTTAACTTATGGTCATGTTCTGGAATGTCTGTTACAGTTCAAATTGGCATACTTTCGCAGTTTGTCAAGTTTAGTCCCTGTAAGCGAATTAACTTGATTTTGCCATACCCAAGCCTTCAAAACTTATTTCTAAGTTATGTAAGGGTTATTTAACGTATGTTAAGCATATGTTGATGTTCCAGAGTGTTCGTTGCATTAAACTGATTATATTTACGCATCAGTGCGCGTATAACCTTCTAGAAAGCGATTTAAAGCTTGAAATCGAACAAGAATTGATATGTGCAAAAGATACACATATTTATACCAATCCCAAGTATGAAATACAATATTTCATTGGTTGGGTATTTTTTTATGGTCGCAGTGACACAGGTGTCACATAACTTCATCAATCCTATGCATCATTTCCTGAAACACATGTGAAAATAGGTACGTCAGCATAAAAATGCCTGTGAGATACATAGGTTTTATTGATTTAGGATTCATGACTTATAAGTTTAGAAAAAAAAAGTTGTTTAACAAAATTCAGTCATGATCCTTGTAGAATGTTTTTGTTTTATAAATCATATAAAAATCGATAAGGAAATAGATGATTTAAAGGAAATATGTATGGTTAAATAAATAACCAAGTAAAATGAATTTGTATAAAATGTGTTGTTTGTAAAATAATGTTTTGTAAAGATATGTTAATTTGTGTAAAATGTAACATGTCAAAATTGAAATGGTTTAAATAACGCTACGATATGTAATATCATAAAAGCACTTATATATAGGAAGTACCCAGCGGTGTATCCACCACGCTTTTATCATATTACACACGTCTCGTTACTTAAATCACTTACCCAAACAAACCACCAGTGTAAAAATGTTCATGTATAACTAAATGTAATGTTTAAACAAATGTTGAAATGTTATTGAGTAAACAATTGTAATGTAGAGTGAATAAAAAGTCTTTATTGATTAAAAGCATTTACTCGACCCTATAAGAAAGAAATATATAAAACAATGCATTTGATAAATTATAATCAAAATTTATGTTTTGTAAAATAATGCATGCTTTACTGATACAAACATCTATGTGGTGTTGTGAAAATGCATGCATTCAAGCCTTGAGACTGTGGCGATAAACCCTTAAACGAATTAAAGATTTATCTGAGTTATGTTTATCGAATTCGGTCATTCCTTCCATCCAAACATACCTAGGATGTCAGGAACGGGAGTTGTCAATTCCTATGGTACCACTACCTACTAACGAACGGCGTAGCTAAGGTTAATGAATGTATTTTTGAGCCATTTAAACAAACCAAATGTCATACCAAAATGTAAGCATGTTTTATGAAAATAATGTACTAGGTATGCAACAAATGGACATACATAGCATGAAATGAAATGTAAAATAATGTATTAAGTATGCAACAAATGGACATACATAGCATGAAATGAAGTGTAAAATAATGTACTAAGTATGCACTAAATGGACATACATAGCATAAAATGTAATGTAAAACGATGTTCTAAGTATGCACTAAATGGACATACATAGCAAAAACATAATGAAATCATGTACTAATAGTGTACTAATGAACATAGCAAGTATATGATATGAAAACATGGAAAGCATGAAAGTAACAAGTAGGCACATGTGTTTCACCCCAAAATGTTTGAAAAACAGTAAAAGAGGGGACTATGTACTCACTTGAGGGTGCTTAGAAGTCTCGAACAAAAACCAAGCAAAGCTAGAGGGATCACGGAAATCAATCGGCACCTAGTATAGGTAACTATGTAAATAAACGGACCTAACTCGGAAGATCGGATAGTATGAGGTTTCGTAAACCAAATGAGTATTGGAACTCATATGATATGGTTTAATAAACCCTACATACTAAAATGAAACCTAACCTAAATGCTTACGACCCATTACGACTCGTTTAGGTAGCTTATGCTACTTTAACGTGTCGTTCGCGTAAAACGCGTCCGGACCGCCTAACTAGTCCTATGACAAGTAATATATTCCTTAACATGTCTAATAATGTTGCCAAATCAGTTTAGATGTCAAAAGTTATGTTACATATGCTTAAAATGAATTTTGGCGTAAAAAGGGCATTTTGGTAATTTTCCTAAGGCATATAAACTACTTATCATACAACTAACTAAACGACGTGACCATAAGGTATAACCTCAGAAGGTTATTCCCTATATAACTATGGTCACCTAATGTGTTTGGTCGGATCCTAATGATCAACCAAATGGGTCGGGTTCGAAAGTATAAGCGATTGATTAGATCGATTACCTTACGACCCTATATAAGCACAAATCTAAAAGTGACGAGCTAAACATGTTTAACGAGGTTTGAAAACAAGTTTGATATCAAGACAAAGGGTCTTGATACCCAAAAGTAGTTTTGTTACAAAATAGGCAAGAATACGCATTTTAGCCGAAACTACGACTCGTTACTCAGCCTAGATAACGTGGTAATCAGTAGGTATAGTCACAAGGGACTATAACCATCGTGATTACGCTCACGTTATGAAGTTCTAATGAACTTCGTGTGGACCATAAACTGGTCAATGCAGAAAGTCAAACAAAGTTTGACTTTCAGGCTAAAAACGCGTAAAATAACGAAAGAGGACTTACAAAAGGTCCAAGAATGGAAGTTTGATCTGAATTTTCTCAGGTATAAAGTGTTTCCACTCCAACTTAGAGAAAAATCTGATCAAGGTGTGAGTTCAAGTGAAGTGGGGGTGGGCTATTTATAGTTTTTGCACAACCGTTAAGATCGTTCATTGTAAAACGAGCTTCGATCTCATCCGTAGACATGTGCCCATGGTTTTGTGAAACCATGGGAGCCCCTAAAATGGCCCATAGTACTGAAAATACCATTTGCAAGAGTGTACAACAGCTGGAACAGCTGGAAACATGCTGAAAAATCATTTTTGCAGGTCTGGCATGTTCATACCGGCCGCGTAAGGTCCAAGGGGGGGCTTACGCTGGCCGCCTGAGATCCCAGTTCAGCAAACAAGTTTCAAAAGTTGCTGTTTCAGTCCCTGCATTCTTTTAAGCCCCGTTTTGACACGTTTGAGGCCCGTTAAGCCATTTTGAAGGCTCTATAATGATGCCTAAGCATAAGGGACATGAAACATGCTCACAAATATGTCGGATGTTGTTTCGTTTGGCCGTACGATCATGTTATTCGGTTAATTACGACGAAACACGAACGAACGCGAAAAACGATCCAAATGATGCGACGAATGGATTTTATCATGCCAAACAATAAAATAAAATAATTTAATGCTTACATAAATTTTTGGATGTCCGGATGTATTCAGAACGTAAGATATGCGCGAAAGTGCAAACTTAGGCACTTTTTGACGCTTTTAGTCCCTGAATGACCAAGAAGTTTATTTTTGCGCACCAAACACCCTAAAGCCTATTTCTATGCTATGTAAAGGATATTTAGGGCATATTTAACTTATGATCAAGTTCCAGAATGTTCGTTACAGTACGAATCGGCATACTTTCGTAGTTTGTCGAATTTAGTCCCTCTAAGCGAATAAACTTGATTTCGGCACACCAAACCTTCCAAAACTTATTTCTAATTTATGTAAAGGTTATTTAAGGTAGGTTATGCCTATGTCACTGTTCCGGAGTGTTTGTTGCATTATACTAGTTATATTTACGCATCAGTGCGCGTATAACCTTCCAGAAAGCGATTTAGAGCCCGAAATCGAACAAGAATTGATATGTGCGAATGATACACATATTTATACAAATCCCAAGTATGAAATACAGTATTTCATTTTTTTGGTATTTGTTTGATGGCCCT
Organism: Helianthus tuberosus; assembly: GCA_030545235.1. NCBI lineage: Eukaryota > Viridiplantae > Streptophyta > Magnoliopsida > Asterales > Asteraceae > Helianthus > Helianthus tuberosus. The sequence goes on from CM060426.1 coordinate 36,620,710, forward strand.
GGATGCACAGGTGTCACAGTCTCCCCTACTTCAGGAAATTTCGTCCCGAAATTTTATTTAGAGGAAACTTGTGAGAGTTTGAAACATGAAGTTGAAAAGATAAAAAAACACTGGTTAAGGTTCTAAACTTCTAGTAACTTTAATAACATCATGCTTGCAATGTAAGAGGGACACTTATATAAAAGTTTATAAAGTGTTATTGGTGCGTCCACCGTACCTTCATTACATTGTTTGCGTTTCGTTATTGTTGCCACTATAGGTTCTTACACATGATAAATCTTACTGGGGTTTTCTGTGCACTGAATTTCATAATTATGTATGCATCCATAATTAGGTAATTCGTTGCATAGTCACGCAGTGCATCTTATAATGCGTAGGGGAAAAAAATAATGAACGAACTTGTGATGATTGTGACTAGACCACCATTGGGTCCTTTTAATTAAATCAATAAATGATTTAAATAGACTACCAAGGAGTCTGTTCAGCTATATCACCACATGTCATTCTTAACTAGATTCTGAATCAATCTTTTGACTTAGACCACTCAAAGGGGTCTCTTTGAAAGATGGAATGGTACCATATAATCCAAGGGTCTTAACGATTATGTAGAAGCCCATTATGGGTTTAGGGTAGTACCTTTGGATATCCTACTGTGAATCTTTCACATGAAGATATGGAAGATTCTACGAGGATTTGGATAATGAAAACAAAAACACAAAAGAAAACACATAACACATAATCACATAACCACAAAATTGTTTATCTTGATCTTTAATTTGTTATCATTTTGTTAATTTGTTTTGTTAATTGTGCACATTTATTTAAAGCACACCAGGTATCCAATCTGTGGATTTTGATTGGCACTTTAAATATTTTCCAAGAATCTAACTATAAAGATAGGGATATCTTAAAAAGAAAATTCGATTTCGATTGCAAGGAATCATAATATTCGAATTTAGGTACTCAAGGAATCCAATTAAGGACTCTGGTTTGAAAGATAATCATCCAAAAGGATCTAATTGTGAAGATAAAAAGATCCCATATGGATTTTGGGATTTAAAAGGCGGGAGGCGTTTCAAATCCTTGCACTAGACGTGCTTAAGTTAAAACATGAGTTAAAATGCTTATGAAGTTGAGGTGCTAGATATGCCAAGGCGACATACGAAGCAGAATTTGAAGGTTAAGTCAATGCATGAGAAAATATTTTTGAAAACTATGCATGGGGTTTCTTTTTGAAATGTGTTTAATGTTTTTGAAACCTTATATATAATACTTTTGAAATCATAAAGTAGGTGTATTAAGTACGTATATTTATAAAATGTTTTAAAATCATGCAAGATGAGATTTTGAAATTATGTATAAGGTTTTTGAAAATATGAATAATGCTTTTTGAAATCATGCACTTGATATATTAAGAAAATATACTGTTTTAATATTGTTTTCAGACTATATGAAACATTTTGAAATCATGAAGGTTGTTTTGAAAACTTATGCTATGCATGTTGTTATGAAAATCAGAATGCAATGGGCATGAGATCGAAAAATTACCCTTAGTTATCTAACCAAGGATTTAAAGGCACAGATGTGCAAAATGCACGATTACTCAAAATGTCACTTATTTTCTGTACTTCGTTTCTTAGAATGAAACGAGTACTTAAAATTTTTGAGGAAATCATGAGGGATCACATGAAAGGGGGAATCACAAGAGTAGTTTGTTTAAAGAACATAGTTCCTTGATGTAGGTATTATAGGGAAATGCCATACACATATGTAACTACACTTGTACATCAGAATTGTGAAAACCCATTTATTTAAAACAAATTGTTTCAGGGTTCAACAAAAGATACAAAGCATGAAAGTTCAGATTATTTAAAGTAGCTTCTTCTGATCGGCCAAATGTTCATTTGTGGGTTGGGTTTGCATTGACAATCTCTGGGCATTTGTTGCTGAAATGGCTCGTCTCGCCACAGTTATAGCACGATCCAGGTGGAAAACGAGCTTGGATAGGGTTGGCTTGTGGTTGATTTGGACCACCTTGGGCTGGGTTAGTTCGACAAGCACTTGCCAGGTGACCAATTCGCCCACATGATACACACACACGACACTGTAGGTGAGCTTGGTGATGCCCGTTACATTTGTTGCATAAGCTGGTGGTGCTGCCACCTGGCTAGGTCTGGTCTGATTTGGTGCAATGACTGGAGAATTCTTTGAAGCTTTACGCTTCCTTGACCGTTTGGAAGGCTTGGCTTCTGCTTCCTTCGATACTTCTTGAGTGGCTCTATTATTGAGACGAGACATGGCGATACCTAAATCCACAGACTTCAGGATTACTTCGCCTATTCGCTGGGCAAATTTGGCAGTTTGCTCGGACATTTGAGTGCGCTGTGATGAAGAGACATTCTGGAGGAAGTGAAAGACACAGGAGGAAACAAGTGAAATGTCATCGGATAAACAAAACAGAATGGCAATGCATAAAAATTGCGATAATTTGTTTGTTACCTAAGGCAAACAAATGAGATGGTGACTAATCAAAGTAAGTGGGTCATAATAATGTATCGCGAAGACATGCTTTAGCCTATAAGTGGACACTCACCCCAAGAGTTCCCAGGTAAGAGTGACTGGTCCGATTATGTGGATTTGTACGAACACTCTAGCCTTAGACAGAAAACTCAGAGTACAGGCATCCACTCTTCTAGATTGCACGTGTTCACACTATAAGACCAAATTTTGACGGGATTTTGAAAAATTCGAATGGCACTAAGCCAAAAACAAATCGTCCAAAAGGGTGGGTGATTATTTCCAAAATCATTTTGGAAACTTAGATGGTTCAAAACCTAGTAATCAATCATCCTAGAACAGATGATTGCTTTTTAAAGCGGTTTTGAAATTTGTGTTCTTGTTGTGGTTGTCGCCTAAGGATAGGTGACGGTATTGTTTTATGACTAAACGTAAGTAAACTCGCGTTAGGGTCCTAGGAAGGTTATAGACTAGGTCAAAGCATTACTAATAACCTAATTCCCTATAACCATGAGCTCTGATACCAACTTTTCTGTCACACCCCGACCACGTAAAACAACAAATCGTGGCGAAAACGTCAGGGAGTGTTGTAACAGAATCATTGTTTCATAACACATGGAAATTTGAAATTTTGTTTTATTGATTAAAAGAAATTACAATGTGTTAACAACAAGGAAGCATAACATAATTAACTAGTCTTGCATCTTTTATTGTCACTAAGGCTCGAGTCTGCCTATGTGTAACTTGATCAATCCTATGCATCATTTTCTTGAAACACATGTGAAAATAGGTACGCCAGCATAAAAATGCCTGTGAGATACATAGGTTTTATTGATTTAGGAATCATGACTTATAAGTTTAGAAAAAAAAAGTTGTTTAACAAAAGTCAGTCATGATCCTTGTAAAATGTTTTTGTTTTATAAATCATATAAAAATCGATAAGGAAACAGATAATTTAAAGGAAATATGTATGGTTAAATAAATAACCAAGTAAAATGAATTTGTATAAAATGTGTTGTTTGTAAAACAATGTTTTGTAAAGATATGTTAATTTGTGTAAAATGTAATATGTTAAAATTGAAATGGTTTAAATAACGCTACGATATGTAATATCATAAAAGCACTTATATATAGGAAGTACCGGCGGCGTATCCACTATACTTTTATCATATTACACACGTCTCGTTACTTAAATCACTTACCCAAACAAACCACCAATGTAAAAATTTTCATGTATAACTAAATGTAATGTTTAAACAAATGTTGAAATGTTATTGAGTAAACAATTGTAATGTAGAGTGAATAAAAAGCCTTTATTGATTAAAAGCATTTACTCGACCCTATAAGAAAGAAATGTACAAAACAATGCATTTGATAAATTATAATCAAAATTTATATTTTGTAAAATAATGCATGCTTTACTGATACAAACATCTATGCGGTATTGTGAAAATGCATACATTCAAGCCTTGAGACTGTGGCGATAACCCCTTAAACGAATTAAAGATTTATCTGAGTTATGTTTATCGAATTCGGTCATTCCTTCCATCCAAACATACCTAGGATGTCAGGAACGGGAGTTGTCAATTCCTATGGTACCACTACCTACTAACGTACGGCGTAGCTAATGTTAATGAATGTATTTTTGAGCCATTTAAACAAACCAAATGTCATACCAAAATGTAAGCATGTTTTATGAAAATAATGTACTAGGTATGCAACAAATGGACATATATAGCATGAAATGAAATGTAAAATAATGTATTAAGTATGCAACAAATGGACATACATAGCATGAAATGAAATGTAAAATAATGTACTAAGTATGCACTAAATGGACATACATAGCATAAAATGTAATGTAAAATGATGTACTTAGTATGCACTAAATGGACATACCTAGCAAAAACATAATGAAATCATGTACTAATAGTGTACGAATGAACATAGCAAGTATATGATATGAAAACATGGAAAGCATGAAAGTAACAAGTATGCACATGTGTTTCACCCCAAAATGTTTGAAAAACAGTAAAAGAGGGGACTATGTACTCACTTGAGGGTGCTTAGAAGTCTTGAACAACAACCAAGCAAAGCTAGAGGGATCACGGAAATCAATCGGCACCTAGTATAGGTAACTATGTAAATAAACGGACCTAACTCGTAAGATCAGATAGTATGAGGTTTCATAAACCAAATGAGTATTGGAACTCATATGATATGGTTTAATAAACCCTACATACTAAAATGACACCTAACCTAAGTGCTTACGACCCATTACGACTCGTTTAGGTAGCTTATGCTACTTTAACGGGTCGTTCGCGTAAAACGCGTTCGGACCTCCTAACTAGTCCTATGACTAGTAATATGTGCCTTAACATGTCTAATAATGTTTCCAAATCAGTTTAGATGTCAAAAGTTATGTTACATATGCTTAAAATGAATTTTGGCGTAAAAAGGGCATTTTGGTAATTTTCCTAAGGCATATAAACTACTTATCATACAACTAACTAACGACGTGACCATAAGGTATAACCTCGGAAGGTTATTCCCTATACAACTATGGTCACCTATTGTGTTTGGTCGGATCCTAATGATTGACCAAATGTGTCACACCCCGACCGCGTAAAACAACAAAGCGCGGCGGAAACATCGGGGCGTGTCGCGACAGAATTAATTGTTTCATAACCATGGCATACAAAGTTGTATTTTATTTATAAACAAAGGTGTTACATTGTTTCAAACAGGTAATTAAAGAGTTCAGAACATAATTAAACATAGTCTATTATCTTTTAAAGTCTCTAAGGCACAGGTCCGCCCTAGTATCATGATCAACATCCTATGGAAAAGCACCTGAAAACACATGTGAAAATAGGTACGTCAGCATAAAAATGCCTGTGAGATACATAGGTTTTGTGAAAATAAGATTCATGACTTATGTTTGAGAAAATGTTTAGTCATGAACCTTGTTATTTGCTTTGTCTTGTAAATCATTTGAAAACAATAAGATCAGATGATATGTATAAGTAAATGTCAGGTTAAATAAATAACCATGTAAAAATGTGTTTGTATAAGATAAGTTGTTTGTAAATCAATGTCTTGTGAAAAGCATGTTATTTGTATAAAATGTTCTATGTCTCAAACTGAAATGATTCAAGTAACGTTACGCCATGTAATATCATACAAACACTTATATATAGGAAGTACCAGCGGCGTATCCACCATGCTTGTATCATATTACACACGCATCGCTAACTTAATCACTTAATCAAACCAAACCAACCAATGTAAGAAGTCTATGTTTAACCAAATTGTCAAATGTATTGAATAATATGTCAAGTGTAAATCATGTCAAATGTCTATGTCAATTATCCAGGTCAAATGTCTATGTCAAATATCCATGTCAAATGTCTATGTCAAAATGTCATGTATGGCAAGTGAAATGTCTCAACTAAACCATATGCACAAAAACAAAGTATTGAAGTAAAACTTAGTTTAAATCAAAGCTATGTTTTGTGTAAATGCATGCAACTATTTAATATGAACATTTATGTGGTATTGTGAAAATGCATACATCCAAGCCTGGCGACTGTGGTGATAAACCCTTTAAACAAATTAAAGGTCTATCTGTCTTAATGTCAACGAATTCGGTCATTCCTTTCTGTCCCCTTACCCTGGGATGTCCGGAACGGGAGTTGTCAATTCCTATGGTACCACTACCTACTAACGAACGGCGTAGCTAGTGTTAATGGATATATTGTCCCATGTAAACAAACCAAATGTCATAACAAAATGTGAGCATGTGAAAACGATGCACTAAGTATGTAATCAAATGAACATACGTAGCGTGAAATGTCATGTAAAACGATGTACTAAGTAATGCACAAAATGGGCATACCTAGCATGAAATGTCATATAAAACGATGTACTAAGTAATGCACACAATGGGCATACCTAGCATGAAATGTCATATAAAACGATGTACTAAGTAATGCACGCAATGGGCATACCTAGCATGAAATGTAATGTAAAACAATGTACCAAGTAATGCACACAATGGGCACACCTAGCATAAGATGTAATGAAATCATGTACTATAATGTACTAACGAACATAGCAGTATATGATGTGAAAACTGGAAAGCAGGAAAGTAACAAGTAGGCACATGTATTCCACCCCAAAACAGTTTGGAAAACAGTAAAAGAGGGGTCTATGTACTCACTTGAGATTGCTCAGTTGTATAAAGATAACCACCAAGTAATGCTATAGATCTCGGAATCAAACGGCACCTAGTATAGGTAACTATGTTAATAAACCGGACCTATCTCGGAAGACTGGGTAGCATTAGGGTTTGTAAACCAAATGAGTGTCGGAACTCACGTGATATGGTTTAACAAAGCCTACATGCTAAATGAAACTTAACATAATTGTTTACGACCCATTACGACCCGTTTAGGAAGCTTATGCTACTTTAACGCGTCGCGCGCGTGAAACGCGTTCGGACCGCCTAACTAGTCCTATGATAAGTATTATATGCCTAAACATGTTACATAATCAGTTATGTGACAAAGGTTTAGGTTACATATGCTTAATTACCAATTATACATGAAAAGGGTATTCTGGTAATTTACCTAAGGCATATAAACTACCTATCATACAACTACTTAAACGATGTGACCATAGGGTATAACCTCGGAAGGTTATTCCCTACCTACTATGGTCACCTAATGTGTTTGGTCGGATCCTAATGATCGACCAAACTGGGTCGGGTTCGAAGGTATAGGCGATTTATTAGATCGCCTACCCTACGACCCTAGACAACGTGGTAATCAGTAGGCATAGTCCCAAAGGACTATGACCAACGTGATTACACTCACGTTGCGAAGTTCAAACGAACTTCGCATTGACCATTACTGGTCAACGCTGAAAGTCAAACAAAGTTTGAGTTTCCGACTCGAAAAGCAGTAAAAAAAAAATAAGGAAAAGAACGAAAGAATACTTACGAAGGGTCCAAGATTCAAAGGTTCAAAGGTGTGGGTTTTGTGTTGAGGATGGATGGGTATTTATAGTAAAAGCACTACCGCTAGGATCGTTTCTTGGAAAAGGGGAAAAGATCTAGCCCGTACACTTGTTGCAAGGTTATGGAAGCTTAATTCCATCCTTATCTCATGACTAGATAATTAGGAACATGTGGTTGTGGATTAAACATGTGCAAACAGCCTGTTTAAATACTCTGCATCTGGTCTGGACACCCCATACGCATCGTATGGTATATATACCATACGCATCGTATGGGTGAACTTTGGCAGAATTACAGTTTTGGTCCCTGAACTGTATTTAGGTCATTTTTGACACGTTTAAGGCCCGTTAACCCCATTTCAAAGCTCTAAAATGAAGTTAAAGTATAGGGAACTTAAAACATGCTCAAAAATATCTCGGATGTCGGTTCGTTTAGCCGTACGAACGCGATGTTCGCTTAACTACGACGGAATGCGCATAAGCGCGAAAAACGAACCAAACGACGAAACGAATGGATTTTTCTTATGGCGAACACTAAAATAAAATGTAGTCATGCTTACATAAATTTTTGGATGTCCAGATGTATTCAGAACGTAAGTTATGCGCGAAAATGCAAACTTGTGCACTTTTTGACACTTTTAGTCCCTGAATGTTCCAAAAGTTTATTTTAGCACACCAAACCCCTCAAAGCCTATTTCTAAGCTATGTAAAGGATATTTAAGGTGTGTTTAACTTATGGTCATGTTCCGGAATGTTCGTTACAGTTCAAATTGACATACTTTCGCAGTTTGTCATATTTAGTCCCTGTAAGCGAATTAACTTGTTTTTGACATACCAAAGCCTTCAAAACTTATTTCTAAGTTATGTAAAGGTTATGTAAGGTATGTTGAGTATATGTTGATGTTCCAGAGTATTTCTCGCATTAAACTGAGTACGTTTACGCACTAGTTTGCGTATAACTCTCCAGAAAGCGATGTAGAGTTTGAAATTACATAAAAGTCAAAACATGAAAAATGTATAACACAATCAAACAAACATTGGGATCAAATAACATTGTTTTATTGATAACAGAACTGTTCATAGTGATAACAAGCGCAGTTGTTACAGTCTCCCCTACTTGTGGAAATTTCGTCCCGAAATTTATTTAGAGGAAACTCGTGGAAAAAGATGTGGATATTTCGCCTTCATTTGATCTTCACGTTCCCAAGTAAACTCGGGTCCACGTTTAGCTTCCCAGCGAACTTTGACCAAAGGAATGCGCTTGCGTTTAAGCCACTTGACTTCACGTTCCATGATTTCCACTGGTTTCTCAACAAATTTCAGTGTTTTGCCAACACGAATTTCGTCAAGTGGTATGGAGAAGTTCTCATCAGCTGTACACTTCTTGAGATTGGACACGTGAAAAGTTGGATGAACATTTCCCAGTTCAGGAGGTAACTCAAGTCTGTAGGCTACCTTTCCGATTCTTTCGACGATCTTGAATGGTCCAACGTATCTAGGTGCAAGTTTTCCTTTCTTTCCAAATCTGATCACACCTTTCCAAGGTGAGACCTTAAGTAATACTCGATCACCGACTTGAAATTCAAAGGCTTTGCGTTTTGGGTCCGCGTAAATCTTCTGACGGTTTCTAGCTGCCTGAAGGTTATCACGAACTTTCTTGACCTTGTCAGTTGTCTCTAAAATGAGGGCAGGTCCAGTAAGTTGAGCCTCGCCAATCTCATTCCAGCAGACTGGTGAACGACATTTTCGACCATAGAGAGCTTCGAAAGGAGCCATTCCGATGCTAGTGTGATAACTGTTGTTGTAGGAGAATTCAATCAATTTAAGATGTGAATCCCAGCTACCACCAAAATCGATCACACAAGCTCTTAGCATATCCTCCAGAGTCTGGATTGTTCTCTCAGATTGACCATCCGTTTGCGGATGATAAGCTGTGCTCAGATTAAGTTGGGTCCCCATAGCAGATTGCATGGTTCTCCAAAAGTGAGAAGTGAAACGAGCATCTCTGTCAGAAATGATGTTCAACGGAACACCATGTCGAGCTACAATTTCATCCACATAGATTTGAGCAAGTCTGTCAGTAGGAAAATCCTCGCGGATTGGCAAGAAATGCGCTGACTTTGTAAGACGATCAACGACTACCCAGATGGCATCATGACCTTTCTTTGTGCGCGGGAGTTTAGTAATGAGATCCATAGTAATGTTTTCCCATTTCCAAACTGGGATCTCTGGTTGCTCCAATAAACCCGAAGGACGCTGATGTTCAGCCTTAACCTTTAGACAAGTAAGGCATTTGGATACGTATAAGGCAATGTCTTTCTTCATACCAGGCCACCAATAGTGAATACGAAGATCCTTATACATCTTATCTGAGCCCGGATGAATAGAATAACGAGACTTATGGGCTTCATCCATAAGCAAGGTACGAAGATCATCCTGGCTTGGGACCCACAAACGGTCCATGAAGTAATATGACCCATTGTCCTTCAGTTCAAGAGCAGGTGTTATGTGGTAAGGAAATTCCTTATCCATTAAACCTTGTGAAACACAAGATTGCTGAGCTTGAGAAATGCGTTCTTGAATATCAGATCGAGCTTGAATAACAGATTGAACGCGTACACAATGAAGCTTAGTACGTTCCTTACGACTCAATGCATCAGCTACGACATTCGCCTTACCAGGATGGTAGCGAATTTCGCAGTCGTAGTCGTTTAAAAGCTCAACCCAACGTCGCTGTCTCATGTTGAGTTCTTTCTGGTTGAAGATATGCTGAAGACTTTTGTGGTCAGTGAAAACCACACATTTTGTACCGTACAAATAGTGTCTCCAGATCTTGAGAGCAAAGACAACTGCACCCAACTCAAGATCATGAGTGGTGTAGTTCTTCTCATGTATCTTCAATTGTCTTGATGCATAGGCTATGACTTTGTTCCTTTGCATCAGAACACAGCCAAGACCCAATTTAGATGCATCACAATACACGACAAAATCATCATCACCCTCGGGCAATGATAGAACAGGCGCATCGCAAAGCTTCTGCTTCAGGTGTTGAAAAGCTTCCTCTTGTTTGAATCCCCAGTAAAAGGGCATTTTCTTCTGAGTTAGAGCAGTAAGAGGAACTGCAATCTTAGAGAAGTTTTCAATGAAGCGGCGATAATAACCCGCTAGACCAAGAAAAGAACGAACTTCAGTAGGAGTAGTAGGTGTATCCCAATCCTTAATCGCACTGATCTTGGAGGGATCTACATGGACACCTCGTTCGTTGATAATGTGTCCCAAAAATTGAACTTCTTTAAGCCAAAATTCGCACTTGGAGAATTTGGCGAAAAGTTGCTCTTTCTTCAGGAGTTCCAGAGTAAGACGGAGATGCTGCTCGTGATCAGCTCGCGTCTTAGAGTAAATCAAGATATCGTCAATAAAAACAATGACGAACTGATCCAAATAAGGTTTGCAGACCCTATTCATTAGGTCCATGAAAACAGCAGGAGCATTAGTCAAACCGAATGGCATGACTGTGAACTCGTAATGTCCATAACGAGTACGGAATGCTGTCTTCGGAATGTCTTCTTCTTGCACCCGAAGTTGATGATACCCGGAACGCAGATCGATCTTCGAAAAATAAGAAGCACCTTGTAACTGATCAAAGAGGTCGTCGATGCGAGGTAGGGGATATCGATTCTTGATGGTAAGCTTGTTAAGCTCACGATAATCGATACACATCCTAAAGGATCCATCCTTCTTCTTGACAAAAAGAACGGGAGCACCCCAAGGTGAAAAGCTAGGACGGATAAAACCTTTGTCAGAGAGCTCCTGAAGCTGTTTAGACAACTCTTGCATCTCAGACGGTGCAAGACGATATGGAGCTCTGGCAATGGGATTTGCACCAGGTACGAGATCAATGCGGAACTCGACTTGGCGTGCTGGAGGTAGACCAGGTAAATCTTCAGGGAACACTTCAGAATAATCCTGAACGACAGGAATATCTGAAATAGACTTACCCTTGCCTTTATCTTCTGTAACATGTGCTAAGAAAGCCACATAGTTCTTCTGCAGATACTTCCGAGCTTTAAAACAAGACATGAGTCTGAGACCACCGATAGGCTTCTCACCTTGAACTTGCAGGATCTCGCCCGTCGAAAGCGGCACACGAACAATCTTCTTAGAACAAACTATCTCTGCGTGATGCTTGGATAACCAATCCATTCCCACAATAACGTCGAAGCTTCCAAGTTGCATAGGCGCGAGGTCAATAGGAAAAAGATGGTCGTTAAGATTCAACTGGCAGTTGTGAAGAACAGAATCAAGAATAATGGGTTCACCACTAGCAACCTCTACTGTCAAAGATTTGCCTAGTTTCGTTCTAGACACGCGAAGCATTTGCTCAAAAGACAAAGACACGAAACTCTTATCGGCACCAGAATCGAAAAGAACAGATGCAGGCTGATTATTAATAAAGAACGTACCGTTCACCACATTATCGTCAGCCTGTGCCTCTTGGGCATTCATGTTAAAAACTCGGCCTCGAGCCGGAGCCGGATTCTGGTTCTGGTTCTGGTTCTGGTTCTGGTTGGCTAGCCTTGGGCACCGGTTTCTATAGTGGGTCAGATCCCCACAATTATAACAAGCACCTGGTGGGTATTGTGGTCTTGCAACTTGACCCTGTTGCGGTGCAGGAGGCTGAGCAACTTGTTGAGCCGGGTTCTGAACCGCGGGATTCTGAGCAGATCGACAAACATTGGCGAGATGGCCTGATTTCCCACAGTTAGTACAGAAACGGCATGGAAGTTGCGGCTGGTGGTGACTGTTGCATCTATTGCACAAAGGTGCATTCCCTGTATAGGGTTTCTTTGCTGGAAGCTGTGCGGGTTGGTTGGGAGCTGCCTGATTAGCTTGGGCAGTGATAGCAAAATTTTGAGAAGCCTTACGCTTCTTTGACCTCTTCGAAGAACCAGAGTTCTTTCCATTCAAGTTTTGACCTTTCTTGCTATCTTCGTTGTCAGCCGACTGCTTCTTGCCCTTGTCACCCTTCCGGTGTAACTTGTTCTTCCGGATCTGCGACTCAGTCAATGTCGCAGATAACTCGATCGCCTGACGAAGTGTGGCAGGGTTACTACCAGTGAGAATGTCTTGTACCGAGTCAGGTAGACCATCGATGTATCTCTCGATAGCCTTGTCGAGTGGGGTGACCATTGTTGGGCAAAGCAGACTCAACTCTTCAAACCGATCAGTATAAGCCCTGTGCTCGCCACTATCTTGCTTCAAAACATCAAACTCTTTCTCCAACGCTCGCTGTTCATGGCGAGGACAGAATTCCCTCATCATAAGGGCTATAAGTTCAGCCCATGTCTGTGCGAGAGCAACTTCTGCACCTTGGTCCCTCATAACCCCGTTCCACCATGTCAAAGCCCTCTTCTGAAATACGCTCGAGGAGAACTCGACCTTGCGATTATCCGGACACTGCACATGGCGAAAAGTATTCTCTATGCTCTCGAACCACTGAAGAAGCCCAGTCGCTCCCTCAGAACCACTAAACTTGAGTGGTTTAGCCTGGTTAAAATCCTTGTATTTGCATGGAACGTTGTTGTTGTTGTTGGCCTGGTTCCATTGAGCAAAGAGATTTGGAAACTGAGCAGCCATTTGCTGCGCAATAATTTCTGCCAGCTCGGCAGTTGCTATCTGATTTTCGCGTCGAGGAGGCATTCTAAAAGAGGAAACATGAAAAGAAACGAGTGAGATGATTGGATGAAAAGAATGAGATGATAAAAACAAGAATTGCAAACAGCAAAGATGGTGATCATTCGTCCGTATCACAAAGCAAACAAACGACACACAGTGACTAATCAAAGTAAATGGATCAAAAATAATGTATAATGAAGACATGCTCGCCTATAAGTGAACACTCATCCCAAGAATTCCCAGGTAAGCACAACTGGTCTCTGCGTCTGGTTGAGATGTATACGAAGTGCTTGCCTAGACAGAAAACTCAGAATACAGGCATTCACCCTTCCAGTTTGCACACGTTCACATTATTTAAAACCCAAAACGTTTGACGGGATTTTTGAAATTTAGAAGGCACAAGGCCAAAAACCAAACTTGAAAAGGGTTCAAAACCCTAAAACAGAGGGTTCAAAACCTTACAATTGAGGGTTCAAAACCTTGTAAAAATTTATTCAAAAACAGATGATTGTTTTTCAAAAATCGTTTCGGAAAATTTTTGGTTCTTGTTTTGTTAATCACCTAAGGATAGGTGATGTACATGTTTTAAGATCTAAACACAAGATAACTTGTGTTAGGTTCCTAGAAAAGTTATAGTCTAGGTCAAAGCATTACTAATAACCTAATTCCCTATAACCATTGGCTCTGATACCAACTCTTCTGTCACACCCCGACCGCGTAAAACAACAAAGCGCGGCGGAAACATCGGGGCGTGTCGCGACAGAATTAATTGTTTCATAACCATGGCATACAAAGTTGTATTTTATTTATAAACAAAGGTGTTACATTGTTTCAAACAGGTAATTAAAGAGTTCAGAACATAATTAAACATAGTCTATTATCTTTTAAAGTCTCTAAGGCACAGGTCCGCCCTAGTATCATGATCAACATCCTATGGAAAAGCACCTGAAAACACATGTGAAAATAGGTACGTCAGCATAAAAATGCCTGTGAGATACATAGGTTTTGTGAAAATAAGATTCATGACTTATGTTTGAGAAAATGTTTAGTCATGAACCTTGTTATTTGCTTTGTCTTGTAAATCATTTGAAAACAATAAGATCAGATGATATGTATAAGTAAATGTCAGGTTAAATAAATAACCATGTAAAAATGTGTTTGTATAAGATAAGTTGTTTGTAAATCAATGTCTTGTGAAAAGCATGTTATTTGTATAAAATGTTCTATGTCTCAAACTGAAATGATTCAAGTAACGTTACGCCATGTAATATCATACAAACACTTATATATAGGAAGTACCAGCGGCGTATCCACCATGCTTGTATCATATTACACACGCATCGCTAACTTAATCACTTAATCAAACCAAACCAACCAATGTAAGAAGTCTATGTTTAACCAAATTGTCAAATGTATTGAATAATATGTCAAGTGTAAATCATGTCAAATGTCTATGTCAATTATCCAGGTCAAATGTCTATGTCAAATATCCATGTCAAATGTCTATGTCAAAATGTCATGTATGGCAAGTGAAATGTCTCAACTAAACCATATGCACAAAAACAAAGTATTGAAGTAAAACTTAGTTTAAATCAAAGCTATGTTTTGTGTAAATGCATGCAACTATTTAATATGAACATTTATGTGGTATTGTGAAAATGCATACATCCAAGCCTGGCGACTGTGGTGATAAACCCTTTAAACAAATTAAAGGTCTATCTGTCTTAATGTCAACGAATTCGGTCATTCCTTTCTGTCCCCTTACCCTGGGATGTCCGGAACGGGAGTTGTCAATTCCTATGGTACCACTACCTACTAACGAACGGCGTAGCTAGTGTTAATGGATATATTGTCCCATGTAAACAAACCAAATGTCATAACAAAATGTGAGCATGTGAAAACGATGCACTAAGTATGTAATCAAATGAACATACGTAGCGTGAAATGTCATGTAAAACGATGTACTAAGTAATGCACAAAATGGGCATACCTAGCATGAAATGTCATATAAAACGATGTACTAAGTAATGCACGCAATGGGCATACCTAGCATGAAATGTCATATAAAACGATGTACTAAGTAATGCACGCAATGGGCATACCTAGCATGAAATGTAATGTAAAACAATGTACCAAGTAATGCACACAATGGGCACACCTAGCATAAGATGTAATGAAATCATGTACTATAATGTACTAACGAACATAGCAGTATATGATGTGAAAACTGGAAAGCAGGAAAGTAACAAGTAGGCACATGTATTCCACCCCAAAACAGTTTGGAAAACAGTAAAAGAGGGGTCTATGTACTCACTTGAGATTGCTCAGTTGTATAAAGATAACCACCAAGTAATGCTATAGATCTCGGAATCAAACGGCACCTAGTATAGGTAACTATGTTAATAAACCGGACCTATCTCGGAAGACTGGTAGCATTAGGGTTTGTAAACCAAATGAGTGTCGGAACTCACGTGATATGGTTTAACAAAGCCTACATGCTAAATGAAACTTAACATAATTGTTTACGACCCATTACGACCCGTTTAGGAAGCTTATGCTACTTTAACGCGTCGCGCGCGTGAAACGCGTTCGGACCGCCTAACTAGTCCTATGATAAGTATTATATGCCTAAACATGTTACATAATCAGTTATGTGACAAAGGTTTAGGTTACATATGCTTAATTACCAATTATACATGAAAAGGGTATTCTGGTAATTTACCTAAGGCATATAAACTACCTATCATACAACTACTTAAACGATGTGACCATAGGGTATAACCTCGGAAGGTTATTCCCTACCTACTATGGTCACCTAATGTGTTTGGTCGGATCCTAATGATCGACCAAACTGGGTCGGGTTCGAAGGTATAGGCGATTTATTAGATCGCCTACCCTACGACCCTAGACAACGTGGTAATCAGTAGGCATAGTCCCAAAGGACTATGACCAACGTGATTACACTCACGTTGCGAAGTTCAAACGAACTTCGCATTGACCATTACTGGTCAACGCTGAAAGTCAAACAAAGTTTGAGTTTCCGACTCGAAAAGCAGTAAAAAAAAAAATAAGGAAAAGAACGAAAGAATACTTACGAAGGGTCCAAGATTCAAAGGTTCAAAGGTGTGGGTTTTGTGTTGAGGATGGATGGGTATTTATAGTAAAAGCACTACCGCTAGGATCGTTTCTTGGAAAAGGGGAAAAGATCTAGCCCGTACACTTGTTGCAAGGTTATGGAAGCTTAATTCCATCCTTATCTCATGACTAGATAATTAGGAACATGTGGTTGTGGATTAAACATGTGCAAACAGCCTGTTTAAATACTCTGCATCTGGTCTGGACACCCCATACGCATCGTATGGTATATATACCATACGCATCGTATGGGTGAACTTTGGCAGAATTACAGTTTTGGTCCCTGAACTGTATTTAGGTCATTTTTGACACGTTTAAGGCCTGTTAACCCCATTTCAAAGCTCTAAAATGAAGTTAAAGTATAGGGAACTTAAAACATGCTCAAAAATATCTCGTATGTCGGTTCGTTTAGCCGTACGAACGCGATGTTCGCTTAACTACGACGGAATGCGCATAAGCGCGAAAAACGAACCAAACGACGAAACGAATGGATTTTTCTTATGGCGAACACTAAAATAAAATGTAGTCATGCTTACATAAATTTTTGGATGTCCAGATGTATTCAGAACGTAAGTTATGCGCGAAAATGCAAACTTGTGCACTTTTTGACACTTTTAGTCCCTGAATGTTCCAAAAGTTTATTTTAGCACACCAAACCCCTCAAAGCCTATTTCTAAGCTATGTAAAGGATATTTAAGGTGTGTTTAACTTATGGTCATGTTCCGGAATGTTCGTTACAGTTCAAATTGACATACTTTCGCAGTTTGTCATATTTAGTCCCTGTAAGCGAATTAACTTGTTTTTGACATACCAAAGCCTTCAAAACTTATTTCTAAGTTATGTAAAGGTTATGTAAGGTATGTTGAGTATATGTTGATGTTCCAGAGTATTTCTCGCATTAAACTGAGTACGTTTACGCACTAGTTTGCGTATAACTCTCCAGAAAGCGATGTAGAGTTTGAAATTACATAAAAGTCAAAACATGAAAAATGTATAACACAATCAAACAAACATTGGGATCAAATAACATTGTTTTATTGATAACAGAACTGTTCATAGTGATAACAAGCGCAATTGTTACAAAATGGGTCGGGTTCGAAAGTATAAGCGATTGATTAGATCGATTACCTTACGACCCTATATAAGCACAAATCTAAAAGTGACGAGCTAAACATGTTTAACGAGGTTTGAAAACAAGTTTGATATCAAGAAAAAGGGTCTTGATACCCAAAAGTAGTTTGGTTACAAAATACGCAAGAATACGCATTTTGGCCGAAACTACGACTCGTCACTAAGCCTAGATAACGTGGTAATCAGTAGGTATAGTCACAAGGGATTATAACCATTGTGATTACACTCACGTTATGAAGTTCAAACAAACTTCGTGTTGACCATAAACTGGTCAATGCAGAGAGTCAAACAAAGTTTGACTTTCACGCTAAAAACGCGTAAAAGAACGAAAGAGAACTTACAAAAGGTCCAAGAATGGAAGTTTAATCTGAATTTTCTCAGGTATGAAGTGTTTCCACTCCAACTTAGAGAAACATCTGATCAAGGTGTGAGTTCAAGTGAAGTGGGGGTGGGCTATTTATAGTTTTTGCACAACCATTAAGATCGTTCATCGTAAAACTAGCTTTGATCTCATCCGTACACATGTGCCCATGGTTTTGTGAAACCATGGGAGCCCCTAAAATGGCCCATAGTACTGAAAATACCATTTGCAAGAGTGTACAATAGCTGGAACAGCTGGAAACAGGCTGAAAAATCATTTTTGCAGGTCTGGCATGTTCATACCAGCCGCGTAAGGTCCAAGGGGGGCTTACGCTGGCCGCCTGAGATCCCAGTTCAGCAAACAAGTTTCAAAAGTTGTTGTTTCAGTCCTTGCATGCTTTTAAGCCCCGTTTTGACACGTTTGAGGCCCGTTAAGCCATTTTCAAGGCTCTACAATGATGCCTAAACATAAGGGACTTGAAACATGCTCACAAATATGTCGGATGTCGTTTCGTTTGGCCGTACGATCACGTTATTCGGTTAATAACGACGAAACACGAACGAACGCGAAAAACGATCCAAATGACGTGACGAATGGTTTTTTATCATGCCAAACACTAAAATAAAATATTTTAATGCTTACATAAATTTTTGGATGTCTGGATGTATTCAGAACGTAAGATATGCGCAAAAGTGCAAACTTAGGCACTTTTTGACGCTTTTAGTCCCTGAATGACAAGAAGTTTATTTTTGTGCACTAAACACCCTAAAGCCTATTTCTAAGCTATGTAAAGGATATTTAGGGCATATTTAACTTATGATCAAGTTCTGGAATGTTCGTTACAGTACGAATCGGCATACTTTCGCAGTTTGTCGAATTTAGTCCCTGTAGGCGAATAAACTTGATTTCGGCACACCAAACCTTCCAAAACTTATTTCTAAGTTATGTAAAGGTTATTTAAGGTATGTTAAGCCTATGTCACTATTTCGGAGTGTTTGTTGCATTATACTGGTTATATTTACGCATCAGTGCGCGTATAACCTTCCAGAAAGCGATTTAGAGCCCGAAGTCGAACAAGAATTGATATGTGAGAATGATACACATATTTATACAAATCCCAAGTATGAAATACAATATTTCATTGGTTTGGTATTTGTTTGATGGCCGTGGAGGCACAGGTGTCACAACCAAGTCGAGATACAATCTCATCAACATAAATCTTTTCAAGTTTATCAGCAGATAGATCATCGCGAATCGGAATAAAATGAGCTGACTTCGTTAATCGGTCAATAACAACCCAAATAGCATCGTGACCTTTAGATGTACACGGTAATTTAGTGATGAGATCCATCACAATGTTCTCCCACTTCCAAACCGGTATCTCTGGTTGTACAAGCAAACCAGATGGTCGTTGATGTTCAGCCTTGACTTTGAGACAAGTTAGGCATTTCGATACATACAAAGAAATATCCTTCTTCATACCAGGCCACCAATACTGAGTACGAAGATCCTTGTACATTTTATCAGCACAAGGATGGATAGAATATCGAGACTTATGCGATTCGTCCATCACTAAAGTGCGAAGATCGTCTTGTTTCAGGATCCACAAACGATCCTTGAAATAGAGTAAACCATCATCCTTCGCTTCGAGTTTAAGCTCAAGTTGAAGTGGTAGCTCATATTTCAATATGCCTTTGGTCACACAAGATCATTGAGCTTGAAGGACACGAGATTGAAGATCAGATAGAGTTCGAACAGAATGAAGCTTGACTCACTCCTTTCGACTAAGCGCATCAGCTACGACATTCGCCTTACCAGGATGGTAGCGAATCTAGCAATCGTAGTCGTTCAAGAGCTCAACCCATCGTCGTTGCCTCATGTTCAGCTCCTTCTGATTAAGAATGTGCTGGAGACTTTTGTGGTCTGTGAAAACCACACACTTCGTACCATAGAGGTAGTGTCTCCAGATTTTGAGAGCAAAAACTACAGCTCCTAACTCAAGATCATGAGTCGTATAGTTCTTCTCGTGAACTTTCAGCTGTCTAGACGCATATGCTATAACTTTGCCTCATTGCATAAGAACACAACCAAGGCCTAAGTTGGATGCATCGTAGTAGACAACGAAATCATCGTTCCCATCGGGAAAAGATAGAACAGGAGCATCACATAGCTTCCATTTCAGCGTTTGGAATGCTTCTTCTTGCTTGGGTCCCCACTCAAAAGGCTTACTCTTCTGAGTCAAAGCAATGAGTAGAACCGCAATCTTTGAGAAGTTTGAAATAAAACGACGATAATATCCAGCAAGACCAAGAAAAGATCGAATCTCTGTGGGTGTCGTCGGTGTATTCCAATCCTTAATAGCAGTTATTTTGGATGGATCCACATGAATACCTTGCTCGGTGACAATATGTCCCAAAAACTGAACTTCTTTAAGCCAAAATTCACACTTGGAGAGTTTAGCAAAAAGTTTTTCCTTCCTCAGGAGTTCCAATGTCAAACGAAGGTGTTGCTCGTGATCAGCTCGAGACTTCGAATAAATGAGAATATCATCGATGAACACAATGATGAACTTGTCTAAATAAGGTTTACAGACCCTATTCATTAAGTCCATGAAGATAGCTGGGGCATTTGTTAAACCAAAAGGCATGACACTGAACTCGTAATGCCCATATCTCGAGCGGAATGCAGTTTTGGGAATATCTTCTTCGAGAACACGAAGCTGATGATACCCAGAACGCAGATCGATCTTGGAAAAAAAGGTAGGACCTTGCAGCTGATCAAAGAGATCATCAATTCGAGGTAGGGGATATCGATTCTTGATGGTAAGCTTATTAAGCTCACGATAATCGATACACATTCGAAAAGATTCATCTTTCTTTTTCACAAAGAGGACAGGGGCTCCCCAAGGTGAATAACTTGGTCGGATGAATCCTTTATCAGATAACTCTTGAAGCTGTTTTGATAACTCTTGCATCTCAGACAGTGCAAGACGATAAGGTGCTTTTGCAATCGGGTTGGCATTGGGTACAACGTCAATATGAAACTCGACTTGACGAACTGGAGGCAAACCAGGCAGTTCATCAGGAAACACCTCTGGATAATCCCAAACAATCGGAATATCCTGAATACTCTTGCTCTTGCCTTTCTCCTCGGTGACATGCGCCAGAAAAGCAGCATATCCTTTTCGTAAATAACCTCGGGCTTTTGTACACGACATGAGTTTCAAACCAATAGATGGTTTCTCGCCACGAACTTCCAGAACATCGCCAGACGAAAGAGGAATACGAATGATCTTATCAAAACAAATCACCTCAGCATGATGTTTGGTTAATCAATCCATCCCCACGATAATGTCGAAACTCCCAAGTTGCATCGGCGTGAGGTCAATAGGAAAAAGATGGTTATCGAGGTTCAATTGACAACCACGAAGAACAGAATCGAGTACAAGAGGTTTACCAGTAGCGACTTCGACAGATAAGGGTTTCCTCAGTTTAGTTCTAGGTATCGCAAGTAAAGGCTCAAAGGATAACGAAACAAAACTCCTATCGGCACCAGAATCGAAAAGAACATATGCAAGTTGATTGTTAACAAGGAACGTACCGTTAACAACCTCGTTGTCCGCCCTCGCCTCATTCGCGTTCAGATTGAATGCTCGTCCACGAGCGGGATTCACATTCGCGATTGTGTTCGGATTCGCATTTGCATTTACCAACCTCGGGCAGTTGTTGCAGAAATGACCCATTTCTCCGCAATTGAAACACGAACCAAGTGGGAATCTTGCAGCATTCCCTTGAGCTTGTGTTGGAACCTGAGCAGCTTGATTTTGGCCAAAATGACAAATGTTGGCCAGATGCCCAAGTCTACCACATGTAGTGCACTGCTTGCAAGCTTGTTGTGCAACATGATGACCGTTGCATCGAGCATAGTGAGTTGCGGTACCAGCATATTGCTTCTTCGCAGGAGGTAGGGCTGGTGGGTTCTGAGGGTTCTTGTAACACCCCGAAAACGGGTTTGGTAATCAAACCCCGTTACTACTAAAAGACGGGTAAAGTACCGTTAGCGGCAAAAGTAACCCGTTATATATTAGAATTTAAACAAATAATCATAATATTAATTAAAAGGCGGATAAGAACTCTCAAAGAATAAAAGGGATAAAAGGCCCGAGTTAACGGAACTTAAAATAAACGGGTTAGAACTTCCGGGACTCACTAAGTTAACTAGGGGTAATTAACCTAGTTAATTATTTGTTTAAAAACAATAAAGAAGCATGGACTAGTAAGCCTTTTATAAACCAAACGATAGTTGAGGGACCAAAGTTGTTAAAATTGAAACAAGTAATATTAAAACAAAATAATTACACCAAACACACACTTAGGTGTGTGTCTGGTCGATGTTTCACAGGGGCGATCCAGGAGCTCCTCAACAAACCCTAACTCTTGCAAAATCTGCCAAATTGAAGGATCAAATTTGTTCCAAATCGAAATCCAATCATAGAATGGTGATCTCCTCTGTGAAGGGATCATAAGGTATGTAAATTTCATAGAAAATTTCCATCTAAATTTCTGGATGTACATAAGAAATTCGAAATTGATGTTGCATGATTGTGGTATGGATAATATTGAAGTGAAATAGTGTTTAGGAGTAAACCCTAGACAAGTATATATTGAAATCATGCCTAGCTCAAGTAAATTCAGATTTTGTTGATGCTAAATTCATATACGAGATGTTTTTAGGGTTTCGACTGCTAAAAAAATAGTGTTATGATGTCAAGAACATGCTTTAATTGAAAGCTGAATTCAAACAGCTCCTTATCAGAATTTACAGCCGACTTGTATTGGCTGTAACATGGATAAAACCTGACAAAAACATGTGTTTCTTGAGTCTAAAATATAATTCCAGGAAATATCTTTAAAACCACACTGGAATCGCATTTTTTCGACGAAAATTGAGCGTTTTATGAATTTTTCCGTATCGAAGGTTCAAGCTGCGTTTTCTGGCAGAATTTGCAGCCCATTACGAATGTCATAACTCAATTTAGGAATTTAGTTATGATCTCAAATTTTTACTGTAGATATTTTTAATCGATTAAAAGAATCGCCGATTGGAATTTCGTCTATCGGATAAACGAGGAATTTTAAATGAATTTTTCCATAAGATGCAGTCAGAAGTGACGAATCTGATTGCAGCTTAGTAAATGAATTTTTACGAATTTTTGGTAAAGAGTTAGATCTTGAAATTTTAACACAAGGCCTAACCGTCCGAGAGGCACGCCACATAAAAAAATAATAGTTTTTGAAGACTTATAAACAGGTTAAACAAGTCACCAAAAACAGCCTATTTTCAGTGATATGAAATGCCTAAATGAAATCGCGGTCTACTTGGTTGTGTGTAAAAGGTGATTATATTAAGTGTTCGGATGAATGCATAGAAATGTGTAAGGTGGAAGATCATATTAAATTATGGTTAATCTAACCACCTTGTGAGCACTGGATAATAGTTTGGCGCTTAACAAGCTAGGTGGAAGCTTGTGGATGAAGCGGGTCAAACAGAGCGAGTATGGAAAGAAAAGCGTGGCATGGATGCAAGGTAAGTGAATCTTACACCCTTTTATCTTAGAATGCGTAATGATTATAAAGGTTATAAAAATGATAAGCTAATATTTAAGATGTGATGTTCCGACGTAAATTGAATGGGTCGGAATAAGCGAAAGTGATGAAAACCATAATGAATGGTAAAAAGGGGTAATATCGGGCATATAGGCCAAACGGGTCGAATGGTGGTGACAACTCCATCTGACAATAGCGACTAATGTGGTTGTCAAGTCTTATATTGACAGGAGCGATTAGCAAATCGGATAATTGCGTCGCCATAGATTGTGCGATGATTAAAGCGAGGTATAAATCGGGTCTATTTGTAGGTACGCATATATAGACTTATAGTAAAAAGTGCAATTTTTGGTTAAATAATTAGTTAAAGTCCTTCGTCGTAAAATGAGGGACTGAAGTTGACCAAAACGCCCTTGAAGGGTAAATTGGGCAATGACCCTTTGAGGTCGTTCAGGAATATGTATTATAATTAAGTGAGCTTTTTAATAAGCATAAAGGTTTTAAACATAGGCCTTTTTGGGTTAAATGCCTAGAAAAGGGTCTTTTCCGTAAAACAACTAACCGAAGAGTAGAATCCGAAAAATTGTTCAAATATACTAAACCCACCAAAAGAATAGTTGTGGTGGAATGTAAGTAGATAATACAAATGTGGGAAAAGGATGGGTGAAATTTAAACTTAAAAGTTCAAATTCTCTAAACGGGTCGAATAATCATAAAAAGGGATTTATAAGCCTTAAGCTTATAAATCTGAATTTGATGTGAACCAGAAGATAAACGGGTCCGTAATTAAATTATGGACGTTTAGGAAAAAGAATCACGCAAAACGGGTAAGTAGAATGAAAGTTATGCCCTTTTAAAGTTCGTTTTTCGACTAAAATCATAGCTGGGCAGATATGCAGCTCCCAGACCTAGAATCGCTGGAAAAAGGTCTCCCCCGCGCCACGCGACGGGCAATGTTGTTTTGGGCGTGACACGCGATAGACGTCGCGACACGCGACACGTTGAGATGAGTCTCGCGCGACACGCGAGAGACATCAAAGTTGGAAATAATTATTTTGTTGATTATTTGATGCGTAGAACTTGTTTAAACTTATATTAAAGTTATCAAAACTAACTTATATGTTGTTTTTGATCATAGGGATATCAAGTGTACCCGGATGGAGATCAAGCGATGGCAAAGGACCGAACACACGAAAATGAAGCTTCCGCAAGTTGTTTCGTTGTTATTCTCAACGGGGGGATGATGTGACACCCCAGGAAAACCAGTAAATGATACAACTTACCTAGCTTCCTCAGTAACCGCACGCTAAATTTCGGGACGAAATTTCTCTCAAGTTGGGGATAATGTGACAACTCGAGTTTCCAAGGTTCCTCTTCTATGCGTTACTTGTTTCGTACCGTGTTTTGTGATTCGTGCATTGATTTTTGTACACTATGATTTGTTTGTAAGGTGTTCATGTTTGGTATATGCTTGGGGTATTAAATTATTTGAGTATGATTAATGTATGATATTTTGGTTGAATAACTTATTGGTTTTGCTTGGGCCGCTCATGCGTTGGACAACACATTCACACCTTAAAACCTATATACTATATCGACCCACAATAATCACCGAGCCCAAACTCTTGTGCATGTTGGGCCGCACTTGTCATGAATACTTTTGAGCCACCACCACCACACTTATAGTAATCGGCCCACTTCCTTTAAACAATTCGGCCCAACATCTCCCCTTTTATGTATACGTGAATACAAGGGCATATTCCACAACTCTTGGTCATATTGCAAACCCTAAAGACTTGTTTCCCTTCTCTGAGTGGTGACGGCAGCCTCCCCCCCTCTCTCGAAGCATTTATTCATTCGATAGAACTTCTGGTTAGTACGATTGTTCTCAGCCTTTGTTATTATTTGATGTTAATTGTCGACTGATTATATACAGATTTTTATGATGATGCTATGCAAGGATGAGGGATCGCATGATATATGATTGAAAGTAGTATAGGTTGTAGGTTATATTTGTTTGAATTAATTACATATAATGCATGTGAGATGTCTAGAAGGTGCAGCCAAATGGATAGGAATCACCATATGTTGTCGGCCATTGCTTTGCATAGGTGCACGAGAATTGCTATGTTACATGGGATCGATTTTATGTGTGCAGTTTGTTAAAAGTTAGCATGAGTAATTAGATAAGTTATAATCTGATAAAGTGTTCCCATAAATCGATGGGTATGATTGTGTGAAATTAAGTTTTCTTTTTGTATTTATCCATATGCATGATAGTGTTATTGTCTTTAATGTGTGTTAAGAGATTGGCGGCTAGGTGTCCTGATCTGATCAACTAACCATGTGCAAATTCTAGTGTGTTGTCAGAATGGTCAGTGAACTAATCAATGTGATGATAAATATGTATTGTCTATAAACTGCCTAGTACATGTGATGATAGGATCGACCGTGAGTGCTTGTTAATGATGATATTCTGATCGGTTGATGATCTTGATCTCGTAATGGTATGGTAAATTGTATTATTATATATTGATTCTTGCATGTAACTGTGTTGTTGATGTCGAAGGGGTTCATGGCGAAACAAGGGTGTTTCGCCAAATGGGTAATCGGCACAGTAACCTGATTTCTTTCTGTTAACAGTTAACTGGACTAACTAACTGATGTTAAATGATACGCATGACTAGTACGATCATGGATACATGCAATGTGTTACTTGGTGATTGTTTGATGTGCCGTCTACCATGATTATACTTACGTGCCAACTTCGTGAATACAAACTGATTATGTATACGTGCATACTTTAGGACGTGATTGATTAACTGTGAGCATACCTAGTATACCGAGCAAACCAAGGTGAGTTCACACTAGCCAAGGCATGGGATTCCCAGGGGTTGGGAATGGGATTGAATAACTACTCATACAACTATTACTATTAAACAGATTATTACTGTCCTCGGTTGAATGGCACGTACGTAAAACCTACGTACAGTTATACTTACTACTGTCCTCGGATTGAAGGGCACGTACGTGAAGCCTACGTACACGATCTTAAGATCATCACCTCTATCAAAGGAAGTCCCTCAATTATCGACTTAATCGCCGAGGCCTAGGGCGAGCGGGTCATTAGTTAATAGCGCTATTAGGTTTAACAAACCTCACACCGTGCCAGTCGGACGGGCGTGTGCTAATGGACTATGGGCAAAGGGTCAATGCTGATAGACATTGACTTAGGGCACCTCTTATATTTTCGTAGCAGTCGATACGCGTGGTCTTGTAACACATGGGAAGCCCCCACTAATCATCGCACGCATGCCTGGACTGGCAGCAAGGATTAACACGATACATGGTTTACAAAACGAATATATACGGTTTATGAAATGAATACTTTAACCAAACAACCAACTGTGAACTCGCTCAACTTTGTTGTTGATTCGTTGCTACATGCCTTGCAGGTCATTAGGTACCCATGGAGCTTGCACAGGGAGGAACGGTCGTTGTGGGACATAGCGATGTGTGCCATGCTTTAAACATTACTTTATTTCATATTAAATGCTTGCTTTGGGTTTTACAAATTATGCTTCCGCTAATCACTTAACTATGCTTTGGTTTTTGAACACCTTTCATATTGGTTGGTTGAATTATGGTTACTTACATACTTGTTCAATATGATTGGTGGCTTGATCCTGGTCAGTCATGCCTCCAAGCGGTGATACTCCGCGTGTGGATTTTGGGGGTGTGACAGATTGGTATCAGAGCCATTGGTTATAGAGAACTTGGTTTTAATAAAGGAAAATTTTGTTAAAACCAGACTATAACCTGTACAGTGCTCTACGATCCACAACGACGCTTCACTCCACGTGCAAGGCTCGACATTCTAGGTGATATGGTTTACGTTTTATATTGCCTACTTGCTAGATTGCATATAACTTTGCTCATGGTATGCTTAGATGAACGTAGTAACTATAGTTTGAAAAACACATTTGTGCTTGCTCCCTACTGTCACTCCACACTTACACACATTCGCGACACCTTTCCTATATGTGTTTCCTTCGATGTGAGATCATGAGGGAACGTGTGAACCTAACTCCAGCCAGCTGACGGCTCTTATCAACGAACAAATTACGGCAGCACTCGCAGCCGCCCAGGCAGGAGGTATAACCTGCTATTCCGAACCTAACCTAGGATGATAGATCCTACTGTCATGACCCAACTCTCGTGCTTAACCCTGTCGTTTCTTCCTCGCGCAACAAGGTCAGGACGCTCAGCCGCCTGTATGCACATTCAAGACGTCCATGGACTGTCGTCCTAGTACCTTCAGTGGCACTAAAGGAGCTGTTGGACTCCTCCATTGGTTTGAAAAGCTCGAGTCTGTCTTAGAGATGGGTGAATGCCCTGAGGCCCGTAGGGTGGATTACGCCACTGGTACTCTCGAAGGCACTGCGCTAACTTGGTGGAACTCGCAAGTTCAGATGCTGGGGCTGGCGGCTGCTAATGCCACCCCATAGAAGGATTTTGAGGAACTGATCAAACGTGAATACTGTAGTCGTGATGACATCCACAAACTGGATATGGAGTTCTTTAATCTGATGATGACGGGGTCAGAGATAGAATCTTACACGAAACGATCCAACGAACTGGCAGTGTTATGTCCAACTATGTGGATCCTCCCACCAAGCGCATTGGGTTGCACCCCAAAGGCTTAGTACCAGAGATTCAAAGTCATGTGACTTCCGCTAACCTTGCTACTATCCAGGATGTTACTCGTTTTGCTCGTCGTCTCACCGACCGGGCAGTGGAACAGGACAAGCTGTCTAAGCATATTGGTACTACTACTACTACTTCTGCTACTCCCAGTAACAACAAACGCATGTGGAATGGAAATTCGAGCAAGGATCCCACTTCGGTTCAGTCTCAGTCGCAGCACAGGAGCCCCAGTCAGCAGTCAGCGTGGATACAGGGGAAACCACCCTAAGTGCAATCGATGTAATTTGCACCACAGCGGGCAATGCAACAGAGATCGTTGTCAGAGATGCAACAAGCTTGGTCATGGAGCCAAAGATTTTAGAATCTCACGTCCTGCAAACCAAAACCGTCAATAGCAGCCACAAGCTCCACAGAATCAGCAGTAACAATAGGGTAACAAGGGATGCTATCAGGGTGATGCTTAAGGTCACTTCAAGAGACACTGCCCACAGTTGAACCAGAACTAGAATCGGAACCCCAACCAGGGAAACGGGAATAATAATGGAGGCAACAACGGGAGTAATGATGACGGCAATGGTGCTAGGGGTCGAGTGTTCGTGATTGGTCAGGGTGATGCTAGGAATGACCCCAACGTATGATGGTTTTGACATCGTTATTGGTAATGAACCTCTCATGATTCGCGGCGACAAGAGGGGTGCTGATGAGAGCATCATCTCTTTCCTTAAGGCCCAAAAGTGTTTGCGTAAGGGCCACACTGCCTTTCTGGCTCTCGTTACTGACACCTCAAAGAAAGAGAAAAAGATAGAAGACTTTCAGATTGTACGCGACTATCCTAAGGTATTTCCTGAGGAACTACCTGGCCTCCCGCCTCATCGTCAGGTCGGGTTTCAAATCGAGTTAGCTCCTGGAGCAGCACCTATAGCTTGTGCACCTTATCGCCTAGCTCCATCAGAGTTGGAAGAACTCTCTACGCAACTACAAGAACTCTTGGATAAGGGTTTTATTCGTCCTAGCTCTTCGCCCTGGGGAGCTCCAGTATTATTTGTGAAGAAGAAAGACGGTACCTTCCGCATGTGTATTGATTACCGCGAACTGAACAAGGTGACCGTGAAGAATCGCTATCCTCTTCCACGCATCGACGACTTATTCGACCAGTTGCAAGGGTCGAGCTATTACTCGAAGATTAACCTGAGGTCAGGTTATCATCAACTGAGAGTCCGAGATGAGGACGTCTCAAAAACAGCATTCAGAACTCGCTACGGCCATTACGAGTTTTTAGTCATGCCATTCGGGCTAACAAACGCGCCTGCGGTTTTCATAGATCTTATGAACAGGGTGTGCAAACCTTATCTTGACAAGTTTGTTATTGTTTTCATCGATGACATCCTGATCTACTCGAAGAGTCAGGAGGAACACGAGCAGCACCTACGACTTATTTTGGAACTCCTTCGAACGGAACAACTGTACGCCAAGTTTTCAAAATGCGACTTCTGGCTTCGTGAAGTCCACTTCCTAGGCCACGTGGTAAACAAGGATGGGATTCATGTTGATCTATCCAAGGTGGATTCGATCAGGAACTGGCCTGCACCTCGCACACCACCGAAATACGTCAATTCTTGGGTTTGGCGGGTTATTACAGACAGTTCATCAAAGACTTCTCAAAGATTGCACAGCCGTTTACACTACTGACACAGAAAGGTGTTGTTTATCGTTGGGGTAATACACAGGAAACGGCGTTTCAGCACTTAAAGGATAGACTTTGTAGCGCACCTATCCTCTCATTGCCTGAAGGCACGGACGATTTTGTAGTCTTCTGCGACGCATCCATCCAGGGTCTTGGATGTGTGTTGATGCAGCGGGATAAAGTCATTTCCTATGCTTCGCGCCAACTTAAGATTCACGAACGGAATTACACTACACATGATTTAGAGCTGGGAGCTGTTGTTTTTGCGCTCAAGATATGGCGACATTACCTGTATGGCACCAGGTGCACCATCTACACTGATTACAGGAGTCTCGAGCATATCTTCAAGCAGAAAGAGTTGAACATGCGACAACGACGATGGGTCGAATTACTGAACGATTACGAATGTGCTATAAAGTACCATCCGGGCAAAGCCAATGTGGTGGCCGACGCCCTCGGTCGAAAGGATACTACACCTAGGCGTGTACGAACGTTGCAACTCACTATTCAGTCTAGCCTTCCTTCACAGATACGAGATGCTCAGGTAGAAGCATTGAAACTAGAAAACGTCAGGGCTGAAGCTCTACGCGGCGCAAGGCAACGGTTAGAACAAAAGGAAGACGGTGCCTATTACGTAACAGGACGCATCTGGGTCCCACTCTATGGCAACTTACGCGAGCTTGTAATGGATGAAGCTCATAAGTCTCGCTACTCAGTACATTCAGGTTCGGATAAGATGTACTACGATTTGAAAACTACATATTGGTGGCCTAGCATGAAAGCTCTTATAGCAACTTACGTTAGCAAATGTTTGACTTGTGCGAGAGTCAAGACTGAATATCAGAAACCATCGGGCCTACTCCAAAAACCAGAGATGCCACAATGGAAATGGGAGCAAATTTCCATGGATTTTGTTACTGGCCTACCTAGATCTCAACGTGGGAATGATACTATTTGGGTGATCGTGGATCGACTCACAAAGTCTGCTCACTTCTTGGCTATCAAGGAAACGGATAAGTTCTCCACTCTAGCAGACGTATACCTTAAGGAAGTTGTCTCGAGGCATGGGGTGCCCACCTCTATTATCTCTGATCGTGACGTACGTTTTACTTCAGAACTGTGGCAAGCAATGCACAAATCTTTTGGCTCTCGTTTAGACATGAGCACAGCTTATCACCCTCAGACGGATGGGCAGTCTGAGCGCACTATTCAAACTTTAGAAGACATGCTTCGTGCATGTGTAATTGACTTTGGCAACGGCTGGGAAAAGCATCTGCCACTTGTGGAATTTTCGTACAATAACAGCTACCACACCAGCATTAAAGCTGCTCCATTTGAGGCATTGTACGGGCGTAAATGCCGATCACCTCTTTGTTGGGCAGAGGTGGGTGACAGTCAGATCACAGGTCCAGAAATGGTAGTTGATACTACTGAAAAGATTGCTCAGATACGACAATGCATGGCGGCAGCTCGTGAGCGTCAGAAAGCAAACGCCGATAAAGACAGGAAACTACTCGAGTTCCAGGTTGGGGATCGAGTGCTACTCAAAGTTTCACCCTGGAAGGGTGTGGTTCGTTTTGGAAAACGAGGCAAACTTAACCCACGATACGTTGGACCATTCGAAATCATTGAGAAAATAGGCAAGGTGGCCTACAGACTGAATTTACCAGCAGAACTTAGTGCAGTTCACGACGTCTTTCACGTGTCGAATCTGAAGAAGTGTCTGTCAGATGAGACCCTCATAGTTCCTTTAAAGGAGCTCACTATCGACGAACAGTTGCATTTCGTCGAGGAACCAGTTGAAATCATGGACCGGGATGTTAAGGTCCTCAAGAACACCAGAATATCTCTTGTTCGAGTTCGTTGGAACCCCCGTCGTGGCCCAGAGTATACCTGGGAACGAGAAGACCAAATGGAACACAAATATCCCCAGTTGTTCGATATCAACGGGGGGATGATGTGACACCCCAGGAAAACCAGTAAACGATACAACTTACCTAGCTTCCTCAGTAACCGCACGCTAAATTTCGGGACGAAATTTCTCTCAAGTTGGGGATAATGTGACAACTCGAGTTTCCAAGGTTCCTCTTCTATGCGTTACTTGTTTCCTACCGTGTGTTGTGATTCGTGCATTGATTTTTGTACACTATGATTTGTTTGTAAGGTGTTCATGTTTGGTATATGCTTGGGGTATTAAATTATTTGAGTATGATTAATGTATGATATTTTGGTTGAATAACTTATTGGTTTTGCTTGGGCCGCTCATGCGTTGGACAACATATTCACACCTTAAAACCTATATACTATATCGACCTACAATAATCACCGAGCCCAAACTCTTGTGCATGCTGGGCCGCACTTGTCATGAATACTTTTGAGCCACCACCACCACACTTATAGTAATCGGCCCACTTCCTTTAAACAATTCAGCCCAACATCTCCCCTTTTATGTATACCTGAATACAAGGGCATATTCCACAACTCTTGGTCATATTGCAAACCCTAAAGACTTGTTTCCCTTCTCTGAGTGGTGACGGCAGCCCCCCCTCTCTCGAAGCATTTATTCGTTCGATAGAACTTCTGGTTAGTACGATTGTTCTCAGCCTTTGTTATTATTTGATGTTAATTGTCGACTGATTATATACAGATTTTTATGATGATGCTATGCAAGGATGAGGGATCGCATGATATATGATTGAAAGTAGTATAGGTTGTAGGTTATATTTGTTTGAATTAATTACATATAATGCATGTGAGATGTCTAGAAGGTGCAGCCAAATGGATAGGAATCACCATATGTTGTCGGCCATTGCTTTGCATAGGTGCACGAGAATTGCTATGTTACATGGGATCGATTTTATGTGTGCAGTTTGTTAAAAGTTAGCATGAGTAATTAGATAAGTTATAATCTGATAAAGTGTTCCCATAAATCGATGGGTATGATTGTGTGAAATTAAGTTTTCTTTTTGTATTTATCCATATGCATGATAGTGTTATTTTCTTTAATGTGTGTTAAGAGATTGGCGGCTAGGTGTCCTGATCTGATCAACTAACCATGTGCAAATTCTAGTGTGTTGTCAGAATGGTCAATGAACTAATCAATGTGATGATAAATATGTATTGTCTATAAACTGCCTAGTACATGTGATGATAGGATCGACCGTGAGTGCTTGTTAATGATGATATTCTGATCGGTTGATGATCTTGATCTCGTAATGGTATGGTAAATTGTATTATTATATATTGAATCTTGCATGTAACTATGTTGTTGATGTTGAAGGGGTTCATGGCGAAACAAGGGTGTTTCGCCAAATGGGTAATCGGCACAGTAACCTGATTTCTTTCTGTTAACAGTTAACTGGACTAACTAACTGATGTTAAATGATATGCATGACTAGTACGATCACGGATACATGCAATGTGTTACTTGGTGATTGTTTGATGTGCCGTCTACCATGATTATACTTACGTGCCAACTTCGTGAATACAAACTGATTATGTATACATGCGTACTTTAGGACGTGATTGATTAACTGTGAGCATACCTAGCATACCGAGCAAACCAAGGTGAGTTCACACTAGCCAAGGCATGGGATTCCCAGGGGTTGGGAATGGGATTGAATAACTACTCATACAACTATTACTATTAAACAGATTATTACTGTCCTCGGTTGAAGGGCACGTATGTAAAACCTACGTACAGTTATACTTACTACTGTCCTCGGATTGAAGGGCACGTACGTAAAGCCTACGTACACGATCTTAAGACCATCACCTCTATCAAAGGAAGTCCCTCAATTATCGACTTAATCGCCGAGGCCTAGGGCGAGCGGGTCATTAGTTAATAGCGCTATTAGGTTTAACAAACCTCACATCGTGCCAGTCGGACGGGCGTGTACTAATGGACTATGGGCAAAGGGTCAATGCTGATAGACATTGACTTAGGGCACCTCTTATATTTTCGTAGCAGTCGATACGCGTGGTCTTGTAACACATGGGAAGCCCCCACTAATCATCGCACGCATGCCTGGACTGGCAGCAAGGATTAACGCGATACATGGTTTACAAAACGAATATATACGGTTTATGAAATGAATACTTTAACCAAACAACCAACTGTGAAATCGCTCAACTTTGTTTTTGATTCGTTGCTACATGCCTTGCAGGTCATTAGGTACCCATGGAGCTTGCACAGGGAGGAACGGTCGTTGTGGGACATGACGATGTGTGCCATGCTTTAAACATTACTTTATTTCATATTAAATGCTTGCTTTGGGTTTTACAAATTATGCTTCCGCTAATCACTTAACTATGCTTTGGTTT
This sequence comes from Helianthus tuberosus, assembly GCA_030545235.1. NCBI lineage: Eukaryota > Viridiplantae > Streptophyta > Magnoliopsida > Asterales > Asteraceae > Helianthus > Helianthus tuberosus. The sequence goes on from CM060426.1 coordinate 36,654,869, forward strand.
TTGAACACCTTTCATATTGGTTGGTTGAATTATGGTTACTTACATACTTGTTCAATATGATTGGTGGCTTGATCCTGGTCAGTCAGGCCTCCAAGCGGTGATACTCCACGTGTGGATTTTGGGGGTGTGACATTGTCACACCCCCAAAATCCACACGCGGAGTATCACCGCTTGGAGGCGTGACTGACCAGGATCAAACCACTAATCATATTGAACAAGTAAGTAATTAATTGTAAAAGTCCAACCAACACGATTAGTGTCCAAAACAAACATAGTTAAGTTATGAGCGGAAGCATAATGTTTAAAACCAAATCAAAAGTTCAAATATCCAAATGTTTAACATGGCACACAGCTGTCCATGTCCCACAACGACTCTCCCTTGTGCAAGCTCCAGCTAAGTACCTAAAGACCTGCAAAGCATGTAGTAACGAGTCAACAACTAGTTGAGTGAGTTCACGGTTGGGTGTTCGTTTTAAGTTGTTCCAAAAACAGTTTCCTTTAACTGGCGTTCCTGCCATGGGGGTTACCCCATAGTTGAAAACGTGATATATTTAACTCTTTGTTTAACCCATTTACTCTGGCAATCCTGCCGTGGTGGCTACCCCATGATAGTTATCTGGCATTTCGGCCGTGGGGGCTACCCCATGTATCCACTAGACTCGTTACCATATCGACTACTGACTGAAGTCATGTTTAAGTGCCCTGAAACTGTCAATGTCTATCAGCATTGACGTGCCCCAGATCCATTAGTTCACGCCCGTCCTCTGCAGCACGGTGTGAGGCTTATCAGACCTAAATAGCGCTATCTAGCTAATGACCCGCTCGCCATTGGCCCGGCGATTAAGTCGATATAAAAAGGAGGGACTTCGTGATAGAGAGTTTTGGTCTAGTAAAGTTATCTGTCCGTGAGGACGAGGAATTACATTCCTGAACCAATACTGTCCTACCCAAGAAGGACGAGGAATCCATATTCCTTAACCCCATTCCCAACCCCTGGGAATCCCATGCTTTGTAGAGTGTGAACTCACCTTGGTTTGCTCGGCAGATTACACAGAAAGGTCAAGACTAGCAGCTAGTGGTCAACCACGTCCTAACATGGTTATCATACAAGTCAGGTTTTGGTTTCACAGAGTGCACATAAGTATCACGTAAGATAGCACATGAGAAACACATACGGATCATGGCATCATGCAACATCACGCTCAACAGTTAAGACATATTCAACTTGTGAAATTAAGTGATTGGGCTCGCACAAGTCTAATGACCTTGTGCGAGTCATTCGTTGAAGCCCAATACTACCCGGCCCAAAAGCATGAAACCCAAATAATCTGTAAGCATAACACGGCCCAGACAAATGAACTTAAGCCTTGTGCGATCCTATTGGGTTGTGCGGTCGTACCTGGCCCAACCCACATATAAGAAATTAATTCATCTTGTGCGATCCAGTACCTTGTGTGACCAGTATTGTTACCCCGCCCAACATATGATCATACGGCCCAAATAACAACAACAAGCATCCTTGTGCGACTGGAGACCCCTTGTGCGATCAGGGCCTCTTGTGCGACCAGATCTGCTTATGCGACTGATCTTCTTGTGCGAGTGGTTTTAAATTCCGAATATCATGCTATTTAGTTATATTGTTTCCATATTCAATGTAGTCAACAATCAAACAGTTACACAAATCAATTCATCCTATCACCATTCAATTACAATAATCGTCCATTGCTACTATCAAGACACCCTCTAACAGACTAGTATAGATCCTAGATTATGTGTATTTCGAACCAAACAGCATGTGACCACATAATCTAATATTAAACATATATGCAAGACAATTACTAGCGGCCTACATATGAATCATCACATGCTAATATTCAAAATAAGATGAATAAGATGGCTGAATAAGATGGCCTACATGTGTATTTCTGACAAATTCCTAGGTCAACATGAATAAGATGACTGACAACATTCTAATGTTCAAAATAGTCACATGTAAAAGCTCACCATTGATTGGACCAAAAATTCCATCCAGCCGAAAACATTTAAATCCCTTTTATTAACCTAAACCGACGCCACTTTCTCTTTCTATACAATCGATGACATTCACATGCATTATCAGTTTGTAAACAATATGATTGGACCGATATCCTTTTAATCACGTGACCAGAATCATCTAGCATCCCTAATCATCATCATCGACAACAGTTATAAAATGTTTAACATCTAGCATGAACCCTAGTGTAAGTATCAATATCTTGATCCGCACAACGTCAGGTAACAAGTTAATCATGCATTACTCTTTCAAGAACACGTCAAACAACATACTATATATTTAAATATGAAAACAACTAACCGATTAAATATGGATGAGGGTTAATCTGCATGATAAAGCTTTGAGAGAGACTCCTTGTTGCCGTCGGGTTCAAGAGGAGAGAAAGAGAGATAAGGAGAGATTAGGGTTTTGTGTGTTTCCTTGTTTTGCAACAAATGAGATACGAACTCCCTAAGGAGGTGTATATGTGTATGGAAGAGTGGGCCGAACCCAACTTGGGCCGCCCTAAGTTCGGATGTAAGGAGTGTAGCCCGAATGGGCTTGTGCGATCGGATTATGTTGTGTGATCGGTTTATATTCGTGTGATAACATTACATACATGTATTCACATATTCACATAGCATACACTTATAATATTCGTTTAATCAATTAAGTTCATACAATCACATCACATTCACATACGTTACATAAGTTCAAAACATGCTACACCTAGCACAAAGATAGGTTCTGAATTATGAATTGTCACATTATCCCCAAGTTGAAAGAAATTTCGTCCCGAAATTTAGCACGTACTCACTGAGGAAGCTAGTTAAGTTGCACGGTTTCCCTGGTTTTCCTGGGGTGTCACATCTGGAATTTCGTCCCGAAATTCCGTAGCTTCAGCCTCAGCAGTGGTTGTACTGTTTGCAAATAGTTGGGGATACTTTTGTTCCATTTGATCTTCGCGTTCCCAGGTGAACTCTGGGCCGCGACGTGAGTTCCAACGAACTCGAACGAGAGGTATTCTAGTACGCTTGAGGACCTTAACATCCCGGTCCGTGATTTCAACAGGTTCCTCGACGAATCGTAACTGCTCGTCGATCGTGAGCTCCTTCAAAGGAACTACGTGGGTTTCATCTGACAGACATTTCTTCAGATTTGACACGTGGAAAACATCGTGAACTGCACTGAGTTCCGCTGGTAAGTTCAATATGTAGGCCACCTTGCCTATTTTCTCAATGACTTCAAAAGGTCCAACGTATCGTGGGTTAAGTTTGCCTCGTTTCCCAAAACGAACCACACCCTTCCAGGGTGAAACTTTGAGTAATACACGCTCCCCAACCTGGAGCTCTAGTGGTTTTCTGCCCTTATCGGCGTAGACTTTCTGACGGTCACGAGCCGCCGCCATTCGTTGTCGTATCTGAGCAATTTTCTCTGTTGTGTCAACCACATGTTCTGGACCAGTAATCTGACTATCTCCCACCTCTGCCCAACAAAGAGGTGACCGGCATTTACGCCCATACAATGCCTCAAATGGAGCAGCTTTAATGCTGGTGTGGTAGCTATTGTTGTACGAAAATTCCACAAGTGGCAGATGCTTTTCCCAGCCGTTGCCAAAGTCAATTACACATGCCCTAAGCATGTCTTCTAGAGTCTGGATGGTATGTTCTGACTGCCCATCTGTTTGCGGATGATAAGCTGTGCTTATATCAAATCGTGAGCCAAAGGACTTGTGCCTTGCTTGCCACAGTTCTGATGTAAAACGTGCATCTCGATCCGAGATAATAGGGGTGGGCACTCCGTGCCTCGAGACAACTTCCTTAAGATAAACGTCTGCTAGTGTAGAGAACTTATCCGTTTCCTTGATAGCCAAGAAGTGAGCAGACTTTGTGAGTCGATCCACGATGACCCAAATAGTATCGTTACCACGTTGAGATCTAGGCAGGCCAGTAACAAAATCCATGGAAATTTGCTCCCATTTCCATTGTGGTATCTCTGGTTGTTGGAGGGGGCCTGAAGGTTTCTGTTATTCCGCCTTGACTCTCGCACAAGTCAAGCACTTGCTAACGTAAGTTGCTATGTGGGCCTTCATGCTAGGCCACCAATACGTAGTTTTGATATCGTGGTACATCTTATCCGAACCAGGGTGTACCGAGTAGCGAGACTTGTGTGCCTCATCCATCACAAGCTCTCGTAGGTTACCATAAAGTGGGACCCAGATGCGTCCTGTAACGTAGTAAGCACCGTCTTCCTTCTGTTCTAAGCATTGCCTTGAGCCGCGTAGGGCTTCAGCCCTGACGTCTTCTGGTTTCAATGCTTCTACCTGAGCATCTCGTATCTGAGAAGGAAGACTAGACTGTATAGTGAGTTGTAAAGCTCGTACGCGCTTAGGCGCAGTGTCCTTTCAACTGAGGGCGTCAGCCACAACATTGGCTTTGCCTGGGTGATACCTGATCGAACATTCATAGTCATTCAGTAGTTCGACCCATCGTCGTTGTCACATATTCAGTTCCTTCTGTTTGAAGATATGTTCGAGGCTTCCGTGATCAGTGTAAATAGCACACTTGGTGCCATACAGGTAGTGTCGCCATATCTTAAGCGCAAAAATAACAGCTCCCAGCTATAAGTCATGCATAGTGTAGTTTCTTTCATGAACTTTGAGTTGGCGTGAGGCGTAGGCTATAACCTTATCCCGTTGCATCAGTACACAACCAAGACCCTGAATTGATGTGTCGCAGTAGAGCACGAAGTCGTCTGTGCCCGCTGGCAATGAAAGGATAGGTGCACTGCAAAGTCTATCCTTTAAGTGCTGAAACGCTAACTCCTGTGCATTTCCCATCGATAAACAACGCCCTTCTGCGTTAGTGAAGTAAGAGGCTGAGCAATCATAGAAAAATCCTTGATAAATATCCTGTAGTAACCTGCCAATCCCAAGAATTGGCGAATTTCCGTTGGCGTACGAGGTGCATGCCAGCTCTTGATTGACTCTACCTTGGATGGATCAACGTGAATCCCATCCTTGTTCACTACATGGCCTAAGAAATGGACTTCACGAAGCCAGAAGTCACATTTTGAAAACTTTGCATAAAGCTGTTCTGTTCGAAGGAGTTCCAAAATGAGGCGTAGATGGTGCTCGTGTTCCTCCTGACTCTTCGAATAAATCAGGATGTCGTCAACTATAACGAACTTGTCTAGGTAAGGCTTGCACACTCGATTCATCAAGTCCATGGAGACCGCAAGTGCGTTTGTCAGCCCAAAAGGCATGACCAAGACTCATAGTGTCCATAACGGGTTCTAAAGGCTGTTTTAGAGACGTCCTCTTCTAGGACTCTCAGCTGATGATATCCTGATCTCAAATCAAGCTTCGAGTAAAAGTTCGACCTTTGTAGCTGATCGAATAGGTTATCAATGCGTGGAAGAGGATAACGATTCTTCACTATCGCCTTGTTGAGTTCTCGATGGTCGCTACACATCCTGAAGGTACCGTCTTTCTTCTTCACAAATAGCACTGGAGCTCCCCAAGGCGATGAGCTAGGGCGAATAAAACCCTTATCCAAGAGTTCTTGTAGTTGCGTAGAGAGTTCTTTCAACTCTGATGGAGCTAAACGATATGGTGCACGAGCTATGGGCGCTGCTCCAGGAGCTAACTCAATTTGAAACTCGACCTGGCGATGAGGCGGGAGGCCAGGTAGTTCCTCAGGAAATACCTCAGGGTAATCGCGTACAATAGGGAAGTCTTCTATCTTCTTCTCTTTCTTCGAGGTGTCAGTAACGAGTGCCAGAATAGCGGTATGGCCCTTACGCAAACACTTTTGGGCCTTAAGGAAGGAGATGATGCTCACAACCGCACCACTCTTGTCGCCACGAATCATAAGGGGTTCATCACCTGAGCGAGGAATACGGACAATCTTTTCGTTGCAAAGAATCTCTGCTTGGTGTTGAGGTAACCAATCCATACCAATAACGATGTCGAAACCATCACCACGTTGGGGTCATTCCTAGCATCACCCTGACCAATCACGAACACTCGACCCCTGGCACCATTGCCGTCGTTGTTACCCCCGCTGTTGCCTCCAGTATTGTTCCCGTTTCCTTGGTTTTGGTTCTGATTCTGGTTCTGGTTCAACTGTGGGCAGTGTCTCATGAAGTGACCTTTAGCACCACATTGATAACATCCCTTGTTACCCTGCTGTTGCTGCTGATTCTGTGGAGCTTGTGGCTGCTTTCGCCGGTTCTGGTTTGCAGGACGTGAGCTCCTATAATCCTTGGCTCCATGACCAAACTTGTTGCATCTCTGACAACGATCTTTGTTGCACGACCCGTTGTGGTATAAATTACATCGATAGCACTTAGGGTGGTTTCCCCTGTATCCACCCTGACTTCAATTACCAAAAGACTGCTGACTGGGGCTCCTGTACTTGACTGAGATTGTACCGCAGTGAAACCCTTGCTCAAATTTCCATCCCTCTTGCGTTTGTTGTCACTGGGAGTAGCAGAAGTAGTTGTAGTAGTACCAATATGCTTAGGCAGCTTGTTCTGTTCCACTGCCCGGTCGGTGAGACGATGAGCAAAATGAGTAACATCCTGGATAGTAGCAAGGTTAGCAGAAGTCACATGACTTTGAATCTCTGGTACTAAGCCTTTGGGGTACAACCCAATGCGCTTGGTGGGAGGATCCACCATAGTTGGACATAACACTGCCAGTTCGTTGGATCATTCAGGTTAAAGAATTCCACTTCCAGCTTGTGGATGTCATCACGGCTATAGTATTCACGTTTGATCAGTTCCTTAAAATCCTTCCATGGGGTGGCATTAGCAGCCGCCAGCCCCAGCATCTGAACTTGCACGTTCCACCAAGTTAACGCAGTGCTTTCGAGAGTGTCAGTGGCGTACTTCACCCTACGGCCTCAGGGCATTCACCCATCTCTAAGACAGACTCGAGCTTTTTAAACCAATGGAGGAGTCCAACAGCTCCTTTAGTGCCACTGAAAGTATTAGGACGACAGTCCATGAACGACTTAAATGTGCATACAGGCGACTGAGCGTTCTGACCTTGTTGCGCGAGGAAGAAGAAACAGGGTTAAGCGCGAGAGTTGGGGCATGAGAGTAGGATCGAACATCCTAGGATAGGTTCGGAATAGCAGGTTATTCCTCCTGCCTAAGCGGCTGCGAGTGCTGCCGTAACTTGTTCGTTGATAAGAGCCGTCAACTGGCTTGAGTTAGGTTCACACGTTCCCTCATGATCTCACATCGAAGGAAACACAAATAGGAAAGGTGTCGCGAATGTGCGTAAGTGTGTAGTGACAGTAGGGAGCAAGCACAAATGTGTTTTCAAACTATAGTTGCTACGCTTATCTAAGCATACCATGAGCAAAGTTCTATGCAATCTAGCAAGTAGGCAATATAAACATAAACCATATCACCTAGAATGTCGAGCCTTGCACGTGGAGTGAAGCTTCGTTGTGGATCGTAGAGCACTGTACAGGTTATAGTCTGGTTTTAACAAAAACGTTTTTCCTTTATTAAAACCAGGTTCTCTATAACCAATGGCTCTGATACCAATCTGTCACACCCCCAAAATCCACACGCGGAGTATCACCGCTTGGAGGCGTGACTAACCAGGATCAAACCACTAATCATATTGAACAAGTAAGTAATTAATTGTAAAAGTCCAACCAACACGATTAGTGTCCAAAACAAACATAGTTAAGTTATGAGCGGAAGCATAATGTTTAAAACCAAATCAAAAGTTCAAATATCCAAATGTTTAACATGGCACACAGCTGTCCATGTCCCACAACGACTCTCCCTTGTGCAAGCTCCAGCTAAGTACCTAAAGACCTGCAAAGCATGTAGTAACGAGTCAACAACTAGTTGAGTGAGTTCACGGTTGGGTGTTCGTTTTAAGTTGTTCCAAAAACAGTTTCCTTTAACTGGCGTTCCTGCCGTGGGGGTTACCCCATAGTTGAAAACGTGATATGTTTAACTCTTTGTTTAACCCATTTACTCTGGCAATCCTGCCGTGGGGGCTACCCCATGATAGTTATCTGGCATTTCGGCCGTGGGGGCTACCCCATGTATCCACTAGACTCGTCACCATATCGACTACTGACTGAAGTCATGTTTAAGTGCCCTGAAACTGTCAATGTCTATCAGCATTGACGTGCCCCAGATCCATTAGTTCACGCCCGTCCTTTGCGGCACGGTGTGAGGCTTGTCAGACCTAAATAGCGCTATCTAACTAATGACCCGCTCGCCATTGGCCCGGCGATTAAGTCGATATAAAAAGGAGGGACTTCGTGATAGAGAGTTTTGGTCTAGTAAAGTTATCTGTCCGTGAGGACGAGGAATTACATTCCTGAACCAATACTGTCCTACCCAAGAAGGACGAGGAATCCATATTCCTTAACCCCATTCCCAACCCCTGGGAATCCCATGCTTTGTAGAGTGTGAACTCACCTTGGTTTGCTCGGCAGATTACACAGAAAGGTCAAGACTAGCAGCTAGTGGTCAACCACGTCCTAACATGGTTATCATACAAGTCAGGTTTTGGTTTCACAGAGTGCACATAAGTATCACGTAAGATAGCACATGAGAAACACATACGGATCATGGCATCATGCAACATCACGCTCAACAGTTAAGACATATTCAACTTGTGAAATTAAGTGATTGGGCTCGCACAAGTCTAATGACCTTGTGCGAGTCATTCGTTGAAGCCCAATACTACCCGGCCCAAAAGCATGAAACCCAAATAATCTGTAAGCATAACACGGCCCAGACAAATGAACTTAAGCCTTGTGCGATCCTATTGGGTTGTGCGGTCGTACCTGGCCCAACCCACATATAAGAAATTAATTCATCTTGTGCGATCCAGTACCTTGTGTGACCAGTATTGTTACCCCGCCCAACATATGATCATACGGCCCAAATAACAACAACAAGCATCCTTGTGCGACTGGAGACCCCTTGTGCGATCAGGGCCTCTTGTGCGACCAGATCTGCTTATGCGACTGATCTTCTTGTGCGAGTGGTTTTAAATTCCGAATATCATGCTATTTAGTTATATTGTTTCCATATTCAATGTAGTCAACAATCAAACAGTTACACAAATCAATTCATCCTATCACCATTCAATTACAATAATCGTCCATTGCTACTATCAAGACACCCTCTAACAGACTAGTATAGATCCTAGATTATGTGTATTTCGAACCAAACAGCATGTGACCACATAATCTAATATTAAACATATATGCAAGACAATTACTAGCGGCCTACATATGAATCATCACATGCTAATATTCAAAATAAGATGAATAAGATGGCTGAATAAGATGGCCTACATGTGTATTTCTGACAAATTCCTAGGTCAACATGAATAAGATGACTGACAACATTCTAATGTTCAAAATAGTCACATGTAAAAGCTCACCATTGATTGGACCAAAAATTCCATCCAGCCGAAAACATTTAAATCCCTTTTATTAACCTAAACCGATGCCACTTTCTCTTTCTATACAATCGATGACATTCACATGCATTATCAGTTTGTAAACAATATGATTGGACCGATATCCTTTTAATCACGTGACCAGAATCATCTAGCATCCCTAATCATCATCATCGACAACAGTTATAAAATGTTTAACATCTAGCATGAACCCTAGTGTAAGTATCAATATCTTGATCCGCACAACGTCAGGTAACAAGTTAATCATGCATTACTCTTTCAAGAACACGTCAAACAACATACTATATATTTAAATCTGAAAACAACTAACCGATTAAATATGGATGAGGGTTAATCTGCATGATAAAGCTTTGAGAGAGACTCCTTGTTGCCGTCGGGTTCAAGAGGAGAGAAAGAGAGATAAGGAGAGATTAGGGTTTTGTGTGTTTCCTTGTTTTGCAACAAATGAGATACGAACTCCCTAAGGAGGTGTATATGTGTATGGAAGAGTGGGCCGAACCCAACTTGGGCCGCCCTAAGTTCGGATGTAAGGAGTGTAGCCCGAATGGGCTTGTGCGATCGGATTATGTTGTGTGATCGGTTTATATTCGTGTGATAACATTACATACATGTATTCACATATTCACATAGCATACACTTATAATATTCGTTTAATCAATTAAGTTCATACAATCACATCACATTCACATACGTTACATAAGTTCAAAACATGCTACACCTAGCACAAAGATAGGTTCTGAATTACGAGTTGTCACAGACATAAAAGTTTTTAATAAACCCGTATTTTTCATTGTAATTGTAACTGTAATTACATGATTATGGACTTAAATTATACGAAAATCATAAAATAATAGTAAGGGTCTTACAAGTTGGTAATCAGAGCTCATGGTTGAAGGGTAAGTGTTCAATTCGAGGCTTGATCGCAGATCCGGTAAGTACAAGTATGTTAATGGTCTAGTATGATTAAAGTGTTGTGAACAACACATAGGGTATCGTGTAATACACGTTACACCAACGAAAATGATTTGTATAGTTAATGAAATCACATGCAGTAAAAAGCCTAGCATTACAATACGTGCATTTATTAATGTTGAAACTACTAACTTTTGTAAATGTTTAGTTGAAGGATACTCGCATCTGAAGATGACGAGAGTTGAACGAATTATGGATATGACGGTGGAACGGTCCGAGGTATAACAAGCAGAGCATACTCATCAAGGACCTAAATCGCGTGACGATCGCGAACAAAGTCAAAGGCATGGAAAGCCCATTAAGGGCAAGCATTACCAGGTGCACGCTTTTAAATTTAATCGCATAAGTAGTAATATGCAACAAACACGTAGGGAAAGACGGTTGCATATATCTAATAAAACCTGAATAGGATATCTATTCAGGATGATGTTTCCAAGAGAAGTTTAATAGAAACATGTGCTATTCACGATGATGAATAACAAAGAAATAATAGGATTAGTTCATATGGAAACTTAGACGGGGGGTAATTATCCAAGTGGAAAACTCTCAATATAATGCTATTCAGAAAAGTAGCGATCACGAATGTGATTATATAATAGTTCAATAGAAAAGAAAAACATTTTATATGTACAAAAGTAAAACTAGTAAAACTAATGATTGTTGTTTTGCAATTAAATAAAGTTTTACTAAAATGAAATCAGAGATATGAAATAAATAGGGGCGTTACTTACATGGGGTGTGATGTGAAAACTACAAAAAGGTCATGCGTATCATGTGTTGATCGCTTACTCTGGCCAAGTAAGTAGTGGCATATGATACCATGAACTTCTTGTAGCGGACACATTTACGTCCGATGTAGTAAGGACGGGGTGAATGGGACTAACTTAAACGGTACCCAAATAAGTCAAACAAGTAAGATGTTTGATAGTAAACGTAAACGCAAGTCGGATGACAGGGAGCGTATTACGTTAGAATAACGAGCCCGAAAAAGGGACAAAGATTAAAGTAAATGAAAATACAAACCAACTAATGTGAATGCTAAGGCATAAGGGATAAAGTTTGACTGTCATAAGTGACGAAATTCACACAGACAAGTCAAAGGGGTAGAATAATAGAATAAAAGACTAGACTAAATAAAAGCGATGGATTTCGCTAAGAGGATCAAATAAATTAAGATGATGTCTAAAACCATATAAGAATGGTTACTTGACGATGATTTCGGTAAAGATACCCGATGGACGGGTAGGATTGTGGGCGAATGCGTAAACCGAGAGACGGGAACGTGAAAAAAAAAGTCAAAAGACTCGGAATATGAGTCATGACTAAAAGACGGTGAGAATTTGCAAACAGAGATTTTGATAACTATGTTCAACTATTTTAGAGTTGAACGGGTCGAATAAAGAACGAAGTTTGACGTTCATAAGTGATAAAACCTCACACGAATAAGTCAAACGAGACAAATACAGTATAAGAAATTGGTAGTACAAATAGGCGCAAACCGAATAATAGAAGCGCGAAATATTAATGAACCTATGTGATGGGTAGTAAAGGAATCTAGATAGGAAAAACGCAAACTAGCGAAACAAGAATGTTAAAAACATTAAGATAAGGAACCCGGGTAACAGGTTGTAAAGAAGTACAGGTAAGAACCGGATAATGGTAAGCGTAGGACAAACTGACGTGTAAATGACGTTAGAAGTCATAAAGTCGAAAAGATAATTCGAAAGAAAACAAATGAAGCCTTAGACTACGGTCAAGGTCAAATGAAATCCAAAAAGCAAAAGTAAATGATTCTAAACATAAAAAAGGGTACCTTGACACCATAAATATATATATAGTTAAGTAAAGACACAAATAAAAGATGATCTACGGGATCATCATAACCTACAGGATTATAAATAGTGTTAAAGTTTACGGGACCAAAAGACCTTTGGGTCACAAATAGAAAGAAAGGAATTGTAGGGGTCTCACCTTAAAAGGGTAAAAAGGTGAAAATCTAAATAAATAGCCTACGAGGCTAAGTGAAAGAACCTACGGGTCATATCGGTTAAACGTGGGCATTAAATAATAACGGAAAGGAATAGATCCTCAGAAGTAACATTCCTAGAAATGAGAGAAAGATGTAAGACAAAAAGGAAACATAAACTAAAAATTTAGTTTTTAGTCAAGAGCAACGTTTTCACAAACATAAGTAGTATGAGGGGAATTAGAAAATCTAAAACACACATAAGACCGGAGATGGCAAAATAGTATACCCGGATGACGAGTATGAAGTGCGGCGACTAATTAGTCTAGCCGATAAAGCCATTTAAAGTTAGGAAAATGTCATGACAAATATAAAGCGCTTGTTAACATAAGAAAAGCGCGGGATAAACATGTTAACAGACTGATGAGACTAAGTGGTCAAGTGACAACTCGGTCAATAAGGATAATGGATATAAGCTAAAAATAACGGCCCGCGAGGCCTTACACATGAAAGACGTACGCGTCAATATAAATGAAAACGTTAGATCGTAAAGAACGAATGAATGTCTTGAAAACGAAACTAAGTTCGTTTAGTCTAAATTAAAAGAAATATGTAAATAAGGTTTCAGGGACGTGTTGGTGCATATCTCTGTCGACTTCATCTTGTATCAAGTCTTGTAAATAGAATGATAGATCAAGGCACGAAATACGAGAAACAAGTAGAAGGAAGCCATTTCGCACGAAATGGATGTTGTGGCCATTTCGCACGAAATGGCACTGGCCATTTCGTGTGAAGCGCATCTCGTGCGGAATGGAACTCCTATATATAGATGCCTTGTCATTTCGTTTGTAACAGTTTCAGATTCCAGAGCCGATGTGCTGCTGAAGTGTCATTTGATCTGTAACCGTGTCAAATCAATATACAAGACAATTAAAGTGATTCTGTGTGTAAATCAAGCTGATTCAAAGTCGATACGTTTGTTTCCGCCTCTCGTATTGATTAGAACTCTTCTGAATGACTCGTTTTGGTCATACAAACGATCCTACATGTGGTATCAGAGCTCAGGAGGAAGAGTTCTTACCGAATTCAGCTTGATTTCATCAAAATTCTGACTTCTACATCTTCTTTTTCAAAATTAACTGAGATTTTATGGTTAAAATGGACTAATTTTCACATATAACGTGCGAAACACAGTTTTAAACAATCCTTGAAAGAATCAGTCTTAAAATCAGCCTAAACCTGATCAATTTGTCAAAAATTCACTCGTTTGTGTGACATCAGCAGCATTTCTTACGAAATAGCCCATTTCATGTGAAACAGACATTCATTTCGCACGAATTGAACCTTGTGACCTCCCATTTCGCACAAAATGACCCATTTCGTTTGAAAGTTGCCATTTCTCTTGAATTGAACGTCCATTTCGCTTGAACAGTGCCATTTCGCTTGAAAGAACATTCATTTCGCACCAAGTCATTTCGTTTGAGATACCATTTCGATTGAACCTCCATTTCGTTTGAACTTTGAGATATTGTGAATTTTTTTACCAAAACATGGAAGATGAATTTTATAATGCATTTGCTACCACTCCAGTTGCTCCAATTACAGTTGCCGAAACTCTTGAAATAAAAAATGAAATAGGAACGTCTCAAAAGCCTCCAAAGCTTATGTACATCGAGGATTTTAAAGGATGGCAAAATCGTTTTGAAACATGGGTGCAGGCTTATAAGTTTGATGCATGGGTTTCGTTGGACAAAGATTACGTTAAACCAATAGATGACCGTGGAAATGAAAAATCTTTAAGTGATTATTCAGCGGCTGAGAAGTTAAAATACACCAGTGAAAAAATGATGATTAGCATTCTCCAACAAGCGGTTAAAGAAGATATCTTTGTTTTGCTTCAACATGAGAACACTGCTAGATTAATTTGGTTGGCATTGCTTCAAAAGTTTAAGGGAAGTGCTGATATGATAAAAAATAAATGTGATTTACTAAAGAAATCTTTTGATATGTTTATAGCTGGCAAAGGTGAAACGACCAAGAAGACTATCGATAGATATAGTCATCTTGTCCAGGAAATGAAAAGATTGGAGATAACAAAAGAAGATGATGAATGGGTTGATAAGCTATCTGATGCATTACCACAAGATAAATGGGGAACATATCTGTTGATTTTAAAACACATGAGAAAATCTGAAAGCATGAATTTGTGTAAGTTCATTTAGAAGATTGAAGAACATGAATTAGATGTTCAGAAAAATGCAATCATGAATAATGCAAATGCTCAACAAGATGATAGTTTATACTATAGAGGAAGCAGGGTTGAGACTACTCCGAGTTTGAAGATTCAGACTGCGTTCAGTGCTGATGGTATTTCAGGAACAAATGTTAGCACTACGACTCAGAGTGGTGGATATTCTTCATCTTATTCAAGCTTTGATCCGAATTTCTCAACACCAAGTTCTCAAAGACAGAGTTCAACAAATCTGCAATGCAATGTTACGTTGAATATTCAAAATGGTCAAAATCTTTCTCCAGATATAGCTAAGCAACACATAGCATCACTTGTTACTATGTTAGAATCTTATGAAAGCTTAGTTTCTGGAAGAATTGGAAATCCGATGCTTACTAAGGAGGATTATGACCAGATTAATCCTGAGGAACTTGAGTTGATGGAACTCAAGTGGTGTTTAGCTAGTGCGGTAAGAAGAGCAGAAAAATTCAAACAAATCACGGGTAGAGATGATCTTCGTGATGCTGCTACATCTCCGTTAGGGTTTGATAAATCAAAGGTTACTTGTTTTCGTTGCCGAGAAAAGGGGCATTTTAAACGAGAGTGTACAAACAGAGAAGCTACCGGAAGACAAGATCCGTTTGGAAACAATGATTATCAACGAAAAGCAATTTATCATCAGGGTGCTCAACAACCATCATCATCCCGTGCTATTGAAAATGAAAAGAAGAAAGCTTATCTTGTTAATCAAAATGATGAAAGATTGCCAGAGGGTTTTAGCTGGGATAAATATCCTCCAGCCGATTCAGCATTTGTTGCTCAAATCTTGGAAGAAGAAGCAGTCAAATCTAAGCCAAAAAGAACGAAGATTTTCAGATCATCAGAAAGTGATGAAGACACTCATGATGAGGAAGAGTACATTAATAATGCTAGAGAAAGTTTAGACTCATTCAGTTTTAATTTGTTTTTTGCAGATAAGATCGAGATGTTGAATGAGAAGAAGGCTGCTAGAATGAAGAGAGAGTTGGAAGCAAGAAGAATTGCTGAAGAAAATGCAAAAATGGAAGCTGAGAAAGCTAAAGTTGAAGAAAATGCGACAATAAAAGCCGAAGTTGAAGACTGTGAAGTAAAAATAGAATTTGATGAAGAACCGATGATTGAAAAGGTGATTGAGAAGGTGGTGGAGAAAATTGTTGAAGTTGAAAAAATTATTGAAGTTGAAAAGATAGTCGAAGTTGAAAAGATTATTGAAGTTGAAAAGATTGTTGAAGTCACGAAACCTTGTCTGAAATGTTTGAAACCATGCAAAGATTGTGAGGAGAAAGACAAGAAGTATCGTGAACTAGAAGAGTTGAAAGAAAAATTGTTGTTTGATGTCAAGTACGTAAAAGAATCATATGATGTGCTGAACATAACGGTTGATAGTTTGAACAAAACAAACCTAGAAATGGGAGCTGCTGAAACGATGATGAGTTCAACATTAATGACTAAGTAGAAGGTCATCAATGAGTATATTGAAGATTGTGCAAAGCTGAAACAGGAGTTGGAGACTGAAAGGATTGAGAATGAAAGAATCAGACGATTACTGATGAGTTATACATCTTCTGATTATTTGATTGATAGAGTGTATCCTACTGTTGCTGGTCTTGAAGCTTTTCAAGATAAAAAGACGGAAGAGGATACTTGTAAGAAACAAAGTGTCAAGTATAACAAGTGTCCTCCTCCGATCTGGGAAATTTATTCTCCCAGAAAACCAAATGAGGAGCAATTAAAAAAGGCAGTCATCATAAAGTTAAAGTCTGAAACCATTGATGAGTTACCAGACAACATTGACGTCACATTCACAGCGTCTGACACCGATCATGAGTCTGAGTTGTTAAAGAAAGTGGTCGATCAGGTGTTGGATATGGATGAAGAGTCAAAGTCGGAGTCTAAATCTGAAAGTTGGAGTTCATCAGACAAGAGTCCGAGTTCACCGGTCAAACGGGTTTACAATAAAGAATTTCTGATGTCGAAAAATAATTTGAAAGACGAAACATTTAAAGTAGCATATACTTTGAATGATTCTGACAAATTATTTTCTGATGAAGAATTTCCAATAAGAAGTGTCAAAACTGAAATGATCAACAAGGTTTTCAAATTAACAGAAATTAATATTTCTGAAATAAAAGATGTAAATCTTAATGAAAAACCAAAAAAATACACTTCAAGAGTTCAACAGAGATTGAACAAGAAGAAAGGTTACAGTTCTGGTTCAGGTTTTCAAAAGAAACCAAACCATAACAGTAATTTCAAAAAGAAGGGTTTAGGTTTTATTTCACCATAAAATCATTAAAATGAGAAAACATATAAACCAAAAACTAAATTTTTTTCAGGTACAAGTTCAGTAGAAGAAGAGAAGAAACCATTCTGGAGACAGACAAACAAAGAGTTTCTCGCCGAAAAAAAGAAGAATATGGTGAAGGAATCTGAGAAGAGAATTGAACGAAGAACCTGTTTCAAATGCCAAGAAGTTGGACACATCGCTTGGAATTGCCCAAAGTCCACTTATACAAAACAGGGAGTTACTTCTAACTTAAAGTTGAAAAAGAAAAATGTTGATAAAACAGAACAACCAATGAAAAAATTCAAAGAATTCAAAAATTCGACTTTCGAAATTGGTGAAAGTTTGAAACGTTTTTATAAAAGAAAAGTCGATTTGAACAAACAGAAATGGGTTGTTAAATCAGAGAGTAGTTCTGACAATGAATCTGACTCGTCAAAGTCAGAGGAGTCATTTGTTGAGAAAAATGATGAGAATTCCGTTCCAGAAATAAACGAAGAAAACTTTCCGTCATTGACAAGAGAAAACCTGAAATCCAAGGTTGGTAAAATTGAGATTTCAGATCAATTCTTCTCTGGTAAGGAAGAATTTGATGCCGAAAAGGCTTTTAATGGAAAAGTAAAATTTATTTTTGGAAAGATGGTTGATGGGAAAGTGAAAGGAGCAAAAGAGTTTTACAAATCAAAAAGATGGTGGAGTGAAGAGGATTCACAATCACCCAAGATTGGTCAGGCTTGGGTGACAGCATTTTCTACTTAAAATCCTGACTTGCCGGAGCTCCCAAGTTGGTAATCGTGGAGCATGAATCGGCATCATTCTTAAAAAAATTGTTTTTTGAGAAAAATCTAAAAAGTGTTAAAATTTTTACAAGTGATGACTTGCCGGAGCTCCCAGGTTGGTAATTGTGGAGTAGGAATCGGCATCTTTCTTCATATTTCGACCTACAAGTGATTGTATTCTTAATATTGTCATATTTCAATTTTCAAATAGTATAGTTGAACTTACAAGTGTTTAAAAAAATGGGTTTTCACCTACAAGTGGTTAATCAAGGTCATTAAGTTGAACTTGATTTAACTTTCATTCAAATAGTTGAAGGACAAAATGATGAATTTATCCCCGATTTTACAAGTGAAATCAACAAAATTAGTTTTCCGGAAAAACCATTTTGATTAAAACAAACTTAAGTGTTTTGAAATCATAATGGGAAAATAGTTTGTTGTCAGGGGGAGTTCTGATTGTTTATGCCAAGTAGATGGCGAATTGAAGCAATTCGAATCAGTTTGTCAGTTTATTTGTACAGTTTTGTTTTCAAACATTCCTTAAAAATAAAAAAATTGAAACATATTTTTGATTTTAGGGGGAGTAAAAATTTTTAGAAATTTCGAAAATTTGAAAAATCCAAAAACATGATAAAATCTAAAAAGCCAAAAACTTTGAGAAAATGAAAATGAGTTTTGTTGTGAAAAAGAGGAAATGATAGTACATTAGTGGACTATCACAACATGCTAAAGAATTGGAAAGTCAAATGTGATAAACGGTCTGACTGATGATATGCCAGTAGGTTTTCGCACGTTTAGTAGATTGTATTTGAGATATAAACCTAAATATCAAACTTGCTTATTTCGTGGGGAACATCTCTCGGATATACTAGGTCCTTGTGCATGATGATATCTGGGGTATTATACCAGGACTTCTGATTTTGTGGGAGCAATAGCCTAGTCCTCGTATAATACTTTACACTGTTTTAATCATAAAGCTCACCCTCAGCATAAAAAATGATGAAACATTGAAAAATGCTAATCATGTGCTGTTGAAGAAAAATTCTCTAAAGGGAACACACCTAAAGTCGAACCATCATCTCTCTGATTTTGCGGAAGCAATAGCCTGAGCTCTCATGGTCTCGCATTTAACCCTTTACAGATATCATTAGTGTACACTCACCTGTAAGACTGAATATAGGAGTCTGGATACGGGTGTATACGGGTGTATATTCTGAGGTGGGACACGCGAATAAGTTTAAGTGCTTAAAACACTAATCTCGTATCTCGAAACAGTTGAACTTTGTGTGAAAATTTAAGTGGATCAGTATACTGGCAATCTACGTGAATCGTTTAGAACTTAAAATGTGTAAAGCTTAACGGTGTTGGTGATTTGTCTCATAAACTGATATGATCCTCTTACACAAACTCACAAAAATATTGTTTGTGAATATTTCTTTACTGCATTTCATTAAAAACAAAAATCCAAAAAGATTTTCGGAGTGTTTTAGCATAAATTTGTGAAAAATACAAAAAGATTTTCGACAACTGATGTTGAAGAGCTGATTTTCAAAATTCCGAGTGCTATACATGATGAACAGTTGGTTTGGGAAAGTTTGTTTGAAAAAGGAAAAATGATATTTTTTCAAGTGGTCATCAAAGATTTTAAAATGTTAAATCATTTTGATTGATACCTGCAAGTGATTTATAAATTTGTCAAATTATTAAATTTGTGAAATTTATTTTGAGGTAGAGACTGTGCAGGTTAGCCGGTTTCGATTCTTATAGCTAAGTAGAGTTTGAGTCAGATTCCAGATCCTATTGCTACGAAGAGCCAGGGGACGATCTGAACCTATGGAAATGCTATGACAGATTATGATCCCAGATCAACTTAAGGGGGAGTCTGCTAGCAAAGGGGAGTCTGAAGATAGAAGAGCCAGTTTCGAATCCTGCTGTCCGAGCCAGTTGCTGTTGCTGAAGAGTGAGAGAAAGAGAAGATTGAAGATTGTAAGATCAACATTCAAGGGGAGTTTGAATGGTAAAGAGCCAGGTTGAGATTCTAGAAGAGATAGAGATTGAAGGATGCTTACACTGTCAGATACTTTGGAAAAAGCGCGGAGACTGATCAAGACTGAAGACGTGTCATACTGAAGACTCGACACTGAAGACTTCGTCAACATCCAAGGGGGAGTCTGTTGGTGCATATGTCAGTTGACTTCGTCTTGTATCGAGTCTTGTAAATAGAATGATAGATCAGGGCACGAAATACGAGAAACAAGTAGAAGGAAGCCATTTCGCACGAAATGGATGTTGTGGCCATTTCGCACGAAATGGCACTGGCCATTTCGTGTGAAGCCCATCTCGTGCGGAATGGAACTCCTATATATAGCTGCCTTGTCATTTCGTTTGTAACAGTTCCGGATTCCAGAGCCGAAGTGCTGCTGAAGTGTCATTTGATCTGTAACCGTGTCAAATCAATATAGAGGACAATTAAAGTGATTCTGTGTGTAAATCAAGCTGATTCAAAGTCGATACGTTTGTTTCCGCCTCTCGTATTGATTAGAACTCTTTTGAACGACTCTTTTTGGTCGAATAAACGATCCTACAGGACGAAGCCTCTTTAAGGGGGGTAGACTTGTTGGTGCACTGAATGTCTACTGACTACGTCTTAAACAAGTCTTTTGTCTAGATAGAATGAATGAGCACATAATAGATTAGAAATTAGGGTTTTACATGTTTATCTAAGGTGTTTCGCTTGAAGGGGTTTCAAGGCAAGTTCAAGCGAAACCTATTGATTAGGGTTCGCTTGAAACTGATGTTGTGCATTTTCAAACGAAACCTATTTGTTTGTCATGTTCAAGCGAAACCTCTAGGTCTATATATAGGTGTGTGTCATTTGAAGCGAAACAGTGATGGTGTTTGTGTGTAAATCGAGGTGCTGCCGAAATTTTGTTAGAGATTGATTGTAAAGACTCAGAATTGATTAATAGAGGAAGAATTGAAAGGAACAAAGCTGTTGTGACTTGGTTTACTCTGTTTCTGCCTTTGTAAACGAAAATGAACTGCCTTAACTGAATTTTAGGGTCACGAACACGGTCCAACAAGTGGTATCAGAGCTCAGGACGAGGAGTTTATACCATAGCAGCTTGATTCTACCGGATTTTCTCATTTCTACTCACTTCTTCTCATACTTTTCTGATTTGAACGAGTTCTAACGGTTGAAATGGCCTGATTCTCACATATGTTGTGTAAAACATAGTATTAACAAATCCTACAAAGAATCAGATCAAAATACAGATTAAAACTGATAAAAAATGGCATAAACTGTGTTTCATTTGAAATTGTTCTTCGAACTTTCGCTTGAAAATCACACTTTCGCTTGAAAAACTCAAGCGAAACCTCTTTAAAATACAGCTTTCGCTTGAAAAGTATATATAATCAGGTTTCGCTTGAAAGTAATCAGGGTGTTTCGCTTGAATCGATTGATCTTGTAGCCTTCGCTCGAACTGTTCAAACTTGGATTTTTTGGCTTTCGCTTGAACTGTTCAAACTTGTGTTGGCTTTCGCTTGAACTGTTTGAACTTGTTGTAGCTTTCGCTTGAAACCATTTTGTTTCAAGTGGTTTCGCTTGAATTTGAGTTTTTCAAAATCAAGAAAATTTTCTAAGTGTTTGCTGATTTCGTTTCAGGTACAAGATGGATGATTTCAAAGAAAAAGCTATCGGATGCATTGGAGGTTGAAAGTTTCGTTTCAGGTACAAGATGGAAAATTTTCGTTTCGTTTTATGATGTATTTGCATTTGCTGGAGATGGTGGAAATGATACATCTTCGAGTAACACCAATGAGAATACGTCGAATCCAAAGAAAAAGCTATCGGATGCATTGGAGGTTGAAAGTGCTTTCGGAACCTACAACAAACCCCCGAAGTTGATGGCTATAGAAGAATACAGTCGGTGGGAAAAGAAATTTGAAGATTGGTTGATGGCCTTTGCTTTTCCCAGCTAGAAGAGTCTAAAAAATGGTTACAATAATGGAGGCAAAAGTGGCGAAACCTTAACAACACCTGATGAAATAGAATCGTTTGTTGCTGAGCAAAAATGTATTGCGTTGTTGTTTCAGTCCGTCAGAGAAGATATCATATCTTTGATCGAATACTCTAGTGCTACAGATCTCTGGAACAAATTGAAAAACAAATGTATAGCAAGCGAAGAAAATGTGAAAAACAAAAAGAAACTACTTAGAAAAGAGTTTGATTTGTTTGGGTGTTTAAAGAATGAATCAGTTTGTAAAATGATTGAGAGGTTTGGGCATCTGAAGCTGGAACTGGTGAGACATGAAATTTCTTATTCTCGAGAAGAGCTAGTTGACAAATTGTTTGATGCATTGCCAGATGAGATGGATTGGCAATATTATGCGTTCATGCTAAAGAATACTATCAAGCCACCAGAAGCGTTGACAGTAGACTTGTTGATTGAGATACTAGAGAGTCACGAGTTGGAATTAAAGAAGACACACAAAGTCAATCATTCGTCTTATCAGCAGAACTTGGATTTGTATTATCCAAAGAACATGATGCCAAAGAACACATATCCCAAGACTACGTTCTCTACTGAGAATGTCTCCACAACGAGCAAAGAAAGTCAAAGCAGTGGTTATCACAGTGGATATCACAGTGGGTCTTCATCAAATTCAAACCAGTCTGATGCAAAGAACTTATTTCAATGCAACATAGATGTAGACTTAAAGAACGCTCAGAACTTCAGCGAGGAGTCTGCCAAACAACAGATGGTTTTTCTAGCATCGGTATTGGAATCGTATGAAAGTCTTGTAGCAGGGAAGATAGGCAACACCAACCTGACAAAAGAAGATTATGATCAGATAGATCCTGAGGAGATAGAACTGATCGACATAAGGTGGTGTATGGCCAGTGCAGTTCGTCGAGCACAGCGTTTCATGGAGATAACCGGGAGAAAGTCAATTGGTGGACCATCTACCAAGATGGGCTTTGATAAGTCTAAGGTGACGTGTTTCAAGTGCAAACAAAAAGGTCATTTTAAGCGTGAATGCAGAAACGCGTATGCTGATGAATCTGAAAACCCGTTCAGAGAAGATTACTACAAGAAGGCGATTTATCATCAGAATAAATCAGAACCGCCAAGGATGAAGCAGCTTGAAGATAACAAAGAAAAATCTAGAGCTCTTGCGGTGATTGACGACGATGAAGGTTACGACTGGAGTGAGTTGTTACCAGAAGAGGATGCGGTTGGATATGCTTTCATGGCAAAAACTAAACCTATTCCTTGGAAAGACAACAGAAATGAAGAACAAAAGTATAATTACAGAAAGAAGTTAGCCACGAACAAATTGATCAGATTATCTGGTATTTTTTCTGAGGCAAAAAGAGCAAAAAGATGGGATCCAGATAGAGAATTGTCACACCCCGACCACGTGTAACATACAAAACGTGGCGGAAAACGTCGGGGAGTGTTGTAACAGAATTAATTGTTTCATAACCATGGCATACAAAGTTGTATTTTATTTATTAAACAAGAGTTTCATTGTCTTAACACAGGAAATACAGAGTTTATAACATAATTAAACAAAGCCTATCATCGTTTTTAGTCTCTAAGGCACAGGTCCGCCCTAGTGTCATGATCATCATCCTACGGAAAAGCACCTGAAAACACATGTGAAAGTAGGTACGTCAGCATAAAAATGCCTGTGAGATACATAGGTTTTGTGAAAGTAGGATTCATGACTTAAGTTTAAGAGCAAAGTTTAGTCATGAACCTTGTTATTTGATTTGTTTTGTAAATCGTTTGAAAAACAATAAGTTTAGATGATATGTATAAATAAGTGAATAATGTATGGTTAAATGAATAACCATGTAAAATGAGTTGTATAAATTAAACCGTATTGTAAACCAAAGTCTTGTGAAAACATGTTACTTGTATAAAATGTATAAGTCCAAAATGAATGATTTAAATAACGCTATGATATGTAATATAATACAAACACTTATATATAGGAAGTACCAGCGACGTATCCACCATGCTTGTATCATATTACTCACATCTCGTTACTTAAGTCACTTAAACAAACCACCAATGTATAAAGTCTATGTTTAAACCAATAGTCAGAAGTCCTTGTATAAACCATGTCAAATGTTGATAGTCCAAAAGTAGTCAAGTAATGTGTAACAATTGTTATGTATGGTAAGTAAAATAAGACTACTTAAACCATAAGTAAAAATGTACAAAACAAAGTATTTTGAATATATCAAAAAGTTATGTTTTGCAAAGTGATGCATGATACATTGATACAAACATTTATGTGGTAAGTTAACGCATACATTCAAGCCTTGAGACAGTCGGATAACCCTTTCAGTCAAGGTTATCAAAAGAAATGTTTTCGGATTCAGTCATTCCTAACATCCAAACAAACCCGGGATGTCAGGAATGGGATTTGTCAAGTCCTATGGTACCACTACTTACTACCGAGCGGCGTAGCAAATGTAAATGAACGTTATAAAGACCCGTTTGTGCAAACCAAATGTCATAGCAGTTGTATACATGTCATATGAAAACAATGTACTAAGTATGCTAAGTTAACATACAAAGCAGAAAAGTCTTGTAAATCAATGTGCTAGCATGCTATCAGTCAACATACATAGCAGAAAGGTAATGTAAAACAATGTACTAAGTATGCACACAATGGACATACATAGCATGAAATGTAATGAAATCATGTACTATAATGTACTAACAAACATAGTCGGTGTATGATGTGAAAACAGGAAAGCATGAAAGTAATAAGTAGGCACATGTGTTTCACCCCAAAACAGTTTGGAAAACAGTAAAAGAGGGGTCTATGTACTCACTTGTGATTACTCAGTAGTCCTGGAGTGATAATCAAACAATGATAGTGATCACGGAATCAAACGGCACCTAATATAGGTAACTATGTTAATAAACCGGACCTAAATCGGAAGATTCGGGTAGCATGAGGGTTTGTAAACCAAACGAGTGTAGAGACTCGTGTCATATGGTTCAACAAAGCCTACATACTAATTGAAACCTAACATAATTGTTTACGACCCATTACGACCCGTTTAGGTAGCTTATGCTACTTTAACGCGTCGTTCGCGTGAAACGCGTTCGGACCGCCTAACTAGCCCTATGACAAGTGTTATATGCCTAAACATGTTACATACTCAGTTATGTGACAAAGGTTTAGGTTACATATGCTTAATTACCAATTATACATGAAAAGGGTATTCTGGTAATTTACCTAAGGCATATAAACTACCTATCATACAACTACTCAAACGATGTGACCATAGGGTATAACCTCGGAAGGTTATTCCCTACCCACTATGGTCACCTAATGTATTTGGTCGGATCCTAATGATCTACCAAATGGGTCGGGTTCGAGGTATAAGCGATTTATTAGATCGCTTGCCCTACGACCCTAGACAACGTGGTAATCAGTAGGCATAGTCCCAAGGGACTATAACCATCGTGATTACAATCACGTTGCGAAGTTCAAACGAACTTCGCATTGACCATAAGCTGGTCAACGCTGAAAGTCAAACAAAGTTTGACTTTCTGACTCGAAAAGCAATAAAATAAAGAAAAGAACGAAAGAATACTTACGAAGGGTCCCCGAATGCTAATTTCGATCCGAGAATCTCAGGTATGAAACAATGGTTTCAACTTAGAGTTTCTAAGATCAAAATTCTAGTGGTTTAAGCAATGGGGTGATGGGGTATTTATAGTTTTCGGGCCACGGTTGAGATCGTTTCATGGAAACCGTGCTTTAATCGTAACCGTACAAGTGTTGGAACCTTATGGTGACTAAAATTTGGTTCTTATCAGCTGACTAGACAATTGGGAATGTGTGGGTGTGAATCAAACAGCTGCAATCTGCTGTTAAATTCATTTAATCTGGTCTGATAGTGGGACGCGGCCCGCGTGAGGATGTTCAGAAACTGAGGCGGGCCGCCTGGCCTGCACAGATCAGAAATAAGTTTGATAAATGACAGTTTTGGTCTCTGCACGTCTTTAAGCCCATTTCCGGCACTTCTAAGGCCCGTAAAGCCAACTTTAAGGCCCTAAAATGTTGCCTAAACATTGTGGACATGAAACATGCTCAAAAATATGCCGGACATTGGTTCGTTTGGTCGTACGAACGCGATGTTCGCTTAATTACGACGGAATGCGCACAAGCGCGAAAAACGATCCAAATGACGCGACGAATGGATTTTTGGCAAGCCAAACACTAAAGCATAATATAGTCATGCTTACCTAAATTTTTGGAGGTCCGGATGTATTCAGAACGTAAGTTATGCGCGAAAGTGCAAACTTGTTCACTTTTTGACACTTTTAGTCCCTGAATGACCCAAAAGTTTATTTTAGCATACCGAACCCCTCAAAGCCTATTTCGAAGCTATGTAAAGGATATTTATGGTATTTTTAACTTATGGTCATGTTCCGGAATGTTTGTTACAGTTCAAATTGGCATACTTTCACAGTTTGTCAAGTTTAGTCCCTGTAAACGAATTAACTTGTTTTTGCCATACCAAAGCCTTTAAAACTTATTTCTAAGTTATGTAAAGGTTATTTAAAGTATGTTGAGTATATGTTGATGATCCGGAGTATTTGTCGCGTTAAACTGAGTACGTTTACGCATCAGTTTGCGTATAACTCTCCAGAAAGCGATGTAGAGTTTGAAATTACATAAAAGTCAAAACATGAAAAATGTAAAACACAACCAAACAAACATTGGGATTAAATATCATTGTTTTATTGATAATAGAACTGTTCATAATGATTACAAGCACAGATGTTACAAGAATGTTATCTTGACCCCTATGGAAACATTGCTGTTGATCATAACACTCTTGATGTGGAAACCATAATCCAAGAGTATAAAATTGAAGATGATTATTGGCAGAAGAAATGGTGGGGAAGCGGAGAAGATAAAGAGAAAGAGAAGAAGGAGAAAGAATAGAAAGAGAAGTCAAAGAAGATTGACACTGGGATCATTGACACGACACAGGAGTTGAATGCTGAAAACATGGGAAAGATGGCTGACAAGGTGCTGGCTACTAATGCACTTGAGGTAGATTCTAAATCCGTTTCTGAGTCTAAAAGCCAAGTTAGTTCAAACACGTCAACGACTGAGTCAGGTAAGAAGGTCAGTTGTGATGTTGACTGCAAAAATTGCATTAAAGAATGCAAGGTTTGTAGTACAAACACTTATCTCAAAGGTAAGAAAATTGAGGATCTGACTGCTAAAGTCAGAAGTGTTGAGGATCAAATCCTTGATCGTGACAAAATGGTGAAAGCTTCAACTGAACAATTAAAAGAATTAACTAACAAAATCAAAACTGATAAAATTGATCAAGAAAAGGTTAGGAAAGAAAATGAGAGATTAGTTCTTGAAAATCGTCAGATTACTGAAAAATTTGAGAAGCTTAAAAGCACGATTAAAGATAATGATGATAGAAACGGTAAAACTTACAAAGAAAATTGCCAATTGCAATGTGTTTTGAGAATCAAAGAAGAATTAATAAACAAACAATTGGATGAGATTGCTAAATTGAAACTTCAGTTTGAAGAAGCCAAGATTGAGAATGAGCGTATCAATTTGAAATTGAACAGTTACAGCTCTGCAAGCTTTGTTTTGCAACACATTATTCCCAAACCCATCGGGAAAGACAAAGCAGGCGAAGATGTATACTGTGATGGAACTGGGGTTGGGTTTCATCAAGTTCCACCACCAGTTCTAGACAATTATTCGAAAAAGCAATCTGGGTTGGTTAATCTTGAGGAAGAAAATGAAGTGAAACTTCCTGATTCAATTGATGTAACATTTTCTTCATCATCATCTGATGATAGTGTTAAAACTGAGATTGTTAAAGGCATAGCTGAAAGTGTTCTGGATAGTGATTCAGCTGGAGATGATGAATGTTTCTTGAACAAATACATTCCGAAACAAAAGTCCAAAAACAACTTAGGTGATGAAACGGGTCTTGTGATGTACCAGATGGCTGATAAGTTGTATTCGGATTCTGAGTTTCTTCTAGAGAATGTAAATGTTTCAAAATTGACAAATGTGTTCAAAATGGTTGAAATCAATTTGTTTGAAG
This sequence comes from Helianthus tuberosus, assembly GCA_030545235.1. Taxonomy (NCBI): domain Eukaryota; kingdom Viridiplantae; phylum Streptophyta; class Magnoliopsida; order Asterales; family Asteraceae; genus Helianthus; species Helianthus tuberosus. The sequence continues at coordinate 36,682,777 of CM060426.1, forward strand.
TAAAGAGTTTGAAACAAACAAAAAGGCAAATGAATTTTGAGAAATATAAAGCTTACTACAAGAAACCAGTAGTTCCACCGAGATTTTATAACAACAATCGAAACAAATGGTCAGGTGGATATCAGGGTGGTAAGAACTATCAAAGAAAGAATTTTCAAAACAAAAGGTTTGCTGAGAAGAAAGTGTTTGTGAACGGTTCAAGTTCACTTTCTGATGAGGAAAATGAAATCTTTTTGAAATCAAATGAAGAATTTTTTGCGAAGAGGGCCTCACAACTTCAGTCTGAAGGCACAAGTCGGGTAGTTGATACTCATACGTGTTTTAGATGCAACAAAGTTGGTCACATTGCAAGAAATTGCATCAACATCAAGCCTAAGACTGAAGTTGTTGAAAATCGAAAGAAGAAGGTTGATTCAAAAGGCAAAGTTCCAATGGTTGTTGAGAAAGTTTTGAAAAATGAGAAAACAAAAGTCAAAATTGAACCTGTTAAGAATGTGGTAACTAAAAATGATAAATTTTATAAACGGGTTGCATCATCTCAACAAACATGGAAGCCAAAAGTTGTTGATAAACCAAAGGTTTCAGTGTTGGAAAAACAATCATCTTCTACCACACTGGTAAAGATGGATGTTCCTTTGGATTATTATGAAAAGCTGGAGAAACAATCTTCTACTCCACCTGAGAAGAAGAATGTTCAAAAGAAAAATCAACCAACCGGTCAACTTAAAATAGATGAGTTTTTCTTATACAAAAAGGTTGAGGTTGGATCAGATGGAAGCTTGAAAATGAATGATAAAAATTTTCCGCCACTTTACACTACTAAAACTCACATAAAAGTCAAGTTACCCGAGTCAAAAGAGGCTTGGGTGGCATCAAAATCTCACTAAAGATTTTGGACTTGTCGGAGCTTCCTAGTTGGTAATTGTGAAGCATGAATCGGCATCTTTATTGAATTGTTTTTGTTATGTGCAGGAATTTCCGAGAGCTATTTCAAGATGGATTATGGATAGCGGAGCGTCTCGACATATGACAGGGAAGACTTCATTGTTGTATGATGTTAGAAATTTCAATGGAGGTTACATGGGATTTGCAGGAAATCAAGGTGGTAGAATTATTGGTGAAGGAATGTTATCCAATGGAATTGTTACGTTTGAAAGAGTTAACTACATTGCTGAGCTGGAGAATAATCTGCTAAGCATTTCGCAGATTTGTGACAGGATGTATACTACTCATTTCACAGACAAAGAATGTTTGATCTTGAAGCCAGGATTTGTTATCCCTGAAGAATGGATTATCATGCGGGCACCAAGAGTCAATGATCTGTACGTGTTGGACATGAGCGTAGCTACTACAACCACGGGTCAGGCTCATTGTTTTGTGTCTAGAGCAACAGAGAAAGAATCGAAGTTGTGGCACCGGAAGATGGGGCATATACATCTTAGAAAAATGAATCACTTGGTGTATAATGATTTGGTTCTTGGAGTTAATATCAAAGGTTTTCATCTGGAAGGGGAGTGCATTAGTTGCATCAAAGGCAAGCAGAAGAAAAAGTCACACCCTAAAAAGCAAGTCAATTCAGTTTCTAGACCGTTAGAGAGACTACATATGGATTTGTTTGGTCCAGTAAATGTCAAAAGTATTACAGGGGATCTCTACTGTCTTGTGGTTACTGATGATTATTCCAGATTTTCGTGGGTATCATTCTTGAAATCGAAAGATGAAATGTTTGACAGTTTGATGGCGTTGTTCAGAAAGATTGAAAATCTGTACCAAAGGCGTATCAGAAGAATCAGAAGTGATAATGGTACTGAGTTCAAGAACAACAAGATGGAAGAATATTGTGACGAAAGAGGTATATTGCATGAGTTTGGTGCTCCGTACACTCCGCAGCAGAATGGAGTTGCAGAACGTAAAAACAGGACGCTAATTGAAATGGCCAGAACGATGCTTGCTGATTCAAAGCTACCAATAAATTTTTGGGCAGAAGCAGTTTCCGCAGCATGCTATACACTCAACCGGGTTCTCACTGTCAAGAAATTCAACAAGACATGCTTTGAGTTGATCAATAACCGCAAACCGAACCTGAAGTTTTTAGAACCGTTTGGGTCTCCTTGTACAGTTCTAGAGCCTTTTGGTAAGTTTAGTTCAAAGAGTATTGAAGGAATATTTGTAGGTTACTCAAGTCCACAAAGACGTGTTTTTGTTCCAAGCATGAAGCAGATCATCGAAGCACAACATGTTGAGTGTCAGGGGTATACTATGCCGCATCAAAATCCCGGTGACTCATGGCGTTTTAATTATGATAAATTGTGGGATTCGTTTGACATGGAAGAAGAAGAAGATTTCTTTGATGAGTTGGATATTCTAAGAGAGTATGAAGAATCGCAGGAAAGGTTTCCAGCTGAGTATTCAAGAAGACCTCGACAAACTTCAAATGATGATGAAGCAGGTCCAAGTAATGCTGGTGAACATGATGATGTCCAACAAAATGAAGTTGCTCAAGATAATCAGTCGGCACAGAATGATGATCAAGAATCTGAGAACATGCAAGTATTTGATCGTGGTGATTCAGATTCTGAGGGGGGGCAAATTCAGATTTCAAGTCAAACAAACTCAGTCAGTGAACAAGATGCAAATCAGAATGTTACTAATCTGGAAGGTGATGTAGATGTTCCAGGCGAAGTAATGCCACGAACTCTTTCATATCATCCAGAGGAATTGATCATTGGAGAACTGCAGACAGGAGTTCGCACTCGAAGACAGATTGATAAAGGGCTTACATGTTTTTATACAAAAGTTGCTCCTTTGCAAACTGAATTCTCATTGAGTTGTTTTATCTCGCAGGTTGAACCAAGGACTTACAAAGAGGCGCTTACTGAAGATTCTTGGGTAAATGCAATGCAGGAGGAACTGAGCCAATTCAAAAAATTGGGAGTGTGGAAGTTAGTGGATTTTCCAGATGGACAAAGGAAGATAAACACCAAGTGGGTGTTCAAGTGTAAGAGAGACGATAGAGGAGTTGTGATTCGCAACAAAGCTCAACTCGTAGTCCAGGGTTTCAGTCAACAGGATGGGATAGATTTTACCGAAGTGTATACTCCTGTAGCTCGACTAGAAGCTATCAGAATTTTCCTAGCATTTGCATCATGGAAAAACTTCAAAGTATATCAGTTAGATGTAAAATTGGCTTTTCTCTACGGGAAGGTTAAAGAGGAGGTTTATGTCGGTCAGCCACCGGGCTTCACCGATCCACTTCACAAAGACAAAATCTACTTGCTAGACAAAGCGCTGTATGGTTTACACCAGGCCCCGAGAGCTTGGTACGAGACATTGTCTCAACACCTACGAGCCAACAGTTTCATCTGTGGAAAAGTGGGTGCCACTCTCTTCACCAAGGAGGTCGATGGACGTCTTCTGATTGTTCAAATTTATATGGACGATATCATATTTGGGTCAACAAATGAGGATCTATGCAAAGATTTTGAACAAGTTATGAAGCAGAAATTCGAAATGCCATCGATGGGTGAGATGAAATTCTTTTTGGGACTGCAGGTTGATCAACTACCCAAAGGAATTTTCATACATCAAACGAAGTACGTTCATGATATCTTGGAGAAATTCGGGATGTCAGGTTCTACTCCAGCTTCCACCCCATTAGCAACGAATCATGGGATAAACCCTGATCTCACCGGAGAGAAGGTAGATGAAACGAAGTATCGTTCCATGATCGGATCGCTGATGTATTTGACAGCTTCAAGACCTGATATCATGTATCCAACCTGCCTCGCAGCAAGATTTCAGTATAACCCGAGAGCTTCGCACATGGTGATTGTGAAAAGGATATTACGATACCTGAAAGGAACTCCATCATTGGGGTTGTGGTATCCAAAAGAAGGCGATTTTACGCTCAAAGGGTATTCCGATTCTGATTTCGGATGCTGCAAAGTTAATGCTAAATCAACAACAGCAGGGTGCCAGTTTTTCGGATCACGATTGGTCACTTGGCAATGCAAAAAGCAAACCTCTGTGGCTTTATCCACATGTGAAGCGGAGTATGTATCTGCTAGCAGTTGCTGCTCACAGATCTTGTGGATCCAGCAATAGATGCGCGACTACGGTTTGCAATTTCTAAACACCCCTATCTTTGTTGATAATGAGGCAGCGATTAACATTACTAAAAATCCAGTTCATCACGCTAAAACAAAACACATTGAAATTCGTCATCACTTCATTAGAGATTGTTTCGAGAAGAAGTTGATACGAATTGAGAAAATCCACACTGACGATCAAAAAGCTGATTTACATACCAAAGCATTTGATAAAACACGTTTTCATGCTAAAACTGAATGGTATGAAGCTTTTATCGGTGTTGGAGGAGATCATTGGCGTTGATGAAGGAGACATTGTAGATGATGTTGAGAAGCAATCTGCAATGGTTTGTCGATTGTTTACTTGTTTTGGTATTTAGGGGGAGTATAGGGTAATTTTTTTTCAGAAAATACAAAAACAATAAAAAATGACAAAAACATGAAATATTTTCAAAATCCAAAAACAATAGAAAACCAGAAAAGAGCTTGTGTAAAAAGGGAAAATGATAGTACATCGGCTTGACAGTCACGGTATGCTAAAGAAATGGAATGTTTAAATGTGTTAAACAGTCTCGCTGATGATATACCGATAGGTTTTTGCACATTTAGTACGTTTGTTCGGGATATAAACCTAAATCTTACTTACTTATTTCGTGGGGAACACTACTTGGATATATAGGTAACCCCTGAAATCTCGTTTGAAAGATTCCTTTTTCTGATATACTAGGTTTTTATACTCAGTGATATCTGGGGTATTATTCCAGGACTTCTGCTGAATGGAAGTTCTGACCTAGTCCTCGAATAATACTTTTCGCAAATGCTTGAAACATAGTATCACCCTCGGCATATATGATAAGACAATAAAATTGTTTAGCAATGCTGTTGTAAAAAAGATCCTCTAAAGGGGACACACCCAAGTTGAGTCATGATCTCTCTGCTGAACGGTAGTTCTGACCTGAGCTCTCATGATTCTTCATAAATTATTAACCCCTTACAGATATCATTTGTGTTATAATTACCTGTAAGACTGAATATTGGGATCTGGATACGGGAGTATATTCAAGAGGTGGGACACACGTATAAGTTTAGGTCTCTAAAACACTAAATCCGTATCCTGGACAGATTGAAAATTGTGTGAAAATTTAAGTGGGTCAGTATATCGACAATCTAAGCGAATTGTTTAATTTTGAGTATGTAATTGAAGCTTAACGATACTTGTGATTTGTCGAATAGCTGATATGATTCCCTAACACGCTCATCAAAAATATGTTTGTAAATAGTTTACTTTTACTGCATTTTAGTTTTGTATTTCATTCCTAGTTTAGAAGCTTTATTAAAAATCCAAAAAGATTTTTCATTTCTGTTTTATTTTTGACAAACCAAAGTGGAGAGTTGATCTTCGGATTCGAAAGCTGAAAGCAGATGCTGGAAGTTTCTGGGCTGGACAATGAGTTTGGAGCTAAACATGATGAGTTTGTGAAATTGAAATGCTAAAGCAAGTTCATTAATTTGAAACTTGTAAATTTTCAGAAAATCAAATTGAACAAAATGTCAGTGTGATTTGTCTTAGATCAACCAAGGTCATTAAGTTGGACTTGGTAGATTAATTGAGTAATCAGGGTCATTAACTTGGACCTGAATACTTAAGTGGATTTCTAACACTGAAAGTTGAATGGTAAGTTTGGATTGTAATTGTTATTATTATATATCTTATATTTGGGTAGAGATTATACAGGTTGTAGATTTCATAATCCACATGGCAACAAATCGTCAAAGTTTGAACCAGAATTTCAAGTCCCAGCATTTCGAGAGGGGGAGTCTGTGAAAGGGGAAGTCAGAATTCTGGATCAACAATCAAAGGGGAGATTGAAGATGGTGCTAGTTTGAATTTCTGAACTTGTGAAGAGAGAGTTTTTACAATGAGAAGACAAAGTTGGAAAAAGACAAAGACTAAAGACTTGAAGCCAAAGACTTCATCAACATCCAAGGGGGAGTCTGTTGGTGCACTGAATGTCTGCTGACTACGTCTTAAACAAGTCTTTTGTCTAGATAGAATGAATGAGCACACAATAGATTAGAAATTAGGGTTTTACATGTTTATCTAAGGTGTTTCGCTTGAAGGGGTTTCAAGGCAAGTTCAAGCGAAACCTATTGATCAGGGTTCGCTTGAAACTGATGTTGTGCATGTTCAAACGAAACCTATTTGTTTGTCATGTTCAAGCGAAACCTCTAGGTCTATATATAGGTGTGTGTCATTTGAAGCGAAACAGTGATGGTGTTTGTGTGTGAGTCGAGGTGCTGCCGAAATTTTGTTAGAGATTGATTGTAAAGACTCAGAATTGATTAATAGAGGAAGAATTGAAAGGAACAAAGCTGTTGTGACTTGGTTTACTCTGTTTCCGCCTTTGTAAACGAAGATGAACTGCCTTAACTGACTTTTAGGGTCACGAACACGGTCCAACAAGACTTGTAACACCCCAAAAACGGGTTTGGTAATCAAACCCCGTTAATACTAAAAGACGGGTAAAGTACCGTTAGCGGCAAAAGTAACCCGATATATATTAGAATTTAAATAAATAATCCTAATATTAATTAAAAGGCGGATAAGAACTCTCAAGGAATAAAAGGGATAAAAGGCCCGAGTTAACGGAACTTAAAATAAACGGGTTAGAACTTCCGGGACTCACTAAGTTAACTAGGGGTAATTAACCTAGTTAATTATTTGTTTAAAAACAATAAAGAAGCATGGACTAGTAAGCCTTTTATAAACCAAACGATAGTTGAGGGACCAAAGTTGTTAAAATTGAAACAAGTAATATTAAAACAAAATAATTACACCAAGCACACACTTAGGTGTGTGTCTGGTCGATGTTTCACAGGGCCGATCTAGGAGCTTCTCAACAAACCCTAACTCTTGCAAAATCTGCCAAATTGAAGGATCAAATCTGTTCCAAATCGAAATCCAATCATAGAATAGTGATCTCCTCTGTGAAGGGATCATAAGGTATGTAAATTTCATAGAAAAATTCCATCTAAATTTATGGATGTACATAAGAAATTCGAAATTGATGTTACATGATTGTGGTATGGATGATATTGAAGTGAAATAGTGTTTAGGAGTAAACCCTAGACAAGTATATATTGAAATCATGCCTAGCTCAAGTAAATTCAGATTTTGTTGATGCTAAATTCATGTACGAGATGTTTTTAGGGTTTTGATTGCTAAAAAATAGTGTTATGATGTCAAGAACATGCTTTAATTGAAAGCTGAATTCAAACAGCTCCTGATCAGAATTTATAGCCAACTTGTATTGGCTGTAACATGGACAAAACCTGACAAAAACATGTGTTTCTTGAGTCTAAAATGTAATTCCAGGAAATATCTTTAAAACCCCACTGGAATCGCATTTTTTCGACGAAAATTTAGCGTTTTATGAATTTTTCCATATCGAAGGTTCAAGCTGCGTTTTCTGGCAGAATTTGCAGCCCATTACGAATGTCATAACTCAATTTAGCTATTTAGTTATGATCTCAAATTTTTACTGTAGATAGTTTTAAGCGATTAAAAGAATCGTCAATTGAAATTTCATAAATCGGATAAACGAGGAATTTTAAATTAATTTTTCCATAAGCTGCAGCCAGAAGTGATGAATCTGATTGCAGCTTAGTAAATGAATTTTTACGAATTTTGGTATAGAGTTAGATCTTGAAATTTTAACACAAGGCCTAACCCTCCGAGAGGTACGCCACATAAAAAATCATAATTTTTGAAGACTTGTAAACAGGTTAAACAAGTCACCAAAAATAACCCATTTTCAGTGATATGAAATGCCTAAATGAAATCGCGGTCTACTTAGTTGTGTGTAAAACATGATTATATTAAGTGTTCGGATGAATGCATAGAAATGTGTAAGGTGGAAGATCAAATTAAATTATGGTTAATCTAACCACCTTGTGAACATTGGATAATAGTTTGGCGCTTAACAAGCTAGGCGGAAGCTTGTGGATGAAGCGGGTCAAACGGAGCGAGTATGGAAAGAAAAGCGTGGCATGGATGCAAGGTAAGTGAATCTTACACCCTTTTATCTTAGAATGCGTAATGATTATAAAGGTTATGAAAATGATAAGCTAATATTTGAAATGTGATGTTCCGACGTAAATTGAAATGGGTCGGAATAAGCGAAAGTGATGAAAACCATAATGAATGGTAAAAAGGGGTAATATTGGGCATATAGGCCAAACGGGTCGAATGGTGGTGACAACGCCATTTGACAATAGCGACTAATGTGGTTGTCAAGTCTTATATTGACAGGAGTGATTAGCAAATCGGATAATTGCGTCGCCATAGATTGTGAGATGATTAAAGCGAGGTATAAATCGGGTCTATTTGTTGACCCGGGCCATGTACGCATATATAGACTTATAGTTAAAATTGCAATTTTTGGTTAAATAATTAGTTATGGTCCTTCGTCGTAAAAGGAGGGACTGAATTTGACCAAAACGCCCTTGAAGGGTAAATTGGGCAATGACCCTTTGAGGTCGTTTAGGAATATGTATTATAATTAAGTGAGCTTTTTAATAAGCATAAAGGTTTTAAACATAGGCCTTTTTGGGTTAAATGCCTAGAAACGGGTCTTTTCCGTAAATCAACCAACCGAAGAGTAGAATCCGAAAAATTGTTCAAATATACTAAACCCACCACAAGAATAGTTGTGGTGGAATGTAAGTAGATAATACAAATGTGGGAAAAAGATGGGTGAAAAGAATGAGTGAAATTTAAACTTAAAAGTTCAAATTCTCTAAACGGGTTGAATAATCATAAAAATGGATTTATAAGCTTTAAGCTTATAAATCTGAATTTGATGTGAACCAGAAGATAAACAGATCCGTAATTAAATTATGGACGCGTAGGAAAAAGAATCACGCAAAATGGGTAAGTAGAATGAAAGTTATGCCCTTTTAAAGTTCGTTTTTCGACTAAAATCATAGCTGGGCAGATATGCAGCTCCCAGACCTGGAATCGCTGGAAAAGGGTCTCCCCCACACCACACGACAGGCAATGTTGTTCCGGGCGCGACACGCGACAGAAGTCGCGACACGCGACACGTTGAGATGAGTCTCGCGGGACACGCGAGAGACATCAAAGTTTGAAATAATTATTTTGTTGATTATTTGATGCGTAGAACTTGTTTAAACTTATATTTAAGTTATCAAAACTAACTTATATGTTGGTTTTGATCATAGGGATATCAAGTGTACCCGGATGGAGATCAAGCGATGGCAAAGGACCGAACACACGAAAATGAAGCTTCCGCAAGTTGTTTCGTCGTTATTCTTAACTGATGAATTAAATCACATTGTGTTGTATTATTTTAAATTGTAAAAGTTTTTAATAAACCCATATTTTTCATTGTAATTGTAACCGTAATTACATGATTATGGACTTAAATTATACGAAAATCATAAAATAATAGTAAGGGTCTTACAGTTCTGGTTGATGACAGCAAAGCTCTGGGAAGCCTTACGCTTCCTTGACTTTTTAGAAGACTCACCCTGCTTCTTACCCTTACCCTTACCCTTTTCTTGAGCTGAATCGGCTGACTTCTTCTTCTTATCACCCTTAAGGGTTAGTTTCCCTTTTCTGACCTGAGACTCGGTCGGAGTAGCAGCCAATTCAATCGCTTGACGGACAGTGGTAGGATTACTGCCAGTCACAATATCTTGCACAGAATCGGGTAAACCATCGATATACCTCTCAATTGCCTTTTCCAACGGGGTAACCATCGTAGGACACAACAAGCTGAGCTCCTCATAACGATCCGTGTATGCACGGTGTTCTCCCCCGTCTTGTTTCAAATCGTCGAATTCTCGTTCCAAAGCTCGAATTTCATGACGGGAACAGAACTCTCTCATCATGAGAGCTCGGAGCTCTTCCCAAGTTTGTGCCATCGCCACATCGGCACCCCTATCACGCATCACTCCGTTCCACCATGTAAGAGCATGCTTCTCGAACACACTAGATGCAAACTCAACCTTACGCTCATTCGGACATTGCACATGTCTGAATGTGCTTTCCAGACTTTCGAACCATTGCAGGAGTGCGGTTACTCCTTGAGACCCAGAAAACTTCAACGGTTTAGCCGAATTGAAGTTCTTGAAACTACATTGTGCATTATTGTTGTTATTGTTGTTATATAACTCATGGATCTGGGTTACTACGCCAGGAAGTACTGCAGCCATTTGCTGAGCGACAAGGGCTGCGACTTCTTCAGCAGTAAAAGGTTGAGCATCCCGTCGAGGAGGCATTGTTTATAGGGCTGGCATATCGGGTCAACCCGATCTGTTAAGTCACGAACACGATAAGACACGAACACGAAACCTGTAAACACGAACACGACACGAAATCTTATCGTGTCAGATTTTCCAAACACAAACACGAACCTGTTAATAAACAAGTTACACGAAATGACCTGTTAAGACACGAAAATGTTACCAACATATCATATGACCTGTTTAAGACACAAACACAACCTGTTAAGACCTGAACATGACCTGTTAAGACACGAACATGACCTGTTATTCCATATTTAAAATTAGCGATTAAGGAACCTGTTTAATGAAAATTTAGTTGCCAAAGGTTCTCAAAAGTCATAAAACATACAAAAACACATAATGTCTTAACAAACTTAAAACGAAATCTATAAAAGTCTAATCATAACATCCAAATAGTTTCAACATTCAAATTCTCATATGTCTTTCTTTCTCAAGATCTTCAATTCCAAACAACCAAACTTACACACAAATAATTATAGTCGTAAAGTTACTCAAAAACTTAATAAGGAAATTGAAGGAAAAACTATCAAAGTTAAACCAACAACATACCGGTGTTTTGCCCTTCTTCTTCCTGGCTTTATTTTGTGAATCACTCATGACTTTAATAAATAATGTTGAATGAATCAGCAACTATATCCAAAAACAAAACACAATTTAAGAAATAAATCTAAATAAAAACTATTACAGTTAAGATAATAAAAGCTTGAAGAAATGCTTTTTCTATTTAAAACATGATACGAAATGAAAAAGATATTGTACTAAATTCTATATGTGTTAAGTAGTGTAAAGTGTTAGTTAGATTGGTGGTTTATGACGTTAGCTTCTTGAGTCTTTGGGATAATTACAATCTACTTTAGTGTACATATTATATTAATAAGAAATGACCGCAATTCCTGTTGAATTTAAGAAAGTAAATTGAATATATGATGAACATAGGTTTGTTAATGGGTTGGTTCAGGATAAATTTTAGTATTTTTTTTATGTTTGTAAGATCATATCACATTTTTATATTTGTAAAGCATGAATACTCGTTAATCTTTCTCAAGTGATAAGGCCACCACTATTGTGCTACACTGCTACTGATAAGGCCACACCACTATTGTTAGACAGTCCATTCAAATGCAAATAACAACCCACTCAACCAATCATATGGAAACATCAACAAAAGTTAACAAAAAACATAATTAACACTAACAGATTCACATTCATATCGAACACTAACAACATCAACTAACTACCATATCATGTTCTTTCAATAGATTCACATTCATAATTAACAGTAATAGATTCACATTCATAATTAACAGTAATAGATTCACATTCATAATTAACAGTAATAGATTCACATTCATTCACAAAAAAAATATTTGTGTTTCTTACATGGTAGAACGACACCGGAATATGATGAACGGCACCGGAATATGATGAAAGATGGTTGTCGCCCGCCGGTGATGATGAAAGATGGCCGCCGCCCGACGCGAAGTGATGAATGATGTCTGCCGCCCGCCGATGATGACGAAAGATGGCCGCTGGTGATGAAGAAAGATGGTCGCCGGTGATGATGAAAGTGAGCGGCGACTTGAATTAGGAGATTTAGGGTTTGGTGAGCGTGAAGTGAAGGGAGGATTTCAAAAATTTGGGTATCTGACTCCACATGTCCCCACCCACCCCACATATATTTGATATATTTTTTAATTTAAAATAATAAACATGTCACTAACGGGTATTAACAGGTTAACCGGTTTTAACCTGTTTAGACACGAAATTTAAACAGGTCTTATCGTGTCGACCTGTTTAGACATGAAACCTATTAAGGTCAAACATGAAACCTGTTAACTTCGTGTAGGTTCGTGTCGTGTTATCGTGTTTGTGTCAGAATTGCCAGCCCTAATTTTCTAACAAGGAAACAGGGGAATCGATTGAGATCGACAATTGGAAAAACAAAAGAGGTATTGAAAACATCGACAAAACACAAGGAAGGCGATCATTCGTTCGTTACCTCGAACAAACAAACGACACGCAGTGACAAATCAAAGTAAATGGGTCAATATAATGTATCACTGAAGACATGCACGCCTATAAGTGAACACTCACCCCAAGAGTTCCCAGGTAAGAGTGACTGGTCCGATACTGCGGATTTGTACGAACACTCTAGCCTTAGACAGAAAACTCAGGGTACAGGCATTCACTCTTCCAGTTTGCACGTGTTCACATTATTTAGACCCAAACTTTGACGAGATTTTGAAAACTAAGAGGGATCAAAACCTTGTAATCAATCATCCAAGGATAGATGATTAATTGTCGAAGCGGATTTGTTATTGTGTTCTTGTTGTGGTTATCACCTAAGAATAGGTGACTGTATTGTTTTAAAATCTAAACGCCAGAACACTTGCGTTGGGGTCCTAGAGAGTTATAGTCTAGGTCAAAGCATTACTAATAACCTAATTTGTGACAACTCGAGTTTTCAAGGTCCTTCCTCGCAACTGCGTTTTCTTAATTCGTTGCGTTCTTTGATGTGCACCATGTTATTTGATTGTAAATTTCTGTTTAGTGTTAATTGGTTAAATGTTAATCTTGGACTTTGTGAAATATGTTATGTGCTGTTATATGTTTACATGACGAAATCCAAGAAGGGATTTCGCCACAAGCCTACTCGACGAAATCCAAGGGATTTCGCCATAACAATCTCGACGAAATCATTGGATTTCGCCGGCCCAGTTTTCGCCCAAGCCCAATAAGGGCCCAACACTTTATAACTCCCGTATAAACGTATGTAGATTACGTATACTGCTATTAGAAAAACCCTAGAGTCTCTCCCTAACCTTGTGTGCGACGGCAGCCCTCCTCTCATTCGAAGCCAGATCCCTCTTGTTTGATCATTCTTAGTTTGGTTAGTGATTTACACGTTTAGTTTGATTTCAGTTCTAAATATATGGTTATGTTGTTGAACGTGTTCTTGAAAGAATAATGTATGATCAATCTGTTACATGATGTTGTGTTGAACGTGATATTGATTTGGGGTTTCGAATAAACAGTGTGTGTGCTTGAACCGGACTATATTATAAACAGGCATCTTGTTAATTAAACCTAGGATTAAGGATAGCACGGAATATAGATAACGAATCTAAAGTTGTGTGGGTATATTGTTCGTGTACAGGCTTGTATTAGTGGATTTCATGATCAAACTGTTGTAGAAATCGTTATGCAGGTTCGGATGCAAACTTGGATGATAGCATGAATTAGTAGGTTGATTTGAATGATTTAATTCTGCTTAAATGACTGCTACTGTTGACTGCTACTGTTAGTGATTATTAGGGTTACTTAGGGTTGCTGTAGTATGTAACTGTTGATGATGATTATGTTTGTGCCAACGAAAACCCAGGGGGCGACGAAAACACAAGCTCGACGAAAAGCCTTGGGATTTCGTCACCTGGGGGTTTTCGCCGAAGGGATTTCGCCTGGGGGTTTTCGACAAATGTGATTTCGCCAAAAAGGGTTTTCGCCGAAGGGGTTTCCACCAAATGTTCTGTGAAGTTGGGAAACAGGCACAGTAACCCAGTTAAGTCTTTTAAGTCTGTTAATGGATAACTATGTTAGAATAGACTGAGAAACCATTTATGTGAAGCATGAATTGTATGAACTTGAAATAACTGTTTACGTGTTACATGATGTTAACTGCCAAGCACACTTTGTGATATAGATTGCATGTGAAACCTTACAAACATAAACTGATTGTGTATACGTGCATACTATAGGCTTTGACTGAATGGTTTGTGCAAGTAGATAAGCATACCGAGCAAACTGAGGTGAGTTCACACACTTTCTAAGGCATGGGATTCCCAGTGGTTGGGAATGGGTTAAAGAATTAAAACGGAACCTACATATCCTCCTTGGGTAGGATACGTACCGCCATCCTCCATGGGTAGGATGCCAATATTAATCATGCGTATTCTCCTTGGGTAGAATACGTACGTTCGTCCTCCTTGGGTAGGACAACAACCTTAACTTACTAGACAAAACTCTATCATGAAGTCCCTCATTTTTATATCGACGTAATCGTCGGGCCAATGGCGAGCGGGTCATTAGTAAATAGCGCTATTAGGGTTGACAAGCCTCACACAATGCCAGTTAAACGGGCGTGTACTAATGGATCTGCGCACTTAGTCAATGATGATAGACATTGACATAGGGCACAACTATTGTTCGTCAGTTGTCGATATGGTAACGGTCTAGTGGTTCACATGGGGAAGACCCCACTGATTATGGATATGGTTTGGGAAACAAAGATACTGGTTAACTCGTGGTTTACGAAACAACTTATGGTTTTCAAAACAAACTTGTAAAACTAAACAACCAACTGTGAACTCGCTCAACTTTGTTGCTGACTCGTTGTTACATGCCTTGTAGGTCGTTGTGGGACATGGATAGTCATATGCCATGTTAAACATTTGATATATTTGAACTCATACTTTGGTTTTAAACATTATGCTTCCGCTTACAACTTAAACTATGTTTTGTTTGGACACCAATTATATTGTGTTGGGTTTTATATTTATTTACATGCTTTGTTCAATATGATTGGTAGCTTGATCCTGGTCAGTCACGCCTCCAAGCGGTGATACTCCGCTTGTGGATTTTGGGGGTGTGACAGATTGGTATCAGAGCCATTGGTTTTAGTGAACTTGGTTTTAAAAAGGGGAAAAGCTTTTTGACAAAACCAGACTATAACCTGTACAGTGCTCAACGATCCCCAACGTCGCTTCGCTCCACGTGCAAGGCTCAACATTCTAGGTGATATGGTTTATGTTTATATTACCTACCTGTTAGTTACATAGTACATTGTTCATGGTATGCTTAGATAAATGTAGCAACTATTGTTTGAAACACATGTGTGCTTACTCTCTTCTGTCATCGCATTTTCGCGACACCTTTCTCACTCATGTTTCGTTTGATATGAAGATCATGAGTGGACGTGTCAACCTAACTCAAGCCCAGCTGACGGCTTTAATCAATGAACAAGTTACTGCAGCACTCGCAGCTAATCAGGCAGGAGGTATAACCTGCCATAGCAACTTACTCTAGGATCTTTAGATCCTACTCTCGTAAACCAACACTTGTGCTTAACCTTGTCTCTTCTTACACACACGACATGTCAACATGCTCAGCCTCCTGTTTGTACTTTCAAAACTTTGATAGACTGCCGACCTACTACTTTTAATGGCACTGAGGGAGCTGTAGGCCTCCTTCACTGGTTTGAGAAGCTCGAGTCTGTTTTCGAGATGTGTGAATGCCCAGAGGCTCGTAGGGTGAAGTATGCTACTGGTACTCTTGAAGGTGTAGCGCTCACGTGGTGGAACGCTCAGGTTCAGATGCTGGGGTTGGTTGCTGCTAATGCCACCCCATGGAATGATTTCAAGGAATTGATCAAGGAAGAGTACTTTAATCGTGATGACATCCACAAGCTGGAGGTAGAGTCCTTCAACTTAAAGATGACGGGGTCTAAAATTGAAGCGTACACGAAAAGATCGAACGAACTGGCTATCTTGTGTCCTACTATGGTGGATCCTCCTATCAAGCGTATCGAGCTGTACCTTAAAGGTTTAGTGCCAGAAATCCAGAGTCATGTTACTGCAACAAACCTCGCCACTATCCAGCAAGTTATTCGTTTGGCTCATCGTCTCACTGATCAGGCAGTCGAGCAGAACAGGCTGCCCAAGCGTATTGGTACTACTACTACTACCTTTGATGCCCCCAGCGACAACAAACGCAAATGGGATGGAGTCTCATGCAAGGGTTCAACATCAGCTCAGTCTCAGCCTCAGCAGCGAAAGACTGATGACTACCAGAGTCCTGGTCAACAATCTTCTGGTAGTCAAGGGCAGGGTGGATACAGGGGAAACCACCCCAAGTGCAACTGATGCAACAAGCATCATAGTGGGCAGTGCAACAAGGGTCGTTGTCTGAGGTGTAACAAGTTTTGTCATGAAGCAAAGGATTGCAGGGGCGCACGACCGGCAAATCAGAATCGTCAGCAACAGCCACCAGCTCCACAGAATCAGCCGCAGCAACAACAGCGTCACAGGGGATGTTATCAGTGTGGTGCTGAAGGTCACTTCAAGAGGAACTGCCCCCAGTTGAACTAGAATCAGAACAACAACAATAATTAGGGAAACGGGAACAATAACGGGGGTAACAATGATGGCAATGGTGCCAGGGGACGTGTTTTCGTGCTGGGTCAGGGTGACGCAAGGAACGATCCCAACGTTGTAATGGGTAAGTTTCTTCTGGATGACTTCTTTGTTACTGTTTTATTTGATTCGGGTGCCTATACCAGTTATGTGTCCCTAAAGGTTAGTCAAATACTTAAGCGCACTCCAACACTTTTGAACACCAAGCACACGGTAGAACTAGCAAACGGTAAAAGTCTCGAGGCGACACATATAGTTAAGGGTTGTAATCTCGTCTTAGCTAGTCAGACCTTCTCTATCGATCTTATTCCTATCGTTCTGGGTAGTTTCAACGTCGTTATTGGGATGGATTGGCTATCTCAACATCAAGCGGAGATTATTTGCAAGGAGAAAATCGTCTGTATTCCTCGTTCTGGTGAAGAACCTCTCGTGATTCATGGCGACAAGAGTGGTGCTGTTGTGGGCATCATCTCTTTCCTTAAGGCCCAGAAGTGTTTGCGAAAGGGCCACACTGGTATTCTAGCCCTCGTTTCTGATACATCCTCGAAAGAAAAAGAATATAGAAGACATTCCTATTGTGCGCGACTTTCCTGAGGTATTTCCTGAGGAATTACCTGGTCTTCTGCCTCATCGATAGGTCGAGTTTCAAATCGAGCTAGCTCCTGGAGCAGCACCAATAGCTCGTGCACCTTATCGTCTAGCTCCGTCTGAACTTGAAGAACTGTCCACGCAACTACAAGAGCTCTTGGACAAGGGTTTTATTCGTCCTAGCTCTTCGCCCTGGGGAGCTCCAGTGTTATTTGTGAAGAAGAAAGACGGTACCTTTAGAATGTGTATTGACTACCGCGAACTCAATAAGGTAATCGTGAAGAATCATTATCCTCTCCCACGCATTGATGACTTATTCGACCAGTTGCAAGGGTCCAGTTTCTACTCCAAGATTGAACTGTGGTCAGGATACCATCAACTGAGAGTCCGAGGCGAGGATATCTCTAAAACAGCATTCAGGACTCGTTATGGGCATTACAAGTTTCTGGTTATGCCGTTCGGCTTGACGAATGCACCTGCGGTCTTCATGGATCTCATGAACCGAGTGTGCAAACCTTACCTGGATAAGTTTGTCATTGTTTTCATCGACGACATCCTGATCTATTCGAAGAGTC
The DNA here is from genome assembly GCA_030545235.1 of Helianthus tuberosus. Taxonomy (NCBI): domain Eukaryota; kingdom Viridiplantae; phylum Streptophyta; class Magnoliopsida; order Asterales; family Asteraceae; genus Helianthus; species Helianthus tuberosus. Next base: position 36,700,549 of record CM060426.1, read on the forward strand.
AGCAGGAACACGAGCAGCACCTGAGGCTTATTTTGGAACTTCTTCGAACAGAGCAGTTGTATGCCAAATTTTCGAAATGTGACTTCTGGCTTCGCGAAGTCCATTTCCTAGGCCATGTGGTAAACAAGGATGGGATTCATGTTGATCCAACCAAGGTAGACTCGATCAAAAACTGGCCTGCACCCCGTACACCACCAGAAATCCGCCAATTTTTGGGTTTGGCGGGCTACTACAGAAGGTTCATCAAGGATTTCTCCAAGATTGTGCAACCTCTCACTTCACTAACTCAAAAGGGTGTCACCTATTGATGGGGTGATGCACAGGAATCTGCATTTCAGCACTTAAAAGATAGACTTTGCAGCGCACCAATTCTTTCACTGCCTGAAGGCACAGACGATTTTGTGATTTATTGCGACGCGTCCATCCAAGGACTTGGTTGCGTGTTGATGCAACATGACAAGGTCATTACCTACGCATCGCGCCAACTTAATGTTCACGAAAAGAACTACACTACTCATGATCTGGAGCTGGGAGCAGTTGTTTTCGCACTTAAGATATGGAGACATTACCTGTACGGTACCAAGTGCACCATTTACACCGATCACAGGAGTCTCGAGCATATCTTCAAGAAAAAGGAGTTAAACATGCGACAACGTCGATGGGTCGAACTCTTGAATGATTACGAATGCGCGATCAAGTACCATCCGGGCAAAGCCAATGTTGTGGCCGACGCCCTTAGTCGAAAGGATACTACACCTAAGCGTGTGCGAGCGTTACAACTAACCATCCAATCTAGTCTTCCTACTCAGATACGAGATGCTCAGGTTGAAGCATTGAAAGCAGAGAATGTTAGGGCCGAGTCCCTACGAGGATCAAGAAAACGATTAGAACAAAAGGAAGACGGTGCGTACTACGTAACAGGGCGCATCTGGGTCCCACTTTATGGAAACTTACGCGAGCTTGTGATGGATGAAGAGCACAAGTCTCGTTACTCAGTACATCCTGGTTCGGATAAGATGTAGCATGACTTAAAGACTACATACTGGTGGCCTAGCATGAAAGCCAACATAGCAACTTACGTTAGTAAATGTTTGACTTGTGCGAGAGTCAAGATTGAATATCAGAAACCATCAGGCCTACTCCAACAACCAGAGATCCCGACATGGAAATGGGAGCAAATTTCCATGGATTTCGTTACTGGCCTGCCTAGATCTCAACGCGGAAATGACACTATTTGGGTGATAGTGGATCGATTGACTAAGTCTGCACACTTCTTGGCTATCAAAGAAACAGATAAGTTCTCTATTCTAGCAGACGTGTACCTAAAGGAAGTGGTTTCGAGGCACGGGGTGCCAACCTCTATCATATCTGATCGCGACGTGCATTTTACCTCTGAACTGTGGCAAGCAATGCACAAGTCCTTTGGCTCACGTTTAGACATGAGCACCGCTTATCATCCACAGACAGATGGGCAGTCTGAACGCACTATGTAAACCCTTGAAGACATGCTTAGGGCATGTGTGATTGATTTTCGTAACGGCTGGGAACGACATCTACCTTTAGTGGAATTTTCGTGCAATAACAGCTACCATACCAGTATCCAAGCCGCTTCGTTTAAGACATTGTACGGACGTAAAAGCCGATCACCTCTTTGCTGGGTGGAAGTTGGTGACAGCCAAATCACTGGCCCAGAACTTGTGGTAGACACAACTGAGAAGATTGCTCAGATACGACAACGAATGGCGGCAGTTCGTGACCATTAGAAAAGCTACGCTGATAAGCGTAGGAAACCACTCGAGTTCCAGGTTGGGGATCAAGTGCTACTCAAAGTCTCACCTTGGAAAGGTGTAGTTTGTTTTGGCAAACGAGGCAAACTCAATCCGCGTTATGTCAGACCGTTCGAAATCATTGACAAAATTGGCAAAGTCTCTTACAAGTTGAATCTACCTGAAGAACTCAGTGGAGTTCACAACGTTTTCCACGTGTCAAATCTAAAAAAGTGTCTGTCAGATGAGACCCTCATAGTTCCTTTGAAGGAGCTCACAATCGACGATCAGTTATGAATCATCGAGGAACCAGTAGAAATCACAGACCGAGACGTTAAGATTCTCAAGCCCACCAGAATTCCTCTTGTTCGAGTTCGTTGGAACTCCCGTCATGGCCCAGAGTTCACCTGGGAATGAGAAGACCAAATGAAACTCAAGTATCCCCAGTTGTTCGAGAACAGTGCAACCACTACTGAGGCTGAAGCTACTGCAGAATTTCGGGACGAAATTCCAAACCAACGGGGGGATGATGTGACACCCCAGGAAAACCAGGAAACCACGCAACACAACTAGCTTCCTCAGTAACCACGTGCTAAATTTCGGGACAGAATTTCTTTCAAGTTGGGGATGATGTGACAACCCGAGTTTTCAAGGTCCTTCCTCGCAACTGCGTTTTCTTAATTCGTTGCGTTCTTTGATGTGCACCTTGTTATTTAATTGTAAATTTATGTTTAGTGTTAATTGGTTAAATGTTAATCTTGGACTTTGTGAAATATGTTATGTGGTGTTATATGTTTACATGACGAAATCCCAGAAGGGATTTCGCCACAAGCCTGCTCGACGAAATCCAAGGGATTTCGCCATAACAATCTCGATGAAATCATTGGATTTCGCCGGCCCAGTTTTCGCCCAAGCCCAATAAGGGCCCAACACTTTTTAACTCCCGTATAAACGTATGTAGATTACGTAAACTGCTATTAGAAAAACCCTAGAGTCTCTCCCTAACCTTGTATGCGACGGCAGCCCTCCTCTCAGTCGAAGCCAGATCCCTCTTGTTTGATCATTCTTAGTTCGGTTAGTGATTTACACGTTTAGTTTGATTTCAGTTATAAATATATGGTTCTGTTGTTGAACGTGTTCTTGAAAGAATAATGTATGATCAATCTGTTACATGATGTTGTGTGGAACATGATATTGATTTGGGGTTTCGAATAAACAGTGTGTGCGCTTGAACCGGACTATATTATAAATAGGCATCTTATTAATCAAACCTAGGATTAAGGATAGCATGGAATATAGATAACGAATCTAAAGTTGTGTGGGTATATTGTTCGTGTATAGGCTTGTATTAGTGGATTTCATGATCAAACTGTTGTAGAAATCGTTATGCAGGTTCGGATGCAAACTTGGATGATAGCATGAATTAGTAGGTTGATTTGAATGATTTAATTCTACTTAAATGACTGCTACTGTTGACTGCTACTGTTAGTGGTGATTAGGGTTACTTAGGGTTGCTGTAGTACGTAACTGTTGATGATGATTATGTTTGTGCCAACGAAAACCCAGGGGGCGACGAAAACACAAGCTCGACGAAAACCCTTGGGATTTCGTCGCCTGGGGGTTTTCGCCGAAGGGATTTCGCCTGGGGGTTTTCGCCAAATGTGATTTCGCCAAAAAGGGTTTTCGTCGAAGGGGTTTTCTCCAAACGTTCTGTGAAGTTGGGAAACAGGCACAGTAACCCAGTTAAGTCTTTTAAGTCTGTTAATGGATAACTATGTTAGAATAGACTGAGAAACCATTTATGTGAAGCATGAATTGTATGAACTTGAAATAACTGTTTACGTGTTACATGATGTTAACTGCCAAGCACACTTTGTGATATAGATTGCATGTGAAACCTTACAAACATAAACTGATTATGTATACGTGCATACTATAGGCTTTGACTGAATTGTTTGTGCAAGTAGATAAGCATACCGAGCAAACCGAGGTGAGTTCACACACTTTCTAAGGCATGGGATTCCCAGTGGTTGGGAATGGGTTAAAGAATTAAAACGGAACCTACATATCCTCCTTGGGTAGGATATGTACCGCCATCCTCCATGGGTAGGATGCCAATATTAATCTTGTGTATTCTCCATGGGTAGAATACGTACGTTCGTCCTCCTTGGGTAGGACAACAACCTTAACTTACAAGACAAAACTCTATCATGAAGTCCCTCATTTTTATATCGACTTAATCGCCGGGCCAATGGCGAGCGGGTCATTAGTAAATAGCGCTATTAGGGTTGACAAGCCTCACACCGTGCCAGTCGGACGGGCGTGTACTAATGGATCTGGGCACTTAGTCAATGATGATAGACATTGACGTAGGGCACAACTATTGTTCATCTGTTGTCGATATGGTAACGGTCTAGTGGTTCACATGGGGAAGCCCACATTGATTATGGATATGGTTTAGGAAACAAAGATACTGTTAACTCGTGGTTTACGAAACAACTTATGGTTTTCAAAACAAACTTGTAAAACTAAACAACCAACTGTGAACTCGCTCAACTTTGTTGTTGACTCGTTGTTACATGCCTTGCAGGTCGTTAGGTATTCATGGAGCTTGCACGAGGAGGCGTGATCGTTGTGGGACATGGATAGTCATATGCCATCTTAAACATTTGATATATTTGAACTCATACTTTGGTTTTAAACAATATGCTTCCGCTTACAACTTAAACTATGTTTTGTTTGGACACCAATTATATTGTGTTGGGTTTTATATTTATTTACATGCTTTGTTCAATATAATTGGTGGCTTGATCCTGGTCAGTCACGCCTCCATGTGGTGATACTCCACTTGTGGATTTTGGGGGTGTGACATAAATCCCTATAACCATTGGCTCTGATACCAACTCTTCAGTCACACCCCGATTGCGTCAATACAACGAAACCGCGACGGAAACGTCGGTGAGTGTTGTAACAGAATTATTGTTTCACAACCATGGATACAAAAGCTTTGTTTTATTGAATTATTAAATAATGTACATTGTCTTTAAACCAAACAAACGAGCTACATATCGTCTATCATCGTTATTAAGTCACTAAGGCCTTGTCCAGATCCTATATGAACATGCATCCTAGCAACCGACATCATGCAACACCACCTGAAACATATGTAAAAGCAAAGTCAGCAAAGAAATGCTGGCGAGCACATAGGTATTATAAGAGTATCGGATTCATGGCTCGTTTATATGTTGCAGTACCTCGTTAGACTACAAGAGTCAAAATACAAACCTCATTTTGAAAAGTGTATTGCAACATGGATAACCAACTCAAATCAAGTTGGTTAAAGTTTATAAAATCTCGTAGCCATGATTCTTAACCCCAAAACATTTGTTTTAGTAAACCAACTCGTAAAACATCTCTTAAAAACTCGTTAATAAAACTCGTATGGTTTATATCATTTCGAAAACCTCGTTGTGTGACATCGTTTTCAAAATCGTTTCCCATGTGAACTAAATAATGACACGGAATATAATATGATAAAAGCACTTATATATAAGATGTACCAGTGGCGTATCTACCATGCTTTTATCATGCTACACCCGTCCCATTATCTAATCACAACCCAAAACCAATCGTTTAATTAAATCGTTATCTCGTTTAAGTCGTTTCAAATCGTTTAACTCGTTTTAATTGTGAAACTACTTTTGGTCATCTCGCTAATAACATTCAAACCTTCGTGACTCGACTATCTCGAAACTCGCATTAACAAACCACCAAAGGGTAAGTTAACAATCATCTGATTCGGTCGTTACCTACGTAACCCCCACACATAACCATGGGTGTAGTCTGATAACGGGATTTGTCAGATCCTATGGTACCATAGCCTAATATTGGTCGGCTTGATCAATGCTAATGAATGTCATTCGTTATGTAAATACGTCCAACAAGTTTGTTCACATTATCAAAATCGTTATTAGTTTAATATAAACCATCTTAATCGTTTTTGAAATCATCGTTTAAATATCGAAATCGTTTAATACATATGAATCACCCCAAAACAATCGAAAATAGTAAAATAGGGGAACTATGTACTCACATTGAATAGAAGGGTATCCTTGATCTAAAGAACTTTATGAAGCTCAGACAAACCAAGGAAATTCGAGTAGTACCTAGTAATCGGATCACTAGTAAATAAATCGACACCTAAATATGAAGATTGGACAGAATGAGGTCTTGTAAACCAAATGAGTGTTGAAACTCATGTGATATGGTTTAACAAAGCCTACATTCTAAATCGGAACCTAACCTAAGTGCTTTCGACCCGTTACGACCCATTAAGGTGACTTACGCCACTTTAACGCGTAGTTTGCGCAAAAGCGTGTTCGAGACTTCTAACTAGTCCTATGACAAGTATTATATGCCTAAACATGTTTAATTATGTTGCATAATCAGTTATGTGACAAATGTTTAGGTTACATATGCTTAAAATCCAATTATGCATGAAAAGGGCATTTTGGTAAATTACCTAAGGCATATAAACTACCTATCATACAACTACTTAAACTAGGTGACCATAAGGTATAACCTCGGAAGGTTATTCCCTGTACAACTATGGTCACTAAACATGCTTGGTCGGATCCTAATGATCGACCAAACGGGTCGACTTCGAAAGTCTAAGCAGTGGTTTAGACCGCTTGACTTACGACTCTAAACAAGCACTAAACTAAAAGTCACGAGCTAAACATGTTAAAACATGCTTAACTAAGTTAGAAAACAGGTTTTGATATCAAAACAAAGTGTTTTGATACCCAAGAGTAGTTTGGTTGCAAAATACGCATAAATGCGCATTTTGACCGAAACTACGACTCGTCACTACGCCTAGTCAACGTGGTAATCAGTACGTATAGTCACTAGGGACTATAACCATCGTGATTACGCTCACGTTGCGAAGTTCAAATGAACTTTGCGTTGACCATTGACTGGTCAAAGCTGAAAGTCAAACACTGTTTGACTTTTAAGCTAGGAAAGCGATAAAAAAATGAAGGAAGCTTACAAAGGGTCCTTGCTAGGGAGAACTTGATCTTATAATTCTCAGGTATGAAGTTTATAAACCTCAACTTAGAGAATTTAGATCAAGGGTGAGTTGAAATGAATGAATGGCTTGGCTATTTATAGTTGTAGTGAGTTCATAGGATCAATCCATGTGTTTGTGTGGCCAACAAGCATTAGATCACATCCATACAAGTGTTAGAGGCCAGCTAATTTGCTTGGGGAGGTGCTAACTTGGCTACCACACAAAGAAATTGCATGAATGGCCCCTAAATTATCAATCTGATGCTGAAAATAAAGTTTCTGCCCAGATGTGATGGTGGCGTGGCGCGACCACAAGGCCATATGGCTATCGCGCGACGTCAGGGTGTGAGCTGAAAGTTTCAAAGTTTGGCAGAAATGGTCCCTACACGTGTTTAAACTTGTTTTCGATGTTTTTAACCTCCGTCAAGCCATTTTCAAGGCTCTACAAGGTCGTTAAAGTGTAGGGGACCTGAAATATGCTCGGAAATATCACGGATGTCGGTTCGTTTGGTCGTACGGTTACGTTGTTCGGTTATTTACGACGAAACTCGAACGGACGCAAAAACGAACTAAATTAAGCGACGAATGGTATTTTTGCATGCCGATCACTAAAATAAAAAATATTTTGGTGTGTACAAAAATTTTGGATGTCCAGATGTGGTCAGAACGTAAGATATGCCCGTGAATGCAAACTTACACCGTTTTTTACGCTTTTAGTCCCTGAAAGATCAATTAAGCATATTTTCGCACACCGAACCACTCAAAGCTTATTTCTAAGCTATGTTTAGGTTATATATGGTATGTTTAGCTTATGATCACGTTTCGGACTGTACGTTACTATACAGATCGGTATAGTTTCGCAGTTTGACACAAATAGTCCCTGCGATCGAACAAACTTGATTTCAACACACCAAACCATCCAAAACTTATTTCTAAGTTATGTGAAGGTTATTTAAGGTATGTTAAGCCTATTTCACTATTCCGGAGTGTTTTTCGCGTTAAACTGACTGCGTTTACGCACCAGTTTGCGTATAACTTTCCAGAAAGCGATTTAAAGCTTGAAATCGGAATCGGATCAAATCGTAAAATCATCAAACACAAACACACATATAATAACACCAAAACACATATAATAACACCAAAGCACATTGTTTTATTGATAATCAACATTCTTTTACATTGTACATCGATTACAGAGCACAATTGTCACACACATAGTGCACGGAACAAAGTTAGCACAGTTATCAGACAAACTAGAAGTACTGACGGGAGTTTAGTACTCAGACAGACATCATATTAAGACATAGAATGAGCCTGAAACTAAGAGTTACACTAGAATAGTGTGTAGGAAAGTAGGGATCATAAAACTGTCTTCCTAGTGATGATTTAAGTGCCGGAAAATGCCCGAAACTCACAAAAACTACAGAATTCTGCACAATTCAGCAAAAATCAGCATTTTAACTCTTAAATATAATGCAGAATTATGGTTTAATGGTCCAGAATACCTTCCTAAGTGTCAGGAATCAAAATTGTCATAAAACACAACATAAAGCACACTAAACTACGCAATTTAGCACTTTAACGAACCGGTAACCAACCGAACAACCGGACACTACCCGAAACACCAAATTTTCACTAGAAGCATTGTTTTAGTGTTATGAAGCTAGTTATGGTCACCGAACATCATAACACTTCCTATAAACACTTTCCAACATGGGGGACCCACCCCATGTATTCTTTTGTATTGTTTAATAGGTTTGTTGTTTAGAATTGCAACATAATATCCAATGAATAATATGTTGTTGGAGGACTTTGTTATAAACCTTAAGACTTTAATCACTTATCATTCTTCATTCTCAACACACCAACACCTATCTTCCTTCCCCCCCTCTTGTTCTCGGCTCCAACACACCCACATACCACCACCATTTTCAAGTCACTCTCACACAATCTAAGGACTCTCAAGGGTGCAAGGAACATATCTTAGAAGCTTGGAAGCTTTGGAAGTTGAAGGACCTTCACCTAGAGCTTTTATCCACCTCATTCATCATCATCTTCATCTTTGTTTCTTCCCTAGCCATAGAGCTAGTAGTAAGCTCCTCACAACTTGTTATTACTTTTAATTTTAGTGGTTAAAAGGTTATGTAACTTGTTAATCTTAAGAATCTTAAAGAAACATAAGCAAGAACACTAACATAAAGCTTAATAACATGAAAATCTAAGTTGTTTTAGTGTATGTATCAAACTTGTTTGTTGATTTCTTGTGATTATGATGTTGATCATCATAAGAAGCTTGCTAGATGATGATTAAATACATGATCTAGCAAGTATAAGGATGAATCTTGTGAAAATCATAATGATTATCCTTTATGTTAATCATGAACTTGAATATGAATTTGTTTTAGTGTGTGATGATTATGTTTACAAGTTATAATTCTTGAAAATAAAAGATTTCAAAAATAATCTTTTCAAGAAACCAAAGTTATTTACAAGATTTAACATCATCATGGTTTTAAAAGAAATTAATCATGTTTTAATTGTTAAATCAAAGCTAGAAAAGTGTTGGTAACAAGAAAAATACAAGAAGAATTATTTTTGAAAAATCATCATACAAGTTGTGAAGAATCAAAATTCACAAGAATGAGTTTTCTTGTATGTTCAGGATCGGATCATAAACGATCACTAGATCTGCGGTGGATTCGATTTATTGTGCGGAATCCGTTAAATCGAACCGTAATCGTGCGCGAAGACGTAATTAAACAACGTTTATTACATAACGACGACAACGGACAGAGTTTCGACTCGATCTCTACAAAGAACACTCAAAATCTGATAAACATGACGTAATCCGGCAGCAGTTCGGTTACAAGAACAATGGGACTTCACTACTGATTTCGCTTATGTGCACCTATATATAATGCATGAGGTTTCGCTCCAACACACACTTACCATATGAGCGAAACCCCTCCATGTCTCTATAAGCGAAACCTCCTGAATGTACCTATGAGCGAAATCAGGATCTAACTACAATTCTATTTCACATGCACATACAATCTATCTATTTTGTCTTCTAGCGATTATGTAAACTGATTTCATTTGTGCATTAAATCTTCACGTGATGTTGTAGACATGATGCAAGCATGATTTCACTTGGATGATGTCATCATCAAGAATGATGACATCATTCTTGTTCCGAACCGCAACTAACCCAAGACTCGATATAAGACGAAGTCAACAGACATATGCACCAACAGTCTCCCCCTTGGATGTTGACGGAGTCTTCAGTACGAGACTTTAGTACGTCAAAACTTCAGTCTTAATCACTCTTCACGCTTTCCAAAAAAATTTGACGCTGAAGCATCCTTCAAACTCTCTCTTTCTAACAGACTCCCCCTTAAGTTGTACCGGAATCGCAGTCTGGAATTTGCTAGCTGTATACCTGCATATACTCTAACCAACAGTAAGATAAACTTTATGCTTACCACTTGAATTTAAAATGATTAAATTGGTTTCAAATTAGTGATCCATTTATTCATTTCAAAAACTTTTCTCAACTCAAATAAACTTTCCCAATCCAATATCATTCATCATGTTTAGCACTTGGAATTTTGAAAATCAGCTCTTCAACATCAGTTGTCGAAAATCTTTTTGGCTTTTTCAAAAAATTTATGTTAAAACACACTAAAATATTTTTGGATTTTTGATTTTAATGAAAAACAGTAAAGAAATATTTACAGATAATATTTTTGCGAGTTTGTGAAAGAGGATCATATCAGTTTTTGAGACACATCACAAGCACCGTTAAGCTTTTAGACATTTTAAGTTCTAAACGATTCACATAGATTGACAATATAGGTGTCCTCTTAAACTCAATCTAAAAACTTTCGACATGCTTACCGATACTTTAAGATATATTAATTTTGCACTAAATTCTTATGGACCCCACGATCTCAGCATATCCCCTCATCATGCAATACACTAACTCAAGTAATGCCTTTAAACTTTTATCAACTGTGATTTGTGCGAAAACAAAGCAGAATGTTTAAACATTAACAATCAGGTCGATACTTCCGTATACGCAGAGAAAGTCCAATGTTTAAACAAAATAAGAAAAATAAAATAAGTTGAAGTTGTTTAGGCTTTAACCACCAGGTCGATACTCCCGTATACGCAGAGGTGATCCAAAGCATAAACGAAACACCAAAGAAAATAAAGCAGAACGTTTAGGCAACAACATCCAGGTCGATACTCACGTATACGCAGAGGATGTCCGATGCTTAAACAAAATAAAGAAATAAAACAAGTTTAAGTCTTTGCAAAATGAAATGCACAATCACAGCGACTTTTCAGCAAAGTTGTGAAAATTCACAAACTTAACCAGTTTTATGTCTTTCGACAATCAGTGATTACTGAGTAGGTACACAGTCAAGAAGGACAAAACTAAGTACTATGCTTTTGACCATGTTTCCCACTAGAACTAGGCTTTTTTCATTTAAGTTTGTATCGTTGTCGCAAATCTACTAGTCTAGCTGAGCCTATCGTCACATCTTTAGTGAGACCGTTTATCACATTTGACATTTCATTTCTTTAGCATGCTGTGATAGTCCAACTGATTTACTATCATTTCCTCTTGTCTCAACAAAACTCATTTTTGATTTTTTTCAATGTTTTTGACTTTTTCAAATTTTCAAACTTTTTTAAAAATTTTCTCCCCCTAAAATCAAACTATGTTTCAATTTTGATTTTCTGTGAAAATTTGAAAACAAACTATACAGATAAAGTGACAACATGATATCGAATCGCTTCAATTCGCCATCCACTTAGCATAAACAATCAGAACTCCCCCTGACAACAAACTATTTTCCCATTATGATTTCAAAACACTTAAGTTTGTTTTTGTGACAACCCGTACTCTCGACCGTGATCGTCAAGAGGGGTAATCTATTTTAGTATTATTATTTTTATTATTTGTTCATACGCGACGAACGATTTATTTAATTACGCAACTACTTAATTTTAATCGGGCCTGTTTGTTTTAGCTAGACATTGAATTTGGAATCCATACACTTGGGTTAGGCCCAAGCCCCACTCCCTAATTAACCTAAACCCTACACTTTATATATACTCTTTATAAAACCCCACCCTCATTTCTTTTTAATAAAAACCCCACATAACAATCAGCCACCACATCTCTCTCACCTCAGTCTCTCTCCTAAAACTTCTTCTTTCTAAAGCAAACCTGCAACACCCATTCCGCCATCATCGGAGAATTCCTTTCCGACTGCGCGCTTAACTCTCTACCTCCGTTTAAACCTTCAGCAACCTCCATACGCTCCGATCACTCAGCGGCGGCTCGTGTCTCCACTGCTCGGAGCTCTGTTTCTCTGTCCAACACACACCGTTACGAACCCGGAACCAGGTTAGAACGCCGCCTTTAAATTGTATGCTTGATTTGTCAAACCGTATGAATCTCCTGAGTGATGTTTAAAAGCTTGACTTCATGCTTTCATGGTGTGTACAACCTTACATGCATATTTGAATGATTTTAAATGAAAAATGATTGTCTGGTTTATGTGAGGATGATGATAGTGCTAAGGTCACAACTGTTCCTTAAAAATCATTAAAGGGCTCTGTGAATAGGAGTATAAAATCATGAAGAAGCTTGGGTTTTAAATGGTTGATGTTCACTCTGAATCCGAGTAGGAAATCTGGGTTTCCATGTTTGAACAATTGCTTGTTATATGTTTTGAGGATGATGTCACTACTGTTCACGTAAATCACCATAATAGTGTAAAGTTTATAAGGCAATCTGGGTTTTCCATGAATGTACAACCAGTACTGCGTAGAGTACAACCTGGTTAAGCATGTTTGAATACTTAACATGAAAATGATGTTTATGAGGATCACTGTTAAATGCCTTAAATGATTGTTTGAATGATGAAACGATGATAACAATTGACGTTAATTTCTGTTAAATATTGAAATGACGATGATGAGGATTTGGGTTACTAGTCGATTAGAATGATAAAGATGTTACTGGATATGTGAATCTGTTAACTGTTTGTAAGTTGAAGATGAGAATAATTAGTAATAGATACATGGATCTGCTTATGTTTCTAGATTTCATGATTGAATGAGGAATGAAGGTGACCGAGTATGAAAGTTTGATGATAGATTTTCATGGATTGTACATATGGGTATGCGTAGGGTACAACTGGTTGGTGTGTGCTTTTGTATTTTGAAGGTGATGAGTGCCACGTGATGATTGGAGAATTTTGTGATTACATGTTTTGTCTCTTTCTGATTGATTTGAAAAGAGTGAAAGGAATGTGTATAAACATTGGTGATAAATTATTCAAAAGAAAATGTGATGTAACTGATTTGTATGATCTTTTTATGATGAACTGTTGAAGGTGCTATGAATATTTGAAATCATTGTGATTTGATCTGATTCTAGGAGTGTACGGTATTGAAAACATGTTAGTGGAATTGATTGGCTAGTACATGTTTGTGAATTCTGATTGGATAGTACAAGTTGGATAAGGGTTCTAGAAGCATCTGCACAGTTTGCGAGTCGAGACCTTATGGTTGCGACTCGAAACCTTATGGTTGCGACTCGAAACCAGACAACACACTCCAGGAGTCGAGACCAGCTTGGTTACGACTCGAGATCTCCTGATCTCGACTCGAGACTTGACTCGAGACCTCTACGGTTGCGACTCAGTTATGCACAACTCGAGACCGTCTGGTTGCAACTCGAAACTTCATGGTTGTGACTCGAGACCTCTTGTTCTCGAGTCAAGACCACCCGGTTTCGACTGGACTACTCTGCTTAGTTGTTGGGCCGCACAAACTGATGTTTTGGACTATGTGCTACTGTTAATGTTTAACTGTTACTGTCGAACTGTTTTTATGATAGGATAGGCCCAATAACGTATATGCTGCTATGCTAGTGTAACTTACGTGCTATGTGCTAAATACGTGTAGTTGTACGTGCCATTACTTGCACACGAACCTAATAAATATTTATAAACCATAATAGGGTATGGTTGACCAATGTAACACAAGTAAATTAACTACCGAGCAAAGCAAAGGTGAGTTCACTACTTTTTACTTAAAGCATGCGTTCCCGGTGGATTGGGAAACTGAACAAAACATTTTTCCTGGTTTGGGATTGCTTACTATCTCCTTGTGTGGGATATGGTATTTCTATCTCCTTGTGTGGGATATGGGTAACAACGCTATCCCCTTGTGAGGGATACAAACTTACTTTTCTTCCCTTGTTACTGGGAACAAACTTACTTTTCTTCCCTTGTTACTGGGAACAAACTTACTTACTTCCCTTGTTACTGGGAACTTTTAGTTAATTACTGTTTATACTGGAGGCAACAAGCAACACTAAACAAAACTCTATCACTCAAGTCCTCACTTCTTAATACCGATTAGTCGTCGGGGTCAGGCGAACGGGTTATTAGTTGATAGCGCTATTTAGGTCTCACCAACCTCACACCGTGCCCGCGTATGGGATCGGGCGTGAACTAATGTACTCTGGCAACCGTCAATGATGATAGAACATTGACAAACAGAGCACTCTACGGAAACGTACGGATGAATAGTATTCGGTATTGTAAAAACAGTTTAGTCGCTTACTTATGGGATAGCTCCCCATCGCATGTATAAACGGATAAATTAACTGGTTAAAACAAGTTTTTGGAAATAAAACTGGAAAACACTAAACTCGTGAACTCGCCAACTTTATGTTGACACTCTACTGCATGCTTTGCAGGTTGCTCGATACAGCTCTGGATGGACGTTGCAATCGGATGGAGTGTGTGGTTCGTAAGTTTCATATGAACAACTTGTGGTTTTAAATTACGATGTGTTCTTCTTTCCTTTCCGCTGCAAACTTAAGCTATGCTTTGAAAAATTTAAACAAAAAAAATGGGTCGCTAATTATACCATTATTTGTAATAATAACTAAACGGTTCAAAATAATTAGTGGCTAAGATCCGGGTCGTCACACGCCTTGCGGTAATACTCCGCGTGTGGATTTTGAGGGTGTGACAGATTGGTATCAGAGCCATTGGTTATAGTGAACTAGGTTTAAAATATAAAATGTTTTAGACTTAAAATATTTTTATATGAAAACCAGACTATAACCGTTCTTTAACGAAAACCACAACGACACCACACTCCGGATTGCAAGGTTCGTCAACCTCAGATACTCACCTGGTAATGGTGGGTTAACGGCATTTACTTGTGCATAACCTACGTGTGTGAACACGCATGTGTGTATGTGTATAATTAGCTTATATGTGTTAGTATGTATGTGTATATTTAGTATTTCACACAGTGGATCATACGAAGGCTAGGCTAGCATGTTACGTGTTAAACAGGAGCGAGTCCTCCTAAACCTGGTTCGAAACCACGATACACTAAGGGCAAGGAACCAGTTATTCCAATCCCTTGTCCACGTATTTCCTGATATCATCCCTGGACTGCAAATCGACGTGAGGGACGTCCACTCAATAAACCTGCTCAGGAAAGGCCTGCTACGAAGCATACAGAGAAGTTACGAGAACGAATCGACGAAGGGGAGCCACCCCTATATCATGGGATATTAGAAGGAATTACGACACCATTCGCATCCTTTTTACCTGCGTATTTCCTTTCCCGACTTTAGTGGTGAGACTTGTTCCCTCACCCGACTGATCACCTTGACTCTTGAAGCATTCTAGTAAGTCTACACTCTTCGGGATCTTACTTGCAAGTCTCGAACACGAAAAGCATGCGTGATGTATGCCTCTCATTGTAGTGCCAGCAATCGAATCATCCTTCCATCAACCACAAAGTTATTTCCCCTAATTCCTCATTACATGGTAAATCATTATTCAAGTTCAACCTTATACCTTAGCACAAAGTGATATCCTTCTTACCGGCGTATTTGGAAGCGTGGCAAGACGAAGTTACGAGCCATTCAACCCACCTACGAGTACGGTGACCTAGATGCTTACCTTATCCTTCATTCGCCAGAACCGTTATTCTTTGACGACTTTTCTAATTCCGTGGTTCCTTTCGCTAGCTTTTGTACGAATTCGCGCTTCTTGCTCAGGATGGTATCCCTGTTTCTATCGTTTCTTTATCACGACATCCGCGTTTCTTCGTATAGAAACCTCGACTAGATCTCTCTCTAGTTTGGTGAATTCAACAAACTCGACCTTTTGTCGAAAAACGTGTTACTTCAACCGTACTTTCTCGAAAACATGTTTTTGCAATTTCACATCGAAACCCCTCGACGACGCAAACACTACTTCAAACTCATTCGCCCGACTTAGAACAATCCACTCGAACTTGGTTTCTTACCGATTTGAGGAATCACATCCTGCCAGACGTCTCAGTAGATCCTAAAACCTACAAACCTGCATGACGGCCATCCCTCTCTAGCTGCTTCTTATGGTGCTAACCACATCGATGAAACACTCCTTATCGACAAGCGACGTTCTTTAATTCTAACTGCATACAACGTGTGTACGACCAGCTACCTCGTCGACATCAGACGAATCCTTAATTGCCTATTCCAAAGCCTTTATGTTTGTCTCAAGTTAAACGCATCAATTGCGTTATCTCGCTACTCGTATTATTTTTCACGGATTCCATGATCTTTATCCTACTCTACTCTGCACAAATCTCTGTTTGGACGAATTACTTTCTACAAATGTTACTCGTTGGAGCAACGAGCCAAAGATACCCCGGATGTAAAGGGTATCGCAAGCACTGTTCTTCGAACTCGATTCAATCAACATCTAGTTACGACACTCGAATTTATTCCATCCTGTCAAAATTCGACACTCGTTTCTTTCAACGACGCCCGAACCAATCCCGAAAACCAGTGGGAGTCAGGACGACTCCTACACACTACCCTGGTACTTCTATGACGCAAAACCACCTTGCGCTAAGTTTTCAATGCACGACTTTTAACGTCGCAACGCCCGCATTTCTCGACCGTATACGCAACCCCTCACGATTTTAACTCAAAAGAGTATCACCTGACATTTGGGAGATGCTCAAAAATCCGCAACTCCAGCAATTGGAAGATGATCTATCAGATGCTTCCATCTAATTTATTCCTATCCAAGGCATTGACGAAATGTCTGCTAGTAACGACACGCAACCAAGGAAACCGATAAGTTTTTGAATTTGCAATCCTCTACTTGACAGAAGTAGATGGTGGGCACGGAGTGCCAACTTCTATCACTTTTGATCGAAACCCCCGCTTTGCATCTGATTCGTTACTAGCTGTGAACAAGGACCTTTGGCTCACAGTTAGGCAGGAGCACTGCTTATCGACCGCAAACTAATGGTCAGGCCAAACGCACCATCCAAACACCCAAAGGCATGCTAAGAATATGCGTTATCGACCTTGGATACGAGTGACACTCCCTTTTTGAAGAATTCTCTTCCAACAACTGCTACCACACTAGCATTCAGGCAGCACCATTTGAGGCATTGCGCGGACGCTGATGCCGGTCACCTCTGCGTTGGGCGGAAGCCAAATTACCGGCCCAGAACTTGCACTTGACATAACGGGTAGGATTGCCCTGAATAGACAACGCATGGCGGCAGCTCTGGACCGTCGGAAAGGCTACGCGGATACGCGTAGGAAACCCCTAGGACTCCTAGTCAGAGATTGGGTTCTACTTAAAATTCACCCTTGAAGGGTGTGGTACGTTTTGGCTAACGGGACGAACTTAATCCGCGATATGTTGGACCGTTCGAAATTACCGAAAGGATCGGTAAGGCAGCCTTGCAGACTAAACCTGCCTGAAGAGCTGAATGCAGTACACGTCTTTCACGTGCCTAGTCAAGAGAAGTGTCTGTTAGATGAAACATTTGTTGTCCTATATAGGGACTCGTGATCAACAACAAACTACACTTTGTTGAGAAACCAATTGAGATCAAGGATCAAGAAATCAAAACTCTCAAGCGTGGTATAATATGCCAACAGACCGAGTTCGTTGGGTCTCACGCTGTGGCCCAGAGTTTACCTGGGAACACAGGAAAACCAGATGATGCGCATGTATCCCCAGTTGTCTACAAACATTCCTTCCAGCACTGAGGCTACCGCTAAATTTCGGGGAGAAATTTCAAACCAACAGGGGGTGATGTGACGCCCCACGAAAACGTTTAAACCCACTAGCTTGTCAGTGGCTGCGCGCTAAATTTCGGGACGAAATTTCTTGAACTTGGGGATAATGTGACACTTCGAGCTTCCCGCGTGATTTCATCTTTATGTTATAATTAGTTTGATGGAATTCTATACTAGATGAAATACGTACAACTCTGTGAATCTAATGCTATGTGGTTTTTCGGGCTATGTGACTGTATGTGTTATGTGGCTCGCATATTCGTTTTGTGGGCTTTCGTGAGACTGCTTGTATCTACGCATGGTAATGGAGTCTATGTATACATATAGAGCGAATCGTATTTCTTAGCTTAAATTTCAAGGACGAAATTCCTGTAACATGGGGAGAATGTGACAACCCGTACTCTCGACCGTGATCGTCAAGAGGGGTAATCTATTTTAGTATTATTATTTTTATTATTTGTGTTGGACCGTATCGTGACCCTAAACGATCAGTCAAGGCAGTTCATCTTCACGTGTAAAGGCGGAATCAATGCACGCAAAGTAACAACAGCTGTTCCATTCAATTTCTTCTCTTTATTAGCTTTCTGAATTCAATTTGACAGAGTTTCGTTACCAAGCTAATGACCTAATTCCCTTCAATGGACACACTCATGAGGTATTTATAGCTGAGCTGATTTCACTTATGTGTCCAGGACACTGAAGTGGAATCACCTCTTGACACTGAAGTGGAATCACCTCATGACACTGAAGTGGAATCACCCTAATGACCATTGAAGATAAATTAACATTTAACAATGACCATTGAAGCGAAATTAACCTAAAAACCCTAATTTTGACTTTCTTGATTTAAGACTTGATGAAGATGCAGTCAACAGACATTCTCGTGCATCAACAGACTCCCCCTTGGATGTTGACGTAGTCTTCAGCTCCTGAGTCTTCAGTCTTAGTCTTTTCTTTAACTCTGTCTTTTCATCAAAAGCACTCTATCTTCACAGGTTTCAGTATCTTGTCCTCCTGACTCTAACTTCTTTCTTCCCTTTGAATGTTGATCCAGACTCCCCCTTTCACAGACTCCCCCTCTCGATATGCTAGAATCTGAGATATCTGGTTCAAGCTTTGACATTTAGCTTCCATTTGGGAATAATGAAGTTTACAACCTGTTATCCTGCACATTCTCTACCTCAACATAAGTTTCACAAATTTATAACAATTGAATTTAGTAAACTTACTGGTAGAAATCGATTATCACAAACAATCATACTAGTTACATCAAGTTCAAATGAATGACCTTGATAAACTAACCACACAGACTTTCAAAATATTTGTATATGACATTTACAGTTTTCAACATATTCTCCCAACCCTCTAGTTCATCAAGTTTAGCATTTGGAATTTTGAATATCAGCTCTTCAACATCAGTCGTCGAAAATCTTTTTGAATTTTCAAAAATTTATGCTAAACCACACTAAAATCTTTTTGGATTTTGAGTTTAAAGAAATACAGTAAAGAAATATTTACAAACAATATTTTTGTGAGTTTGTGTAAGAGGATCATATCAGTTTTTGAAACAAATCACTAGCACCGTTAAGCTTTAATCATTTTAAGTTCTAAACGATTCACCTTGATTGACAATATACTGATCCATCTTAAATTCTCATACAAATTTCAACTTACTCAGGATACGATTTAGATGAATTAAGAACTTAGATCATTCATGTGTCCCACCTCTTGAATATACTCCCGTATCCAGAATCTCAATAATCAGTCTTACAGGTGAGAATACTACAATGATATCTGTATATAAATTAGGTATGCGAGGGCCGAGGGATCTCAGGTCGATACTTCCGTATACGCAGAGAGATATCAGCTTCGACTTTTCGGTGTGTCCCCTTTAGAGGATCTTTTTGCTTACAACAGCAGCATATATCAATTTTATTGTTTCAGCATGCTGAGGGTTTAATGCTGTGTTTCAAGCATTGCAGCAAGTATTAGCCAAGGACTAGGTCAGAACTACCGTTCAGCAGAAGTCCCGGAATAATACCCCAGACATCATTGAGTATAAAAACCTAGTATATCAGATTAAGAGACCTTTCAAACGAGATTTCAGGGGTTACCTATATATCCAAGTAGTGTTCCCCACGAATTCACAAGTTTGAATTTTAGGTTTATATCCCGAATAAATCTACTAAATGTATGAAAACCTATCGACACATCATCAGTGAGACCGTTTATCACATTTGACATTACATATCTTTAGCATGCTGTGATAGTCCACTGATTTACTATCATTTCCTCTTTTTCACAACAAAACTCATTTTTGCTTTTTCAATGTTTTTTACATTTTCAAATTTTCTAATTTTTTTAAAATTTTTCTCCCCCTAAAATCAAAATATGTTTCAATTTTGATTTTCAAGGAAAATTTGAAAACAAACTATACAAGAAACGTGACAAACTGATATCAAATCACTTCAATCCGCCATCCACTTGGCATAAACAATCAGAACTCCCCCTGACAACAAACTATTTTCCCATTTAGATTTCAAAACACTTAAGTTTATTTTAATCAAATGGTTTTTCCGGAAAATTAGTTTTGTTTGTCTTTTCACAAACTTGGGGTTTCATCACATTGTTCTTCTTTAACCATTTTGAAAGATTTAACAATTAAGACCCTTGTCAACAACAAACATTAGTAGAAAATCAAGTACAACTTAATGTCCCTGATTTACCACTTATAAATCGAAATATCACAGTTACCATCCTGTGAATTTCTCAAGAATGATGCCGATACCTGCTTCACACTTACCAACCTGGAAGCTCCGGCAAGTCAGGTTTTTCTATTTGAAAAGTTTCACCCAAGCCTGACTGTCCTTGGGTGATTTAGAATTCTTGTTCAACAATGGTGGAAAATTTGCATCATCCATTGTTAAACCTGAATTCTCAGATTTTACCTCAACACTAGGCTCTTCTGGCTTTGATGAACCAGAATCATTGCCTCCACATGGCTTGTCTGACTTTGATGAGCCAGATTCATCGCCGACAACTTTCTTTTTCACCTTTTTCTCTTTTGTCCTCAGATTTGCATCTGAAGAATTCAATTTACTTGGCTTTGCAGTCGAGTGAGTTGATTCATCAGAACTTTTATTCAATCTGTCCGGTGAACCTGAAGACAAAATTTTCTCGAGATACTCTCTCGCCTTCTTTCTTTTCTTTCGCAGTCTGTCTTTCTGCCCCTGTGAAAGTTTAACTTTCTTTTCTTGAATTGTCTGATCCTGAACTTTAGGTTTTTGAACCTTCTGTTCATGGGGCTTGACATTGACTGGTTTCTTTACCGTTCTTTGAGATTCAACCCTTGATCTTCCCATAGATCTCCTTTGGCAATCTCTAGCAATATGTCCTTTGATATGACAATTATAGCATCTTCTTGTTTCATAACTCCAATTCTGGCAGTTAACAGCAATGTGTCCTCTCACACCACAAGTGTAGCACACTCTGTTATCGTACCATCCACTTCTTTCACACCATATGCTTAGATCATAACATTGTCTGGCTTTGTGGTAATCATCACTCTTCTTGAAAACTGGTTTTGGCTTTGAAGCACTGTGGTCAAACCTGCACCACTTATTACCAACACTTTGTGAGTTTTCATTTTTAAATTTTTGTGATTTTTCAAAATGATTGGATGACTTATCTGATGAGCTTTTATTTTCATTTTTTGGATTTTTCAAATTTTTATCTTTTTGTTTCTGTTCTACACTCTTCTTAACAGGTTTTTGTTTAGAACATTCACCTGTTTCAGTAGATTGCAAAACAGTATTTTTAAAATTTTCTTGTAAATCTAAAAATATTTTTCTTTTCTTTTCTTTTTCATCATCAGATATTTCATCACAATCTTCAATTTTGACTTTGACTTTGTCAAAATTTGTGACATTGCCACTTATTGGAACAGAATTGATCGGTTTTGGACAAACATATGATGCAGAAGTCACAAAACTTTTTAATTTATTCTCTAACTCTTTGATTTTCTTTCTATCACATTCAGCTTCTTTTTCAAGTCGAATAATAGTCTGACGATGAGAATTTATTACCTTTTGCTTTTCAATATTATTCCTGCTAAAAACAGATCTCCCATCTTCAAGAATCTTTATTTGACTTTGAAAATCTTTTTCAATCTTTAATTTTTCATTTTTAAAATCCTTTTCTTTTTCTTTAAAATTTTTGTTTTCTAATGACAAACTCTCAATATTCTTCAAAAGTTTGTCATTTTCAGATTTTAGTTTTTCGCAATTCAAGCGCAAATCCAAAATCTGTTCATCATCAGCTTTCTTCTCGTCTTTCAAAGCTTTGTTTTCCAATTTCAAATTCTCCACATCTTTCAAGAGATTGAAATTTTCTGCTTCTGATTTTTCGCATTTTGAACACACAACTTCACTTTTTGAAATTTCATCTTTCTTTGATTCTTCAATCTTTGATGTTCCTGCAAGAAAAATTTTAACCATATCAGCAGGATTCAAATCTTCATTTAAAAAACAACCTCTCTTGTAATCATATTTCATCTTTCTTCTTACATCAATACCATTTTCAATTCTTTTGATTATTTCAAGAAACACATCCAAACTTAACCAATTTGATTCTCGTTTTAATTTCTCTACCACCTCCTTCTTTTTCTCTTCATTCTCATCATTGCGTTTTCTAAGCTCTCTGATGAAATCATAATAACCAAATTTTGAGAACCTAGAATCCTTTTTCAATTTTTCTAAAAATTCATCCCAATCTGAAGGTAACGCATCTGCAAACTTAGATATCTTTTCAGCATTTGATATCCTTAAGTAATGCATTTCAAAACTTTTATGTAACTCTTCATATCGCTTATACGTATCACTAAAATTCTCATATTTCCTACACATAAAATGTTCAAATCTTTCAACCAAAACCTCCTTTTTCTCAAGAAGAGAACAACAAGTCCAATTGTTTACTCTTTCAAGTTTAATGTTTTCCAGTTCGTCAAACATTTTAACCACACTTTCTTCTTGATATTTAAGCCTTGTAAAACACCTCGAATCACCTGTAAACAAACAAACAAGCAAACACTTAGACAAATTTTCGAAATTTTGACAAATACTTACACTGACACGAAATCAGTCAGATTGACTGATAAACGAAATCACTTAAAGTGACACAAAAGCGAAATCTGATTTGTCCGTATAAGCGAAATCAGATTTTGTCCTCTCGAGTTAAATCACAATTGTTCACTCGAGTGAAATCACACTTATGTTCCTTGGAGCGAAATTAGCTTTTGTCCATTGAAGTGAAATCAGCTTTTGTCCGTTGAAGTGAAATCAGCTTTTGTCCGTTGAAGTGAAATCAGCTTATGTACGTTGGAGCGAAATCAGCTGATGTTCGTTGAAGCGAAATTAGATGATAATGTCCATTAAAGCGAAATTAGCAGGTAATGTTCATTAAAGCGAAATTAAGTATGTCGGATGAGCGAAATCAGAACTCGTCCAGATGAGCGAAATTAACTAAGTCCGTATGAGCGAAATTAGCTCAAACCATATGAGCGAAATCAGCAGATTAATTCTCGAAGTACACTAAAGCGGAATCAAGTCTGATGTTCGTAAAAGCGAAATCCGTCTGATCATATGAGCGAAATCAGCTGAGTCCGAATGTACATAGAAGCGAAATCACAAATTTATTCATTTTTAAGCTGAAATTCAATCTGAAACTTTCAAGGGTTGTAATACTCTTAAAACCGATCACAATGATATGAAATATGTTCACTTTTGACCGCTGATTAGTTCCAGATCTGAAGTTGAAGTTCCGGTTCGAAAACAACTCGAAATTTTGGTGAAATTGATTGAGTTTTAGTAAGTTTTAAGGTCTGATATTGTTAAGAATTGATTAATAACTAGTTTCGCTCACAATACTAGACTTTTAGCTCATTTTGTCCGATCAAACTCGTTTAAACCGAAAAATAAAAGAGAAGTATGAGTAGAAAAGACATAAGAGTGTCGAATCGGCTGTTGTAGTATGAACTTCCTCGTCCTGAAGCTCTGATACCACTTGTTGGACCGTATCGTGACCCTAAACGATCAGTCAAGGCAGTTCATCTTCACGTGTAAAGGCGGAATCAATGCACACAAAGTAACAACAGCTGTTCCATTCAATTTCTTCTCTTTATTAGCTTTCTGAATTCAATTTGACAGAGTTTCGTTACCAAGCTAATGACCTAATTCCCTTCAATGGACACACTCATGAGGTATTTATAGCTGAGCTGATTTCACTTATGTGTCCAGGACACTGAAGTGGAATCACCTCTTGACACTGAAGTGGAATCACCTCATGACACTGAAGTGGAATCACCCTAATGACCATTGAAGCTAAATTAACATTTAACAATGACCATTGAAGCGAAATTAACCTAAAAACCCTAATTTTGACTTTCTTGACTTTCTTGATTTAAGACTTGATGAAGATGCAGTCAACAGACATTCTCGTGCATCAACAATTTGTTCATCGGATTTTTGTAACACGCGACGAACGATTTATTTAATTACGCAACTAGTTAATTTTAATCGGGCCTGTTTGTTTTAGCTAGACATTGAATTTGGAATCCATACACTTGGGTTATGCCCAAGCCCCGCTCCCTAATTAACCTAAACCCTACACTTTATATATACTCTTTATAAAACCCCACCCTCATTTCTTTTTAATAAAAACCCCACATAACAATCAGCCGCCACATCTCTCTCACCTCAGTCTCTCTCCTAAAACTTCTTCTTTCTAAAGCAAACCTGCAACACCCATTCCGCCATCATCGGAGAATTCCTTTCTGATTGCGAGCTCAACTCTCTACCTCCATTTAAACCTTCAGCAACCTCCATACGCTCCGATCACTCAGCGGCGGCTCGTGTCTCCACTGCTCGGAGCTCTGTTTCTCTGTCCAACACACACCGTTACGAACCCGGAACCAGTTTAGAACACCGCCTTTAAATTGTATGCTTAATTTGTCAAACCGTATGAATCTGCAGAGTGATGTTTAAAAGCTTGACTTCATGCTTTCATGGTGTGTACAACCTTACATGCATATTTGAATGATTTTAAATGAAAAATGATTGTCTGGTTTATGTGAGGATGATGATAGTGCTAAGGTCACAACTGTTCCTTAAAAATCATTAAAGGGCTCTGTGAATAGGAGTATAAAATCATGAAGAAGCTTGGGTTTTAAATGGTTGATGTTCACTCTGAATCCGAGTAGGAAATCTGGGTTTCCATGTTTGAACAATTGCTTGTTATATGTTTTGAGGATGATGTCACTACTGTTCACGTAAATCACCATAATAGTGTAAAGTTTATAAAGCAATCTGGGTTTTCCATGAATGTACAACCAGTACTGCGTAGAGTACAACCTGGTTAAGCATGTTTGAATACTTAACATGAAAATGATGTTTATGAGGATCACTGTTAAATGCCTTAAATGATTGTTTGAATGATGAAACGATGATAACAAATGACGTTAATTAATGTTAAATATTGAAATGACGATGATGAGGATTTGGGTTACTAGTCGATTAGAATGATAAAGATGTTACTAGATATGTGAATCTGTTAACTGTTTGTAAGTTGAAGATGAGAATAATTAGTAATAGATACATGGATCTGCTTATGTTTCTAGATTTCATGATTGAATGAGGAATGAAGGTGACCGAGTATGAAAGTTTGATGATAGATTTTCATGGATTGTACATATGGGTATGCGTAGGGTACAACTGGTTGGTGCGTGCTTTTGTATTTTGAAGGTGATGAGTGCCACGTGATGATTGGAGAATTTTGTGATTACATGTTTTGTCTCTTTCTGATTGATTTGAAAAGAGTGAAAGGAATGTGTATAAACATTGGTGATAAATTATTCAAAAGAAAATGTGATGTTACTGATTTGTATGATCTTTTTATGATGAACTGTTGAAGGTGCTATGAATATTTGAAATCATTGTGATTTGATCTGATTCTAGGAGTGTACGGTATTGAAAACATGTTAGTGGAATTGATTGGCTAGTACATGTTTGTGAATTCTGATTGGATAGTACAAGTTGGATAAGGGTTCTAGAAGCATCTGCACAGTTTGCGAGTCGAGACCTTATGGTTGCGACTCGAAACCTTATGGTTGCGACTCGAAACCAGACAACACACTCCAGGAGTCGAGACCAGCTTGGTTACGACTCGAGATCTCCTGATCTCGACTCGAGACCTGACTCGAGACCTCTACGGTTGCGACTCAGTTATGCACAACTCGAGACCGTCTGGTTGCAACTCGAAACTTCATGGTTGCGACTCGAGACCTCTTGTTCTCGAGTCGAGACCACCCGGTTTCGACTGGACTACTCTGCTTAGTTGTTGGGCCGCACAAACTGATGTTTTGGACTATGTGCTACTGTTAATGTTTAACTGTTGCTGTCGAACTGTTTTTATGATAGGATAGGCCCAATAACGTATATGCTGCTATGCTAGTGTAACTTACGTGCTATGTGCTAAATACGTGTAGTTGTACGTGCCATTACTTGCATACGAACCTAATAAATATTTATAAACCATAATAGGGTATGGTTGACCAATGTAACATAAGTAAATTAACTACCGAGCAAAGCAAAGGTGAGTTCACTACTTTTTACTTAAAGCATGCGTTCCCGGTGGATTGGGAAACGGAACAAAACACTTTTCCTGGTTTGGGATTGCTTACTATCTCCTTGTGCGGGATACGGTATTTCTATCTCCTTGTGTGGGATACGGGTAACAACGCTATCCCCTTGTGAGGGATATAAACTTACTTTTTGTCACACCCCCAAAATCCACCTGCGGGATACCACCGCTTGGAGGCGTGACTGACCAGGATCCAGCCACCAATCATATTGAACAAGCATGTAAGTAATTATAAAAGTTCAACCAATACAATTGGTGTCCACACAAAACATAGTTAAGTTGCAAGCGGAAGCATAAGTCTTAAATCAAAACATAAGTTTAATTGTTTCAAAGTTTAACATGGCACACAGTCGTCCATGTCCCACAACGATCCTCCTCCATGCAAGCTCCAGCTAAGAACCTAAGGACCTGCAAAGCATGTAGTAACGAGTCAACAACAAGTTGAGTGAGTTCACGGTTGGGTGTTCGTTTTAAGTTGTTTCGAAAACAGTTTCCTTTAGCTGGCATCCTGCCGTGGGGGTTACCCCATAGTTAAAAACGTGACTTGTTTATTCCCGGTTACTCTGGCAATCCAGCCGTGGGGGCTACCCCGTGTTAGTTATCTGGCATTCCGGCCGTGGGGGCTACCCCATGTATACACTAGACTCGTTACCATATCGACTGCTGACTGTAGTCATGTTTATGTGCCCTGAAACTGTCAATGTCTATCATCATTGACGTGCCCCAGATCCATTAGTTCACGCCCGTCCTCTGCGGCACGGTGTGAGGTTTGTCAGACCTAAATAGCGCTATCTAACTAATGACCCGCTCGCCATTGGCCCGGCGATTAAGTCGATATAAAAGGAGGGACTTCGTGATAGAGTTTTGGTCTAGTACGAGTTATCTGTCCGTGCGGACGAGGAATTTACATTCCTGAACCTTTGCTGTCCTACCCAAGGAGGACGAGGAACCTACGTTCCTTAACCCCAATTCCCGCCAATTCCCGACCCCTGGGAATCCCATGCTTTGTAGAGGGTGTGAACTCACCTTGGTTTGCTCGGTAGATACACAGAAAAGTCAAACAAGCAATATTGTGGTCACTCGCGTCCTATCATAGTTGTATTATACAAGTCAGGTTCGTATCCAAGTTGTGCACGTATGTTCTACACGTATTGTATGGCATACATGTATGAGCATGACAGTTTGAAACAATGCCTACGGATTACACAGTAGCATATAAACAAAGCCCAAGGTCCGGCCCATCAACTAAGCCCGACATCATGTAAGTCCAATTCAGCGTGCACAAGTGTGTGGTCTCGAGTCGAGACTGTGCGGTCTCTAGTCGAGACTGTGCGGTCTCGGGGTGTAGTGTACAAGTTCTCGAGTCGCAAATCTGTGGAGGTCTCGGGTCATGCATGTTCTGGTCTTGAGTCGCAACCGGACTCGAAATCGTGGTTTCGAGTCATGATTGTGTGTTGATCAAGTGTGGTCTCGAGTCGAGACTAGAGATTCTCGACTCGCAACCTTGTGCCGGAACCGTGATCTCGTGTTGTCATGCGGTGATCTCGAGTCGAGACTGAAGTTCTCGGCTGGACACCTGCTGATTTCTGTCCTTGTACTTAGCCAATGAGGTATTGATTTCATGCAACAATCATGTACTATCCACTAAACATGTTTTCTTGTCTAGTTTTTAACCAAAATGGATCAAACATATCAGATTTCAAATATCCAAGCCACATTCATATCATGTTCATCAAGTTCTTCATATGTTCATCATGTTCATCATAATATCCAATAGTTCATCATGATCATAGCTTGAAACAACAAATCAAACACTCAAACAACTAATCCGATTTCCACATTTATGCAGCCATTTACAAGCATTTGATTTGTAACATAAGAGTGTGCAATCCGATTTCATGAACATTAACAACTAATGGTTTAGACTACATTTAAACACAAGATATTATTAACCCATCATGCAATATGTCCGAAATCAAGTCATGTTATCCTATTAATCATCATTATGCATGAAACTCAACAAATAAACATATTATCACATAGTCTTCATTATACATCATCATCAAACCGAAACAAACGCATAACATGCATCATTAACCTATAACATCACACATCAACACCTTTAATCATGAAAATACATGTGTTTGCAAAGGAGTCACTAACCGGTTCGAGTATAGGTTCAAAGGTGTGAGTGAAGCCTCCAAGTGGGTGTGTACGAGTTGATCCGAGAGCTCCTTAGTGGTCATCGGTTTGATCCGAGAGTGAGGGAGGAGGGTGTTGTGGCTTAGGGTTTTAGTGAAGAGGATGGAGTGTGTGTATGGGTGAGTGTGTTGTCCAAAGAAATGGCACCTATGGCTATCCACTTGGTTTATATATCCGATCTAAGTAGTGCACCCTAATGGGTTCTCGAGTAGGCTAAAGGGGTGTGTGGCCCAACCGGCCCACATGTTGCATCGTTCACTCGAGACCACATGGTCTCGAGTCGGGTTCTCGGCCCACTTAAACATATACACATATTATACACACTAGCATGCATATAAACATAACACATAATCGCACAAAGGTTCACTTATCATTAATCACACCAGTTACTAGTCACACGTTTAAGCATGTTACATCGGAATACAAGGAGGGTTCTAAATTTCGAGTTGTCACATCATCCCCAAGTTGAAAGAAATTTCGTCCCGAAATTTGGTAGGCACTCACTGAGGAAGCTAGTTAAGTTGTATGGTTTTCCTTGTTTTCCTGGGGTGTCACATCCACCCCCCGTTGATCTGGAATTTCGTCCCGAAATTCCGTAGCTTCGGCCTCAGTAGTGGGTGTACTGTTTGCGAACAGTTGGGGATACTTTTGTTTCATCTGATCTTCGCGCTCCCAGGTGAACTCTGGGCCGCGACGTGAGTTCCAACGAACTCGAACGAGAGGTATTCTGGTGCTCTTGAGGACCTTAACATCCCGGTCCGTGATTTCGACTGGTTCCTCGACGAATCGTAACTGTTCGTCGATAGTGAGTTCCTTCAGAGGAACTACGTGGGTCTCATCTGACGGACACTTCTTCAGATTCGACACGTGAAAAACGTTGTGAACTGCACCGAGTTCCGCTGGTAAGTTTAGTCTGTAGGCCACCCTGCCTATTTTCTCAATGACTTCGAAAGGTCCAATGTATCGTGGGTTAAGTTTGCCGCGTTTACCAAAACGAACCACACCCTTCTAGGGTGAAACTTTGAGTAGTACCCGCTCCCCAACCTGGAGCTCAAGCGGTTTCCTGCCCATGTCGGCGTAAACTTTCTGACGGTCGCGAGCTGCCGCCATGCGTTTTCGTATTTGAGCAATTTGTTCGGTCGTGTCTACCACATGTTCTGGACCAGTGATCTGACTATCTCCCACCTCTGCCCAGCAAAGAGGTGACCGGCATTTACGTCCGTACAATGCCTCAAATGGAGCTGCTTTAATGCTGGTGTGGTAGCTGTTATTGTACGAGAATTCCACCAGTGGCAGATGCTTCTCCCAGCGGTTGCCAAAATCGATTACACATGCACGAAGCATGTCTTCTAAGGTTTGAATAGTGCGCTCGGACTGCCCGTCCGTCTGAGGGTGATACGCTGTGCTCATATCTAATCGTGAGCCAAAGGATTTGTGCATCGCTTGCCACAGCTCTGAAGTAAAACGTGCATCTCGATCCGAGATAATAGAGGTGGGCACCCCGTGCCTCGAAACAACTTCCTTGAGGTATATTTCTGCAAGAGTGGAGAATTTATCCGTCTCCTTGATAGCCAGGAAGTGTGCAGATTTTGTAAGTCGATCCACGATCACCCAAATAGTATCGTTTCCGCGCTGGGATCTAGGCAGGCCAGTGACAAAATCCATGGAAATTTGCTCCCATTTCCACTGAGGTATCTCTGGTTGTTGGAGCAGGCCTGATGGTTTCTGGTATTCGGACTTGACTCTCGCACAGGTCAAGCACTTGCTGACATAGGTTGCTATGTGGGCCTTCATGCTAGGCCACCAGTACGTAGTTTTGATGTCGTGGTACATCTTATCTGATCCAGGGTGTACTGAGTAGCGAGACTTGTGTGCTTCATCCATCACAAGCTCTCGTAGGTTGCCGTAGAGTGGGACCCAAACGCGTCCCGTTACGTAGTAAGCACCGTCTTCCTTCTGTTCTAATCGTTGCCTTGATCCGCGTAGGGCTTCAGCCCTGACATTTTCTGGTTTCAGTGCTTCTATCTGAGCAGCTCGTATTTGGGGAGGCAGACTAGAATGGATCGTGAGTTGTAAAGCTCGCACACGCTTAGGCGCGGTGTACTTCCGACTGAGGGCATCAGCCACAACATTGGCCTTGCCCGGGTGATACTTGATTGAGCACTCGTAGTCATTCAGTAGTTCGACCCATCGTCGTTGCCGCATATTCAGTTCTTTCTGCTTGAAGATGTGCTCGAGGCTCCTGTGGTCGGTGTAGATGGCGCACTTGGTACCGTACAGGTAATGCCGCCATAACTTAAGTGCAAAAACAACGGCTCCCAGCTCCAAGTCGTGCGTAGTGTAGTTCTTTTCATGAACCTTAAGTTGGCGTGAGGCGTAGGCTATAACTTTGTCTCGTTGCATCAACACGCAATCAAGACCCTGAATTGATGCATCGCAGTAAACCACAAAGTCGTCTGTGCCTTCCGGCAAGGAAAGGATAGGTGCACTACAAAGTCTATCCTTTAGGTGCTGAAATGCCAACTCCTGTGCATTTCCCCAGCGATAAGCAACGCCCTTCTGCGTTAGAGAGGTGAGAGGCTGTGCAATCTTAGAAAAATCCTTTATGAATCTCCGGTAGTATCCCGCCAAACCCAAGAATTGGCGAATTTCCTTTGGTGTACGAGGTGCAGGCCAGTTCTTAATTGAGTCTATCTTGGATGGATCAACGTGAATCCCATCCTTGTTTACCACGTGGCCTAGGAAATGGACTTCTCGAAGCCAGAAGTCGCATTTCGAGAACTTTGCATAAAGCTGTTCTGTTCGAAGGAGTTCCAGAATAAGTCGTAGATGCTGCTCGTGTTCCTCCCGACTCTTGGAATAGATCAGGATGTCGTCGATGAAGACTATAACGAACTTGTCCAGGTAAGGCTTGCACACTCGATTCATCAAGTCCATGAAAACCACAGGTGCGTTCGTTAGCCCAAAAGGCATGACCAAAAACTCATAGTGCCCGTAACGTGTTCTAAAAGCTGTTTTGGAGACGTCCTCTTCTCGGACTCTCAGTTGGTGATATCCCGATCTCAAATCAATCTTTGAATAGTAGCTCGACCCTTGCAGCTGGTCGAACAAGTCGTCGATACGCGGTAGAGGATAACGATTCTTCACCGTCATCTTGTTGAGTTCCCGGTAGTCGATGCACATTCTGAAAGTACCGTCCTTCTTCTTTACAAATAATACTGGAGCTCCCCAGGGCGATGAGCTAGGACGAATAAAACCCTTATCCAAGAGTTCTTGTAGTTGCGTAGAGAGTTCTTCCAACTCTGATGGGGCTAAACGATAAGGTGCATGGGCTATGGGCACAGCTCCAGGAGCTAGTTCGATCTGAAATTCGACTTGGCGATGGGGCGGAAGACCAGGTAATTCCTCAGGAAATACCTCTGGATAATCACGTACAACTGGAAAATCTTCTATCTTCTTCTCTTTTTCTGAGGTGTCAGTAACGAGAGCCAAAATGGCAGTGTGGCCCTTTCGCAAGCACTTTTGGGCCTTAAGGAGAGAAATGACGTTCTCAACAGCACTCCTCTTGTCGCCATGGATCATGAGAGGTTCACCACCGGAACCTGGAATACGGACAACCTTCTCGTTGCAAAGAATCTCTTCTCGGTGTTGGGATAACCAATCCATCCCAATGACAACGTCGAAACTACCCAAGACAATTGGAATAAGGTCGATAGAGAAGGTCTGGTCAGGGGGAATAAGTTTACAACCCCTGACTACGTGTGTGGCTTCTAAACTCTTACCATTTGCTAGCTCTACGGTGTGCTTGTTGTTCAAGGGTGTTGGAATACGCTTAAGCATTTGGCTAACTTCTAGTGACATGTAGCTAGTATCGGCACCCGAGTCAAATAAAACTGAAACATAAAAGTCATCGAGAAGGAACTTACCCGCCACAACATTGGGGTCATTCCTTGCTTCACCTTGGCCAATCACAAACACCCGCCCCCTGGCGCCATTGTTGTTGTTGTTCCCATTGTTACCATTCCCCTGATTGTTGTTATTGTTGTTGTTGTTGTTCTGGTTCCTGTTCAGTTGGGGACAGTCTCTTTTGAAGTGGCCCTCAGCTCCGCACTGAAAGCACCCTTTGTTATCACCCTGCTGCTGCTGCTGGCGCCGGTTCTGTTGAGCTTGCTGACGATTCTGATTGGCGGGGTATAAGCTCCTGCAATCCTTTGCAGCGTGACCAGGCTTGTTGCACCGATGACAGTTGCCCCTGTGCATGGCCCGCTGTGGTGCAGGCTGCAGTGATTGCATTTGGGGTGATTTCCCTTGTACCCACCATGACTTTGACCACCAGACGATTGCTGATTAGGGCTCTTGTAGTCATCAGTCTTTCTCTGCTGAGACTGGGACTGAACAGAAGTCGAACCCTTACTTGAAGTTCCATCCCATTTCCCTTTGTTGTCACTAGAGGTACCAGAGGTAGTTGCAGCACCTATGCGTTTTGGTAACTTGTTCTGCTCCACCGCCTGGTCCGTGAGACGGTGAGCTAACTGAACGGTTTGCTGGTAGGTGGCGAGGTTCGCTGAAGTCACATGACTTTGGATTTCTGGCACTAAGCCCTGAAGAAATAGTTCGATGCGTTTGATGGGAGGATCCACCATAGTAGGGCACAGAATTGCCAGTTCGTTCGACCTTTTCACATAAGCTTCAATTTCGGACCCCGTCATCTTGAGGTTGAAGAACTCCACTTCCAGTTTGTGAATCTCATCACGACTGCAGTATTCCTCCTTGATCATCTCTTTAAAATTTTCCCATGGGGTGGCGTTGGCAGCAACCAGCCCCAGCATCTCAACCTGAGCGTTCCACCATGTGAGGGCTAAACCCTCGAGAGTACCAGTAGCATACTTCACCCTGCGCGCCTCAGGGCATTCGCACATTTCGAACACAGATTCTAGCTTCTCAAACCAGTGTAGGAGACCTACCGCTCCTTCAGTGCCGCTAAAAGTAGTTGGTCTTAAAAGTGCACACGGGTGGCTGAGCATGCTGACCTATCGTGGGTGAAAGAAAAGACAGAGTTTAACACAAAGGTTGGTTCACGAGAGTGGGATCCTAAAGATCCTAGAATGAGTTCGGACTGCAGGATATACCTCCTGCGTGTGCAGCTGCAAGTGCTGCGGCAACTCGTTCGTTGATCAGAGTCGTCAACTGGGCTTGTGTCAGGTTAACGCGTCCAGACATGATCTTCATATCAAGAAGAACGTGAGTGAGAGGGGTTCGCGAAAGTACGACGATAAAATAGAGTAAGCACACACGTGTTCAAGCAACAGTAGTTATACTAACCCAGCATACCATAAGCAGTGTACTATGTAACTAACAAGTAGGCAATATATACACAGATCATATCACCTAGAATGTCGAGCCTTGCATGTGGAGTGAAGCGTCGTTGTGGACCGTCGAGCACTGTACAGGTTATAGTCTGGTTTTAACAAAAACGTTTTCCCCTTTATTAAAACCAAGTTCTCTATAACCAATGGCTCTGATACCAATCTGTCACACCCCCAAAATCCACCTGCGGGATACCACCGCTTGGAGGCGTGACTGACCAGGATCCAGCCACCAATCATATTGAACAAGCATGTAAGTAATTATAAAAGTTCAACCAATACAATTGGTGTCCACACAAAACATAGTTAAGTTGCAAGCGGAAGCATAAGTCTTAAATCTAAACATAAGTTTAATTGTTTCAAAGTTTAACATGGCACACAGTCGTCCATGTCCCACAACGATCCTCCTCCATGCAAGCTCCAGCTAAGAACCTAAGGACCTGCAAAGCATGTAGTAACGAGTCAACAACAAGTTGAGTGAGTTCACGGTTGGGTGTTCGTTTTAAGTTGTTTCGAAAACAGTTTCCTTTAGCTGGCATCCTGCCGTGGGGGTTACCCCATAGTTAAAAACGTGACTTGTTTATTCCCGGTTACTCTGGCAATCCAGCCGTGGGGGCTACCCCGTGTTAGTTATCTGGCATTCCGGCCGTGGGGGCTACCCCATGTATACACTAGACTCGTTACCATATCCACTGCTGACTGTAGTCATGTTTATGTGCCCTGAAACTGTCAATGTCTATCATCATTGACGTGCCCCAGATCCATTAGTTCACGCCCGTCCTCTGCGGCACGGTGTGAGGTTTGTCAGACCTAAATAGCGCTATCTAACTAATGACCCGCTCGCCATTGGCCTGGTGATTAAGTCGATATAAAAGGAGGGACTTCGTGATAGAGTTTTGGTCTAGTACGAGTTATCTGTCCGTGCGGACGAGGAATTTACATTCCTGAACCTTTGCTGTCCTACCCAAGGAGGACGAGGAACCTACGTTCCTTAACCCCAATTCCCGACCCCAATTCCCGACCCCTGGGAATCCCATGCTTTGTAGAGGGTGTGAACTCACCTTGGTTTGCTCGGTAGATACACAGAAAAGTCAAACAAGCAATATTGTGGTCACTCGCGTCCTCTCATAGTTGTATTATACAAGTCAGGTTCGTATCCAAGTTGTGCACGTATGTTCTACACGTATTGTATGGCATACATGTATGAGCATGACAGTTTGAAACAATGCCTACGGATTACACAGTAGAATATAAACAAAGCCCAAGGTCCGGCCCATCAACTAAGCCCGACATCATGTAAGTCCAATTCAG
Source organism: Helianthus tuberosus (assembly GCA_030545235.1). Classification (NCBI taxonomy): domain Eukaryota; kingdom Viridiplantae; phylum Streptophyta; class Magnoliopsida; order Asterales; family Asteraceae; genus Helianthus; species Helianthus tuberosus. The sequence continues at coordinate 36,736,104 of CM060426.1, forward strand.
CGTGCACAAGTGTGTGGTCTCGAGTCGAGACTGTGCGGTCTCTAGTCGAGACTGTGCGGTCTCGGGGTGTAGTGTACAAGTTCTCGAGTCGCAAATCTGTGGAGGTCTCGGGTCATGCATGTTCTGGTCTCGAGTCGCAACCGGACTCGAAATCGTGGTTTCGAGTCATGATTGTGTGTTGATCAAGTGTGGTCTCGAGTCGAGACTAGAGATTCTCGACTCGCAACCTTGTGCCGGAACCGTGATCTCGTGTTGTCATGCGGTGATCTCGAGTCGAGACTGAAGTTCTCAGCTGGACACCTGCTGATTTCTGTCCTTGTACTTAGCCAATGAGGTATTGATTTCATGCAACAATTATGTACTATCCACTAAACATGTTTTCTTGTCTAGTTTTTAACCAAAATGGATCAAACATATCAGATTTCAAATATCCAAGCCACATTCATATCATGTTCATCAAGTTCTTCATATGTTCATCATGTTCATCATAATATCCAATAGTTCATCATGATCATAGCTTGAAACAACAAATCAAACACTCAAACAACTAATCCGATTTCCACATTTATGCAGCCATTTACAAGCATTTGATTTGTAACATAAGAGTGTGCAATCCGATTTCATGAACATTAACAACTAATGGTTTAGACTACATTTAAACACAAGATATTATTAACCCATCATGCAATATGTCCGAAATCAAGTCATGTTATCCTATTAATCATCATTATGCATGAAACTCAACAAATAAACATATTATCACATAGTCTTCATTATACATCATCATCAAACCGAAACAAACACATAACATGCATCATTAACCTATAACATCACACATCAACACCTTTAATCATGAAAATACATGTGTTTGCAAAGGAGTCACTAACCGGTTCGAGTATAGGTTCAAAGGTGTGAGTGAAGCCTCCAAGTGGGTGTGTACGAGTTGATCCGAGAGCTCCTTAGTGGTCACCGGTTTGATCCGAGAGTGAGGGAGGAGGGTGTTGTGGCTTAGGGTTTTAGTGAAGAGGATGGAGTGTGTGTGTGGGTGAGTGTGTTGTCCAAAGAAATGGCACCTATGGCTATCCACTTGGTTTATATATCCGATCTAAGTAGTGCACCCTAATGGGTTCTCGAGTAGGCTAAAGGGGTGTGTGGCCCAACCGGCCCACATGTTGCATCGTTCACTCGAGACCACATGGTCTCGAGTCGGGTTCTCGGCCCACTTAAACATATACATATATTATACACACTAGCATGCATATAAACATAACACATAATCGCACAAAGGTTCACTTATCATTAATCACACCAGTTACTAGTCACACGTTTAAGCATGTTACATCGGAATACAAGGAGGGTTCTAAATTTCGAGTTGTCACACTTTTCTTCCCTTGTTACTGGGAACAAACTTACTTTTCTTCCCTTGTTACTGGGAACAAACTTACTTACTTCCCTTGTTACTGGGAACTTTTAGTTAATTACTGTTTATACTGGATGCAACAAGCAACACTAAACAAAACTCTATCACTCAAGTCCTCACTTCTTAATACCGATTAGTCGCCGGGGTCAGGCGAACGGGTTATTAGTTGATAGCGCTATTTAGGTCTCACCAACCTCACACCGTGCCCGCGTATGGGATCGGGCGTGAACTAATGTACTCTGGCAACCGTCAATGATGATAGAACATTGACAAACGGGGCACTCTACGGAAACGTACGGATGAATAGTATTCGGTATTGTAAAAACAGTTTAGTCGCTTACTTATGGGGTAGCTCCCCATCGCATGTATAAACGGATAAATTAACTGGTTAAAACAAGTTTTTGGAAATAAAACTGGAAAACACTAAACTCGTGAACTCGCCAACTTTATGTTGACACTCTACTGCATGCTTTGCAGGTTGCTCGATACAGCTCTGGACGGACGTTGCAATCGGATGGAGTGCGTGGTTCGTAAGTTTCATATGAACAACTTGTGGTTTTAAATTATGATGTGTTCTTCTTTCCTTTCCGCTGCAAACTCAAGCTATGCTTTGAAAAATTTAAACAAAAAAATGGGTCGCTAATTATACCATTATTTGTAATAATAACTAAACGGTTCAAAATAATTAGTGGCTAAGATCCTGGTCGTTACACGCCTCGCGGTAATACTCCGCGTGTGGATTTTGAGGGTGTGACAGTTTTAATCAAAATGGTTTTTCCGGAAAATTAGTTTTTGTGTGTCATTTCATAATCATGGGGTTTCATCACATTGTCCTTTCACAATCCACTTGTAGGTTATCACAACACAATCACTTGAAGAAAAGATAAATCAAGTACAACTTAATGTCCCTGATTATTCTTTTGAAAGTCGAAATATCACCAAAGTGAATTTCTCAAGAAAGATGACGATTCCTACTCCCCAATTACCAACCTGGGAGTCCCGGCAAGTCAGGATTTTCAAGTACAGAAAGGTAACACCCCAGCCTGACCAGTCTTGGGTGCATCCGAGTTATTTTCACTCGGTGTATCAGTTTTCCTCTTTGATTCATAAAATTCTTTAACGCCTTTTACCTTACCCTCGACCATTTTTCCAAAAATATTTTTTACTTTGCTATTAAAAGCCTTTTCAACATCAAATTCTTTCTTTTCAGAATAGAACTGATTCAAAATTTTCACTTTCCATCTTTTTGTTTAAAATTTTCAGTCCGCAATTGTCACACCCCGACCACGTATAACATACAAAACGTGGCGGAAACATCGGGGAGTGTTGTAACAGAATTAATTGTTTCAAATCCATGGCAAACAAAGTTGTATTTTATTTATTAAACAAGAGTTTCATTCTCTCAAACAGTAATTAAAGAGTTTATAACATAATTAAACATAGTCTATCTTCATTTTTAAGTCTCTAAGGCACAGGTCCGCCCTAGTGTCATGATCATCATCCTACGGAAAAGCTCCTGAAAACACATGTGAAAATAGGTACGTTAGCATAAAAATGCCTGTGAGATACATAGTTTTGTGAAAATAGGATTCATGACTTGTGTTTAAGAAAATGTTTAGTCATGAACCTTGTAATTTGCTTTGTCTTGTAAATCATTTGAAAAACGATAAGTTCAGTTGATATGTATAAACAAATGTAAGGTTAAATGAATAACCATTTAAAATGAGTTGTATAAAATAAACTGTTTTGTAAAACAATGTCTTGAGAAAAGTATGTTATTTGTATAAAATGTAATATGTCTATACTGAAATGATTTAAATAACGTTACGCTATGTAATATTATACAAACACTTATATATAGGAAGTACCAGCGGCGTATCCACCATGTTTGTATCATATTACACACGCATCGTTACTCAGATCACTTACCCAAACAACCACCAATGTAACTTGTTCATGTACAAATCAATTGTCAAGTGTTATTGTGTAAACCATATCAAAATGTCTATGTCCAATGTAAACCACCAAATGTGTATATCAATGTCAAAATGTTTATGTTCAATGTAGATCATGTGATGTGTAACCAAAATGTCATGTATGGTAAGTGAAATGTATCAACTAACCCATATGTAAAATGCACAAAAACAAGGTATTGAAGTAAAGCATAGTTTAAATCAAAGTTATGTTTTGTGTAATAAATGCATGCTTTACTGATACAAACATCTATGCGGTATTGTTAAAATGCATACATCCAAGCCTTGAGACTGTGGCGATAAACCCTTAAACAAATTAAAGGTTTATCTAAATTATGTATATCGAATTCGGTCATTCCTTTCATCCCCATACCCAGGATGTCCGGAACGGGAGTTGTCAATTCCTATGGTACCACTACCTACTAACGAATGGCGTAATTAATGTTAATGAATGTATTGTTCCATTGTAAACAAACCAAATGTCATAACAAAATGTAAGCATGTGAAAACGATGCACTAAGTATGTAATCAAATGAACATACATAGCGTGAAATGTAATGTAAAAACGATGTACTAAGTAATGCACACAATGGGCACACCTAGCATGAAATGTAATGTAAAACGATGTACTAAGTAATGCACACAATGGGCACACCTAGCATGAAATGTAATGTAAAACGATGTACTAAGTAATGCACACAATGGGCACACCTAGCATGAAATGTAATGTAAAACGATGTACTAAGTAATGCACACAATGGGCACACCTAGCATAAGATGTAATGAAATCATGTACTATAATGTACTAACGAACATAGCATGTATTGTCACACCCCGACCGCGTAAAACAACAAAGCGCGGCGGAAACATCGGGGCGTGTTGCAACAGAATTAATGTTTCATAACCATGGATACCAAAAAGTGTTTCGTTTTATTAAACATTGAATAATTACATCGTCTTGAAATCTAAATACACTATTTAAACATAGTCTATCATTGTTATTGAGTCACTAAGGCCTTGTCCAGTCCTATGTGAGCATGCATCTTATCAATCGATATCATTCAACAATACCTGAAACATATGTGAAAACGAGGTCAGCAAAGAAATGCTGGCGAGTACATAGGTTTTGTAGGAGTGTCGAAATCATGGCTAGTTTAGACGTTGCAATACTTTATTTAAAAACCTTGTTTTGAAAAGAGTATAATATTGCAACTTAATTAACCAACTCAAATCAAGCGGGTTATAATTTGTAAAACCTCGTAGCCATGACTCTTAACCCAAAAACATTTGTTTTAGTAAATTATTTGAAAAACAATGATAAGTTCAGGTGATATGTATAAATAAGAGAATAATGCATGATTAAATGAATAACCATGTAAAATGAGTTTGTATAAGATAAGTTGTTTGTAAATAAATGTCTTGTGAAAAGTATGTTACTTGTATAAAATGTTCTATGTCTCAAACTGAAATGATTCAAATAACGCTACAATATGTAATACCATACAAACACTTATATATAGGAAGTACCAGCGGCGTATCCACCATGCTTGTATCATATTCCACACGCATTGTTACTTAATCACTTAATCCAAACCAAACCACCAAAGTAATGTTCATGCATAAATGTAAATCATGTAATATGTATAACCAAAATAATATCGTATATCGCTTTGAACCCAATCGTTAACCCAATCGTTAAAACATCATGTGAAAACCAATCGTAAATCGTTTAATTCGTTTTAGGTCGTGAAACTACTTATAAGGTCGTCTCGCTAATAACATTCAAACCTTCGTGACTTTCATCGCTTCTCGTTTTCGTCGCTTCTCGTTTTCGTATTAACAAACCTCCATAGGGTAAATTAATAATTTCAGATTCAGTCGCTACCTACCATACCCACACATAACCACGGGTGTAGTAAATAACGGGATTTGTCAGATCCTATGGTACCATAACCTAATACTGGCCGGCTTGATCATTGCTAATGAATGTCATTTGTTATGTAACTACAACCAACAAGTTTGTTCACTTTATGAAATCGTTATTAGTTTTGTATAAATCGCCTTAATTGTTTTTGAAACCATCATTATAACATCGAAAACATTTAGCACATATGAGTCACCCCAAAACAATTGAAAACAGTAAATAGGGGAAAATGTACTCGCCTGAGAATGCTTAGAGGTCTTGAACAACAACCAAACAAAGCTAGAGGGAGCACGGAATCAGTCGGCAATCTAAAACTATATAAATAAACCGGACTTAAATCGGGAGATCGGATAGGATGAGGTTTGGTAAACCAAATGAGTATTGGAACTCATATGATATGGTTTAACAAGGCCTACATACTACAATGAAACCAAACCTAAGTGCTTTCGACCCATCGCGACCCATTAAGGTAACATATGCTACTTTAACGCGTCGTGCGCGTGAAACGCGTTCGGACCGCCTAACTAGCCCTATGACAAGTGTTATATGCCTAAACATGTTACATAATCAGTTATGTGACAAAGGTTTAGGTTACATATGCTTAATTATCAATTATACATGAAAAGGGTATTCTGGTAATTTACCTAAGGCATATAAACTACCTATCATACAACTACTTAAACGATGTGACCATAGGGTATAACCTCGGAAGGTTATTCCCTATATACTATGGTCACCTAATGTATTTGGTCGGATCCTAATGATCGACCAAATGGGTCGAGTTCGAAGGTATAGGCGATTTATTAGATCGCCTATCCTACGACTCTAGACAACGTGGTAATCAGTGGGCATAGTCCCAAGGGACTATGACCAACGTGATTACACTCACGTTGCGAAGTTCAAACGAACTTCGCATTGACCATTACTGGTCAATGCTGAAAGTCAAACAAAGTTTGACTTTCGGACTCGAAAAGCAATAAAATAAGGAAAAGAACGAAAGAATACTTACCCAGGGTCCCCGAATGCTAATCCCGATCCAAGAATCTCAGGTATGAAACAATGGTTTCAACTTAGAGTTTCTCAAATCAGAATTCTTGTAAGTTATGCAATGGGGGGCATGGGGTATTTATAGTATTCGGTGCACCGTTGAGATCGTTTCATGGAAACCGTGATTCGATCCCATCCGTACACTTGTTGGAAGGTTATGGAAGCTAAAATTGATGCTTATCATCTGACTAAGCAAGTTAGAACATGTGGTGGAGGATCAAACAGCTGCAACTTGTGCTTAAATGCACTTAATCTGGTCAGAAGGGGCCTCGCGGGCCGCCTAAGGATTCTCAGGAACTGAGGCGGGCCGCCTAGCAGTCACAGATCAGCAATAAGTTTCAGAAATTACAGTTTCAGTCCCTGCACGTGTTTAAGGCCATTTCCGACACTTCCAAGGCCCGTAAAGCCAACTTTAAGGCCCTAAAATGATGCCTAAACATTGTGGACATGAAACATGCTCAAAAATATGCCGGGTGTTGGTTCGTTTGGTCGTACGAACGCGATGTTCGCTTCATTACGACGGAATGCACATAAGCGCGAAAAACGATCCAAATGACGAAACGAATGGATTTTTCTTATGGCGAACACTAAAATATAATATAGTCATGCTTACATAAATTTTTGGATGTCCGGATGTATTCAGAACGTAAGTTATGCGCGAAAATGCAAACTTGTGCACTTTTTGACACTTTTAGTCCCTGAATGACACAAAAGTTTATTTTAGCATACCGAACACCTCAAAGCCTATTTCTAAGCTATGTGAAGGGTATTTATGGTATGTTTAACTTATGGTCATGCTCCGGAATGTCTGTTACAGTTCGAATTGGCATACTTTCGCAGTTTGTCAACTTTAGTCCCTGTAAGCGATTAAACTTTGATTTCACCACACCAAACCTTCCAAAACTTATATCTAAGTTATGTAAAGGTTATTTAAGGTATGTTAAGCCTATTTCACTATTTCGGAGTGTTCGTTGGATTAAACTGGTTATATTTACGCATCAGAGCGCGTATAACCCTCCCGAAAGCGATTTAAAGCTTAAAATCAAACAAGAGTTGATATGTGTAAAAGATACACATAATTTTACAAATCCCAAGTATGAAATATAATATTTCATTGGTTTGGTATTTGTTTGATGGCCGTGGAGGCACAGGTGTTACAGTCTCCCCTACTTTAGGAAATTTCATCCCGAAATTTATTTAGAGGAAACTTGTGAGAGCTTGAAAACATGAGGTTGAAAAGATCGAACAATATTGGTTAGGGTTCTGAACTTCTAGTAATCTTTAATAACATCATGATTGCAATGTAAGAGGGATACTTATATACAAGTATATGAAGCGTCATTGGTGCGTCCACCGTACCTCCATTACATCGTTCTCATTTCGTTATTGTTGTCACTATCGGTTCTTACACATAATAAATCTTACTGTGTTTCTGTGCACTAAATTTCATAATTATGTACGCGTCCATAATCAGACAATTCTTTGCACAATTCACACAGTCTATTTTATAGTGTGTAGGGGAAAACCAAATGAACAAACCGGTGATGAGTGTGACTAGACCGCCATAGAGTCCTTTAAATTAAATCAATAAATGATCTAAATAGACTATCAAGGAGTCTGTTCAGCTACATCACTAGATGTCGTTCTCTAACCAAATTGTGAATCAATCTTTTTTACTAGACTACTAAGAGGGTCTCTTATGAATCATGGAGTGGTACTATATAACCCAAGGGTCTTAACTACCAGGTAGAAGCCCATAAGGATTTAAGGTAGTACCTTTTGAATATCCTACTATGAATCTCTCATATGAAGATATGAAAGATTCTATGAGGATTTGGAAAATCGTAACACACAAAAACATAGAGGAGAACACATAAACACATATCATATAACCACAAAATTGTTCGTTAATTTGTCTTGTAAATTGCGTACATGCATTTAAAGCACACTAGGAATCCATTCCGTGAATTTCATTTGGTACTTTAAACGTTATCAAGAATCCAACTATAAAGATAGAAAGATTCAAAAAGAAAATTCGATTTCGATTACTAGGAACCGAAGTGTTCGAATTAAGGTACATAAGGAATCCGATTAAGGACTCTGATTTGAATGATGATTATCCACAAGGGTCTAATTGTGGAGATAAAAAGATCCCATATGGATTTTAGAAGTTGAAGACGTTTTGAAATCTTGCACGGGATGTGCTTAAGTCAAAACATGAAGTAAAATGCTTATGAAGTTGAGATGCCTGATATGTCAAGGCGACATATGAAGTGGAATTTGAAGGTTAAGTCAATGTATGAGGAAAATATTTTTGAAAACTATGCATGGGGTTCTTTTAAGAAAAATGTGTTTAACGTTTTTGAAACCTTATATATAATATTTTTTTTTTGAAATCATAAAGTAGGTGTAATAGGTAGATATATTTACAAAAATGTTTTAAAATCATGCGAAATGAATTTTGAAATTATGTATAAGGTTTTTGAAAGACATGAATGATGCTTTTCGAAATCATGCACTTGATCAGAAAATGTATTGTGTTAATATTGTCTTCAGACTATATGAAATATTTTGAAATTAGAAAGGTTGGTTTTGATAACATGGCCAATGTTTTTGAAATAACACAGACAATGCATCTAGAAAAATTGTTTTCAAACTATATGAAATGTTTTGAGATCATGAAGATTGTTTTGAAATACTGGTACTGTGTATGTTGAAAAATCAAAACGTAATGGGTATGAGATTTGAAAATACCCTTAGTTATCTAACCAAGGATTTAAAGGCACAGATGTGCGAAAAGCACGATTACTCATAATGTCACTTAATTTTCTGTACTTTGTTTCTTAGAGTGAAACGAGTACTTAAAATTTTCGAGGGAATCATGAGCAATCATTTGAGAGAGAGAAATCACAAGAGTAGGTTGTAAGGTACATAGTTCCTTGATGTAGGTATCATAGGAAAAGCCATACACACCTAGCAGGGGGTTGAGCTGGTTGGTTGGGGACTGCTTTACCATTGTGAGCGACCATGGCGAAGTTCTGAGAAGCCTTTCGCTTCTTTGACTTCTTAGGGGATCGTTCATCCATGGTCTTTGATTCCTCGATTGGTTTCTTGGCTGATGGTGCTGTCACCTGACTAGGTCCTGCCTGTCTTGGTGACTCTTGAGTGGCTTCATCCTGGAGATGATACATGGCAGTAGCTAATTCAACAGTCTTCAGGGCTACTTCGCCTATTCGCTGAGCGAATTTTGGCGGCTTGCTCAGATATCTGGGCGTCATCGTGATGAAGAGACATTCTTGAAGAAAAAGAAAGGCATAGGGAGAAACAGGTGAAAGATTATTGGACAATCAAAACAGAATGATAACGCATGAAGATTGCGATCATTTGTTTGTTACCTAAGGCAAACAAATGAGACGGTGACTGATCAAAGTAAATGGGTCAAAAATAATGTATCGCGAAGACATGCTCGCCTAATAAGTGAACACTCATCCCAAGAATTCCCAGGTAAGCACAACTGGTCTCGCGTCTGATGAGATGTATACGAAGTGCTTGCCTAGACAGAAAACCCAGAATACAGGCATTCACCCTTCCAGTTTGCACGTGTTCACATCATTTAAAACCCAAAACCTTGACGAAGTTTTGAAAACTCAAAGGGGTTCAAAACCATATAATAGAGAGTTCAAAACCTTACAATAGAGGGTTCAAAACCTAGAAATCAATCATCCTAGAATAGATGATTAGTTTTCAAAGCGGTTTTGAAATTTATGTTCTTGTTGTGGTTGTCACCTAAGGATAGGTGACAGTATTGTTTTATGACTAAACGCAAGTAAACTCGCGTTAGGGTCCTAAGAAGGTTATAGACTAGGTCAAAGCATTACTAATTACTAATAACCTAATTCCCTATAACCATTGGCTCTGATACCATCTTTTCTGTCACACCCCGACCGCGTAAAACAACAAAGCGCGGCGGAAACATCGGGGCGTGTTGCAACAGAATTAATGTTTCATAACCATGGATACCAAAAAGTGTTTCGTTTTATTAAACATTGAATAATTACATCGTCTTGAAATCTAAATACACTATTTAAACATAGTCTATCATTGTTATTGAGTCACTAAGGCCTTGTCCAGTCCTATGTGAGCATGCATCTTATCAATCGATATCATTCAACAATACCTGAAACATATGTGAAAACGAGGTCAGCAAAGAAATGCTGGCGAGTACATAGGTTTTGTAGGAGTGTCGAAATCATGGCTAGTTTAGACGTTGCAATACTTTATTTAAAAACCTTGTTTTGAAAAGAGTATAATATTGCAACTTAATTAACCAACTCAAATCAAGCGGGTTATAATTTGTAAAACCTCGTAGCCATGACTCTTAACCCAAAAACATTTGTTTTAGTAAATTATTTGAAAAACAATGATAAGTTCAGGTGATATGTATAAATAAGAGAATAATGCATGATTAAATGAATAACCATGTAAAATGAGTTTGTATAAGATAAGTTGTTTGTAAATAAATGTCTTGTGAAAAGTATGTTACTTGTATAAAATGTTCTATGTCTCAAACTGAAATGATTCAAATAACGCTACAATATGTAATACCATACAAACACTTATATATAGGAAGTACCAGCGGCGTATCCACCATGCTTGTATCATATTCCACACGCATTGTTACTTAATCACTTAATCCAAACCAAACCACCAAAGTAATGTTCATGCCCAAATGTAAATCATGTAATATGTATAACCAAAATAATATCGTATATCGCTTTGAACCCAATCGTTAACCCAATCGTTAAAACATCATGTGAAAACCAATCGTAAATCGTTTAATTCGTTTTAGGTCGTGAAACTACTTATAAGGTCGTCTCGCTAATAACATTCAAACCTTCGTGACTTTCATCGCTTCTCGTTTTCGTCGCTTCTCGTTTTCGTCGCTTCTCGTTTTCGTATTAACAAACCTCCATAGGGTAAATTAATAATTCCAGATTCAGTCGCTACCTACCATACCCACACATAACCACGGGTGTAGTAAATAACGGGATTTGTCAGATCCTATGGTACCATAACCTAATACTGGTCGGCTTGATCATTGCTAATGAATGTCATTTGTTATGTAACTACAACCAACAAGTTTGTTCACTTTATGAAATCGTTATTAGTTTTGTATAAATCGCCTTAATTGTTTTTAAAACCATCGTTATAACATCGAAAACATTTAGCACATATGAGTCACCCCAAAACAATTGAAAACAGTAAAATAGGGGAAAATGTACTCGCCTGAGAATGCTTAGAGGTCTTGAACAACAACCAAACAAAGCTAGAGGGAGCACGGAATCAGTCGGCAATCTAAAACTATATAAATAAACCGGACTTAAATCGGGAGATCGGATAGGATGAGGTTTGGTAAACCAAATGAGTATTGGAACTCATATGATATGGTTTAACAAGGCCTACATACTACAATGAAACCAAACCTAAGTGCTTTCGACCCATCGCGACCCATTAAGGTAACATATGCTACTTTAACGCGTCGTGCGCGTGAAACGCGTTCGGACCGCCTAACTAGCCCTATGACAAGTGTTATATGCCTAAACATGTTACATAATCAGTTATGTGACAAAGGTTTAGGTTACATATGCTTAATTATCAATTATACATGAAAAGGGTATTCTGGTAATTTACCTAAGGCATATAAACTACCTATCATACAACTACTTAAACGATGTGACCATAGGGTATAACCTCGGAAGGTTATTCCCTATATACTATGGTCACCTAATGTATTTGGTCGGATCCTAATGATCGACCAAATGGGTCGAGTTCGAAGGTATAGGCGATTTATTAGATCGCCTACCCTACGACTCTAGACAACGTGGTAATCAGTGGGCATAGTCCCAAGGGACTATGACCAACGTGATTACACTCACGTTGCGAAGTTCAAACGAACTTCGCATTGACCATTACTGGTCAATGCTGAAAGTCAAACAAAGTTTGACTTTCGGACTCGAAAAGCAATAAAATAAGGAAAAGAACGAAAGAATACTTACCCAGGGTCCCCGAATGCTAATCCCGATCCAAGAATCTCAGGTATGAAACAATGGTTTCAACTTAGAGTTTCTCAAATCAGAATTCTTGTAAGTTATGCAATGGGGGGCATGGGGTATTTATAGTATTCGGTGCACCGTTGAGATCGTTTCATGGAAACCGTGATTCGATCCCATCCGTACACTTGTTGGAAGGTTATGGAAGCTAAAATTGATGCTTATCATCTGACTAAGCAAGTTAGAACATGTGGTGGAGGATCAAACAGCTGCAACTTGTGCTTAAATGCACTTAATCTGGTCAGAAGGGGCCTCGCGGGCCGCCTAAGGATTCTCAGGAACTGAGGCGGGCCGCCTAGCAGTCACAGATCAACAATAAGTTTCAGAAATTACAGTTTCAGTCCCTGCACGTGTTTAAGGCCATTTCCGACACTTCCAAGGCCCGTAAAGCCAACTTTAAGGCCCTAAAATGATGCCTAAACATTGTGGACATGAAACATGCTCAAAAATATGCCGGGTGTTGGTTCGTTTGGTCGTACGAACGCGATGTTCGCTTCATTACGACGGAATGCGCATAAGCGCGAAAAACGATCCAAATGACGAAACGAATGGATTTTTCTTATGGCGAACACTAAAATATAATATAGTCATGCTTACATAAATTTTTGGATGTCCGGATGTATTCAGAACGTAAGTTATGCGCGAAAATGCAAACTTGTGCACTTTTTGACACTTTTAGTCCCTGAATGACACAAAAGTTTATTTTAGCATACCGAACACCTCAAAGCCTATTTCTAAGCTATGTGAAGGGTATTTATGGTATGTTTAACTTATGGTCATGCTCCGGAATGTCTGTTACAGTTCGAATTGGCATACTTTCGCAGTTTGTCAACTTTAGTCCCTGTAAGCGATTAAACTTTGATTTCACCACACCAGACCTTCCAAAACTTATATCTAAGTTATGTAAAGGTTATTTAAGGTATGTTAAGCCTATTTCACTATTCCGGAGTGTTCGTTGGATTAAACTGGTTATATTTACGCATCAGAGCGCGTATAACCCTCCCGAAAGCGATTTAAAGCTTAAAATCAAACAAGAGTTGATATGTGTAAAAGATACACATAATTTTACAAATCCCAAGTATGAAATATAATATTTCATTGGTTTGGTATTTGTTTGATGGCCGTGGAGGCACAGGTGTTACATGTATATGATGTGAAAACAGGAAAGCATGAAAGTAACAAGTAGGCACATGTGTTCCACCCCAAAACAGTTTGGAAAACAGTAAAAGAGGGGTCTATGTACTCACTTGAGATTGCTCAGTTGTCTAAAGATAACCACCAAGTAATGCTATAGATCTCGGAATCAAACGGCACCTAATATAGGTAACTATGTTAATAAACCGAACCTAAATCGGAAGATTGGGTAGCATGAGGGTTTGTAAACCAAACGAGTGTAGAGACTCGTGTCATTTGGTTTAACAAAGTCTACATACTAAATGAAACCTAACATAAATGTTTACGACCCATTACGACCCGTTTAGATAGCTTATGCTACTTTAACGCGTCGTTCGCGTGAAACGCGTTCGGACCGCCTAACTAGCCCTATGACAAGTGTTATATGCCTAAACATGTTACATATTCAGTTATGTGACAAAGGTTTAGGTTACATATGATTAATTACCAATTATACATGAAAAGGGTATTCTGGTAATTTACCTAAGGCATATAAACTACCTATCATACAACTACTTAAACGATGTGACCATAGGGTATAACCTCGGAAGGTTATTCCCTACCTACTATGGTCACCTAATGTGTTTGGTCGGATCCTAATGATCGACCAAAGGGGTCGGGTTCGAGGTATAAGCGATTTATTAGATCGCTTACCCTACGACCCTAGACAACGTGGTAATCAGTAGGCATAGTCCCAAAGGACTATAACCAACGTGATTACACTCACGTTGCGAAGTTCAAACGAACTTCGCATTGACCATTACTGGTCAACGCTGAAAGTCAAACAAAGTTTGACTTTCTGACTCGAAAAGCAATAAAATAAGGAAAAGAACGAAAGAATACTTACGAAGGGTCCCCGAATGCTAACCTCGATTCAAAAATCTCAGGTATGAAACAATAGTTTCAACTTAGAGTTTCTCAAATCAAAGTTCTTGTGATTTTGAAGCATTGGGGGTGGGGTATTTATAGTATTCGGTCCACCGTTAAGATAGTTTCATGGAAAAGGGGGCACGATCAAGGCCGTACACTTGTCGGAATGTTATGGTGCCTCAAAATGCTCACCACCATAAGGAATTGACATGTGGAAGTGGGATTAGAAGTGCAAAACAGCTGCAACCAGCTGTTAAATGCAGTTAATCTGGTCAGAAGGTGCCATGCGGCCCACTTCAGGATGTTTAGAAGCTCAGGCGGGCCGCCTGAGGGTCCTGATCAGACAACAAGTTTGAAAAATGACAGTTTCAGTCCCTGCACGTGTTTAAGGCCATTTCCGACACTTCTAAGGCCCGTAAAGCCAACTTTAAGGCCCTAAAATGTTGCCTAAACATTGTGGACAGGAAACATCCTCAAAAATGTGCCGGGTGATGGTTCGTTTGGTCGTACGAACGCGATGTTCGCTTATTTACGACGGAATGCGCATAAACGCGAAAAACGATCCAAATGACGCAACGAATGGATTTTTGACAAGCCAAACACTAAAGCATAATATAGTCATGCTTACATAAATTTTTGGATGTCCGGATGTATTCAGAACGTAAGTTATGTGCAAAAGTGCAAACTTGTGCACTTTTTGACACTTTTAGTCCCTGAATGACCCAAAAGTTTATTTTAGCATACCGCCTCAAAGCCTATTTCTAAGCTATGTAAAGGATATTTATGGTATGTTTAACTTATGGTTATATTCCGGAATGTTCGTTACAGTTCAAATTGGCATACTTTCGCAGTTTGTCAAGTTTAGTCCCTGTAAACGAATTAACTTGTTTTTGCCATACCAAAGCCTTCAAAACTTATTTCTAAGTTATGTAAAGTTTATTTAAGGTATGTTGAGTATATGTTGATGTTCCGGAGTATTTCTCGCATTAAACTAAGTACGTTTACGCTCCAGTTTGCGTATAACTCTCCAGAAAGTGATGTAGAGTTTGAAATTGGATAAAAGTCAAAACATGAAAAATGTAAAACACAACCAAACAAACATTGGGATCAAATAACTTTGTTTTATAGAGAATAGAACTGTTCACAATGATTACAAGCACAGTTGTTACAGTCTCCCCTACTTGTGGAAATTTCGTCCCGAAATTTATTTAGAGGAAACTCGTGGGAAAAGATGCGGATATTTCGCCTTCATTTGATCTTCGCGTTCCCAAGTAAACTCAGGTCCACGTTTAGCTTCCCAGCGAACTTTGACCAAAGGAATGCGCTTGGGTTTAAGCCACTTGACTTCACGTTCCATGATTTCCACTGGCTTCTCAACAAATTTCCGTGTTTTTCCAACACGAATTTCGTCGAGAGGTATGTGGAGGTTCTCATCAGTTAAACACCTCTTGAGATTGGATACGTGAAAAGTTGGATGAACATTTCCAAGTTCAGGAGGTAACTCAAGTCCGTAGGCTACCTTTCCGATTCTTTCGACGATCTTGAATGGTCCAACGTATCTAGGTGCAAGTTTTCCTTTCTTTCCAAATCTGATCACACCTTTCCAAGGTGAGACATTAAGTAATGCTCGATCACCGACTTGAAATTCCAAGCGTTTGCGTTTTGAATCCGCGTAACTCTTCTGACGGCTCATAGCTGTCTGAAGGTTATCGCGAACTTTCTTGACCTTGTCAGTTGTCTCTAAAATGAGGGCAGGTCCAGTAAGTTGAGCCTCGCCGATCTCATTCCAGCAGACTGGTGAATGGCATTTTCGACCACAGAGAGCCTCGAAAGGAGCCATTTTGATGCTGGTGTGATAACTGTTGTTGTAGGAGAATTCAATCAACTTAAGATGTGAATCCCAACTACCACCAAAATCGATCACACAAGCTCTAAGCATATCCTCCAGAGTCTGGATTGTTCTTTCAGATTGACCATCCGTTTGCGGATGATAAGCTGTGCTCAGATTAAGTTGGGTCCCCATAGCAGATTGCATGGTTCTCCAAAAATGAGAAGTGAAACGAGCATCTCTGTCAGAAATGATGTTCAACGGAACACCATGTCGAGCTACAATTTCATCCACATAGATTTGAGCAAGTCTGTCAGCAGGAAAATCCTCACGGATTGGCAAGAAATGTGCTGACTTTGTAAGACGATCAACGACTACCCAGATGGCATCATGACCTTTCTTGGTGCGTGGAAGTTTAGTAATGAGATCCATAGTAATGTTTTCCCATTTCCAAACTGGGATCTCCGGTTGCACCAATAAACCCGAAGGACGCTGATGTTCAGCCTTAACCTTAAGACAAGTAAGGCATTTTGATACGTATAAGGCAATGTCTTTCTTCATACCAGGCCACCAATAATGAATACGAAGATCCTTATACATCTTATCTGAGCCCGGATGAATAGAATAACGAGACTTATGGGCTTCATCCATAAGCAAGGCACGAAGATCATCCTGGCTTGGGACCCACAAACGGTCCATGAAGTAATATGACCCATTGTCCTTCAGTTCAGAGCAGGTGTTATGTGATAAGGAAATTCCTTATCCATCAAACCTTGTGAAACACAAGATTGTTGAGCTTGAGAAATGCGTGCTTGGATATCGGATCGAGCTTGAATAAAAGATTGAACACGTACACAATGAAGCTTAGTACGTTCCTTACGACTCAATGCATCGGCTACGACATTCGCCTTACCAGGATGGTAGCGAATTTCGCAGTCATAGTCGTTTAAAAGCTCAACCCAACGTCGTTGTCTCATGTTGAGCTTTTTCTGGTTGAAGATATGCTGAAGACTTTTGTGGTCTGTGAAAACCACACATTTTGTACCGTACAAATAGTGTCTCCAGATCTTGAGAGCGAAAACAACTGCACCCAACTCAAGATCATGAGTGGTGTAGTTCTTCTCATGTATCTTCAACTGCCTCGATGCATAGGCTATGACTTTGTTCCTTTGCATCAGAACACAACCAAGACCCAATTTCGATGCATCACAATACATGACAAAATCATCATCACCCTCAGGCAATGATAGAACAGGCGCATCGCAAAGCTTCTGCTTCAAGTGTTGAAAAGCTTCCTCTTGTTTGTATCCCCAATAAAAGGGCATTTTCTTCTGAGTTAGAGCAGTTAGAGGAACTGCAATCTTCGAGAAGTTTTCTATGAAGCGGTGGTAATAACCCGCTAGACCAAGAAAAGAACGAACTTCAGTAGGAGTAGTAGGTGTATCCCAATCCTTAATCGCACTGATCTTGGAGGGATCTACATGAATACCTCGTTCGTTTATAACATGCCCCAAAAATTGAACTTCTTTAAGCCAAAATTCGCACTTGGAGAATTTGGCGAAAAGTTGCTCTTTCTTTAGGAGTTCCAGAGTAAGACGAAGATGCTGCTCGTGATCAGCTTGCGTCTTAGAGTAAATCAAGATGTCGTCAATAAAAACAATGACGAACTGATCCAAATAAGGTTTGCAGACCCTATTCATTAAGTCCATGAAAACAGCCGGAGCATTAGTCAAACCGAATGGCATGACTGTGAACTCGTAATGCCCGTACCGAGTACGGAACGCTGTCTTCGGAATGTCTTCTTCATGCACTCGAAGTTGATGATATCCAGATCGCAGATCAATCTTCGAAAAATAAGAAGCACCTTGTAACTGATCAAAGAGATCATCGATGCGAGGTAGGGGATATCGATTCTTGATGGTAAGCTTGTTAAGCTCACGATAATCGATACACATCCTAAAGGATCCATCCTTCTTCTTGACAAAAAGAACGGGAGCACCCCAAGGTGAAAAGCTAGGACGTATAAAACCTTTGTCAGAGAGCTCCTGAAGCTGTTTAGACAACTCTTGCATCTCAGATGGTGCAAGACGATATGGAGCTCTGGCAATGGGATTTGCACCAGGTACGAGATCAATGCGGAACTCGACTTGGCGTGCTGGAGGTAGACCAGGTAAGTCTTCAGGGAATACTTCAGAATAATCCCGAACGACAGGAATATCTGAAATAGACTTACCCTTGCCTTTATCTTCTGTAACATGTGCTAAGAAAGCCACATAATTCTTCCGTAGATATTTTCGAGCTTTAAAACAAGACATGAGCTTGAGACCACCGGTAGGCTTCTCACCTTGAACCTGCAGGATCTCGCCTGTCGAAAGTGGCACACGAACAATCTTCTCAGAACAAACTATCTTTGCGTGATGCTTGGATAACCAATCCATTCCCACAATGACGTCGAAGCTTCCAAGTTGCATAAGCGCGAGGTCAATAGGAAAAAGATGGTCATTAAGGTTCAACTGGCAGTTGCGAAGAACAAAATCAAGAATAATGGGTTCACCACTAGCAACTTCTACTGTCAAAGGTTTTCCTAGTTTCGTTCTAGACACGCGAAGCATTTGCTCAAAAGACAATGACACGAAACTCTTATCGGCACCCGAATCAAAAAGAACAGATGCAGGCTGATTATTAATAAAGAACGTACCGTTCACCACATTATCGTCAGCCTGTGCCTCTTGGGCATTCATGTTAAAGGCTCGGCCTCGAGCCGGAGCCTGAACCTGATTCTGGTTAGCTAGCCTTGGGCATCGGTTTCTGTAGTGGGTCAGATCCCCACAATTGTAACAAGCACTTGGTGGGTATTGTAGTCGTGCAGCTTGACCCTGTTGCTGAGCAGGAGGCTGTGCAACTTGTTGAGCCGGGTTTTGAACTGCGCGATTCTGAGCAAACCGACAAACATCGGCAAGATGACCCAACTTCCCACAGCTAGTACAGAAACGGCACTGATGTTGCGGCTGATGGTGACTGTTGCATCTATTGCACAAAGGTGCATTCCCTGAATAGGGTTTCTTTGCTGGAAGCTGTGCGGGTTGGTTGAGAGCTGCCTGATTAGCTTGGGCAGTGACAGCAAAATTTTGGGAAGCCTTACGCTTCCTTGACCTCTTCGAAGAACCAGAGTCCTTTCCATTCCTGTTTTGACCTTTCTTGCTATCTTCCTTGTCAGCCGACTGCTTCTTGCCCTTGTCACCCTTCCTGTGTAGCTTTCCCTTTCTAATCTGCGACTCAGTCAATGTCGCTGATAACTCGATTGCCTGACGGAGTGTGGCAGGTTCACTACCAGTAAGAATGTCTTGTACCGAGTCAGGTAGGCCGTCAATATATCTTTCGATAGCCTTGTCAAGTGGGGTAACCATTGTCGGGCAAAGCAAACTTAACTCTTCAAACCGATCAGTATAAGCCCTGTGCTCACCACTATCTTGCTTCAAAACATCAAACTCCTTCTCCAACGCTCGCTGCTCATGACGAGGACAGAATTCCCTCATCATAAGGGCTCTAAGTTCAGCCCATGTCTGTGCGAGAGCAACTTCTGCACCTCGGTCTCTCATTACCCCATTCCACCATGTAAGAGCCCTCTTCTGAAACACACTCGAGGAGAACTCGACCTTGCGATTATCCGGGCACTGCACGTGGCGAAAAGTATTCTCAATGCTTTTGAACCACTGAAGAAGCCCAGTTGCTCCTTCAGAACCACTAAACTTGAGTGGTTTAGCCTGGTTAAAATCCTTGTATTTGCATGGAACATTGTTGTTGTTGTTGGCCTGGTTCCATTGAGCAAAGAGATTCGGAAATTGGGCAGCTATCTGCTGCGCAATGATTTCTGCCAGCTCGGCAGTCGCTATCTGATTTTCGCGTCGAGGAGGCATTCTAAAAGAGGAAAACATGAAAAGAAACGAGTGAGATGATTGGATGAAGAGAAATGAGATGAAACGAAATCAACAAAAGCAAAGATGGTGGTCATTTGTCCGTATCACAAAGTAAACAAACGACACACAGTGACTAATCAAAGTAAATGGATCAGAAATAATGTATTTCGAAGACATGCTCGCCTATAAGTGAACACTCATCCCAAGAATTCCCAGGTAAGCACAACTGGTCTCGCGTCTGGTTGAGATGTATACAAAGTGCTTGCCTAGACAGAAAACCCAGAATACAGGCATTCACCCTTCCAGTTTGCACATGTTCTCATTATTTAAGACCCAAAACGTTGACGAGATTTTGAAAATTTGAAGGCACAAGGCCAAAAATTTTAGTTAAACTGAAAGGGTTCAAAACCTTACAATTGAGGGTTCAAAACCTTGTAATAAATTATTCAAAAACAGAAGATTGTTTTCCGAAAATCGTTTCGGAAAATTTGGTTTCTTGTTTTGATAATCACCTAAGGATAGGTGATGTACATGTTTTAAGATCTAAACACAAGATAACTTGTGTTAGGGTCCTAGAAAAGTTACAGTCTAGGTCAAAGCATTACTAATAACCTAATTCCCTATAACCATTGGCTCTGATACCAACTCTTCTGTCACACCCCGACCACGTATAACATACAAAACGTGGCGGAAACATCGGGGAGTGTTGTAACAGAATTAATTGTTTCAAATCCATGGCAAACAAAGTTGTATTTTATTTATTAAACAAGAGTTTCATTGTCTCAAACAGTAATTAAAGAGTTTATAACATAATTAAACATAGTCTATCTTCATTTTTAAGTCTCTAAGGCACAGGTCCGCCCTAGTGTCATGATCATCATCCTACGGAAAAGCTCCTGAAAACACATGTGAAAATAGGTACGTTAGCATAAAAATGCCTGTGAGATACATAGTTTTGTGAAAATAGGATTCATGACTTGTGTTTAAGAAAATGTTTAGTCATGAACCTTGTAATTTGCTTTGTCTTGTAAATCATTTGAAAAACGATAAGTTCAGTTGATATGTATAAACAAATGTAAGGTTAAATGAATAACCATTTAAAATGAGTTGTATAAAATAAACTGTTTTGTAAAACAATGTCTTGAGAAAAGTATGTTATTTGTATAAAATGTAATATGTCTATACTGAAATGATTTAAATAACGTTACGCTATGTAATATTATACAAACACTTATATATAGGAAGTACCAGCGGCGTATCCACCATGTTTGTATCATATTACACACGCATCGTTACTCAGATCACTTACCCAAACAACCACCAATGTAACTTGTTCATGTACAAATCAATTGTCAAGTGTTATTGTGTAAACCATATCAAAATGTCTATGTCCAATGTAAACCACCAAATGTGTATATCAATGTCAAAATGTTTATGTTCAATGTAGATCATGTGATGTGTAACCAAAATGTCATGTATGGTAAGTGAAATGTATCAACTAACCCATATGTAAAATGCACAAAAACAAGGTATTGAAGTAAAGCATAGTTTAAATCAAAGTTATGTTTTGTGTAATAAATGCATGCTTTACTGATACAAACATCTATGCGGTATTGTTAAAATGCATACATCCAAGCCTTGAGACTGTGGCGATAAACCCTTAAACAAATTAAAGGTTTATCTAAATTATGTATATCGAATTCGGTCATTCCTTTCATCCCCATACCCAGGATGTCCGGAACGGGAGTTGTCAATTCCTATGGTACCACTACCTACTAACGAATGGCGTAATTAATGTTAATGAATGTATTGTTCCATTGTAAACAAACCAAATGTCATAACAAAATGTAAGCATGTGAAAACGATGCACTAAGTATGTAATCAAATGAACATACATAGCGTGAAATGTAATGTAAAAACGATGTACTAAGTAATGCACACAATGGGCACACCTAGCATGAAATGTAATGTAAAACGATGTACTAAGTAATGCACACAATGGGCACACCTAGCATGAAATGTAATGTAAAACGATGTACTAAGTAATGCACACAATGGGCACACCTAGCATGAAATGTAATGTAAAACGATGTACTAAGTAATGCACACAATGGGCACACCTAGCATAAGATGTAATGAAATCATGTACTATAATGTACTAACGAACATAGCATGTATTGTCACACCCCGACCGCGTAAAACAACAAAGCGCGGCGGAAACATCGGGGCGTGTTGCAACAGAATTAATGTTTCATAACCATGGATACCAAAAAGTGTTTCGTTTTATTAAACATTGAATAATTACATCGTCTTGAAATCTAAATACACTATTTAAACATAGTCTATCATTGTTATTGAGTCACTAAGGCCTTGTCCAGTCCTATGTGAGCATGCATCTTATCAATCGATATCATTCAACAATACCTGAAACATATGTGAAAACGAGGTCAGCAAAGAAATGCTGGCGAGTACATAGGTTTTGTAGGAGTGTCGAAATCATGGCTAGTTTAGACGTTGCAATACTTTATTTAAAAACCTTGTTTTGAAAAGAGTATAATATTGCAACTTAATTAACCAACTCAAATCAAGCGGGTTATAATTTGTAAAACCTCGTAGCCATGACTCTTAACCCAAAAACATTTGTTTTAGTAAATTATTTGAAAAACAATGATAAGTTCAGGTGATATGTATAAATAAGAGAATAATGCATGATTAAATGAATAACCATGTAAAATGAGTTTGTATAAGATAAGTTGTTTGTAAATAAATGTCTTGTGAAAAGTATGTTACTTGTATAAAATGTTCTATGTCTCAAACTGAAATGATTCAAATAACGCTACAATATGTAATACCATACAAACACTTATATATAGGAAGTACCAGCGGCGTATCCACCATGCTTGTATCATATTCCACACGCATTGTTACTTAATCACTTAATCCAAACCAAACCACCAAAGTAATGTTCATGCATAAATGTAAATCATGTAATATGTATAACCAAAATAATATCGTATATCGCTTTGAACCCAATCGTTAACCCAATCGTTAAAACATCATGTGAAAACCAATCGTAAATCGTTTAATTCGTTTTAGGTCGTGAAACTACTTATAAGGTCGTCTCGCTAATAACATTCAAACCTTCGTGACTTTCATCGCTTCTCGTTTTCGTCGCTTCTCGTTTTCGTATTAACAAACCTCCATAGGGTAAATTAATAATTTCAGATTCAGTCGCTACCTACCATACCCACACATAACCACGGGTGTAGTAAATAACGGGATTTGTCAGATCCTATGGTACCATAACCTAATACTGGCCGGCTTGATCATTGCTAATGAATGTCATTTGTTATGTAACTACAACCAACAAGTTTGTTCACTTTATGAAATCGTTATTAGTTTTGTATAAATCGCCTTAATTGTTTTTGAAACCATCATTATAACATCGAAAACATTTAGCACATATGAGTCACCCCAAAACAATTGAAAACAGTAAATAGGGGAAAATGTACTCGCCTGAGAATGCTTAGAGGTCTTGAACAACAACCAAACAAAGCTAGAGGGAGCACGGAATCAGTCGGCAATCTAAAACTATATAAATAAACCGGACTTAAATCGGGAGATCGGATAGGATGAGGTTTGGTAAACCAAATGAGTATTGGAACTCATATGATATGGTTTAACAAGGCCTACATACTACAATGAAACCAAACCTAAGTGCTTTCGACCCATCGCGACCCATTAAGGTAACATATGCTACTTTAACGCGTCGTGCGCGTGAAACGCGTTCGGACCGCCTAACTAGCCCTATGACAAGTGTTATATGCCTAAACATGTTACATAATCAGTTATGTGACAAAGGTTTAGGTTACATATGCTTAATTATCAATTATACATGAAAAGGGTATTCTGGTAATTTACCTAAGGCATATAAACTACCTATCATACAACTACTTAAACGATGTGACCATAGGGTATAACCTCGGAAGGTTATTCCCTATATACTATGGTCACCTAATGTATTTGGTCGGATCCTAATGATCGACCAAATGGGTCGAGTTCGAAGGTATAGGCGATTTATTAGATCGCCTATCCTACGACTCTAGACAACGTGGTAATCAGTGGGCATAGTCCCAAGGGACTATGACCAACGTGATTACACTCACGTTGCGAAGTTCAAACGAACTTCGCATTGACCATTACTGGTCAATGCTGAAAGTCAAACAAAGTTTGACTTTCGGACTCGAAAAGCAATAAAATAAGGAAAAGAACGAAAGAATACTTACCCAGGGTCCCCGAATGCTAACCTCGATTCAAAAATCTCAGGTATGAAACAATAGTTTCAACTTAGAGTTTCTCAAATCAAAGTTCTTGTGATTTTGAAGCATGGGGGTGGGGTATTTATAGTATTCGGTCCACCGTTAAGATCGTTTCATGGAAAAGGGGGCACGATCAAGGCCGTACACTTGTCGGAATGTTATGGTGCCTCAAAATGCTCACCACCATAAGGAATTGACATGTGGAAGTGGGACTAGAAGTGCAAAACAGCTGCAACCAGCTGTTAAATGCAGTTAATCTGGTCAGAAGGTGCCATGCGGCCCGCTTCAGGATGTTCAGAAGCTCAGGCGGGCCGCCTGAGGGTCCTGATCAGACAACAAGTTTGAAAAATGACAGTTTCAGTCCCTGCACGTGTTTAAGGCCATTTCCGACACTTCTAAGGCCCGTAAAGCCAACTTTAAGGCCCTAAAATGTTTCCTAAACATTGTGGACATGAAACATCCTCAAAAATGTGCCGGGTGATGGTTCGTTTGGTCGTACGAACGCGATGTTCGCTTATTTACGACGGAATGCGCATAAACGCAAAAAACGATCCAAATGACGCAACGAATGGATTTTTGACAAGCCAAACACTAAAGCATAATATAGTCATGCTTACATAAATTTTTGGATGTCCGGATGTATTCAGAACGTAAGTTATGCGCAAAAGTGCAAACTTGTGCACTTTTTGACACTTTTAGTCCCTGAATGACCCAAAAGTTTATTTTAGCATACCGAACCCCTCAAAGCCTATTTCTAAGCTATGTAAAGGATATTTATGGTATGTTTAACTTATGGTTATGTTCCGGAATGTTTGTTACAGTTCAAATTGGCATACTTTCACAGTTTGTCAAGTTTAGTCCCTGTAAACGAATTAACTTGTTTTTACCATACCAAAGCCTTCAAAACTTATTTCTAAGTTATGTAAAGGTTATTTAAGGTATGTTGAGTATATGTTGATGTTCCGGAGTATTTCTCGCATTAAACTGAGTACGTTTACGCACCAGTTTGCGTATAACTCTCCAGAAAGTGATGTAGAGTTTGAAATTGGATAAAAGTCAAAACATGAAAAATGTAAAACACAACCAAACAAACATTGGAATCAAATAACTTTGTTTTATAGATAATAGAACTATTCACAATGATTACAAGCACAGTTGTTACAGCAATGGTGGAAAGTTGATATCATCCATTGGCGGAACTGAATTCTCTTCTTTTTGCTCAACAGGTGGCTCTTCTAATTTTGACGAATCATAATCATCGCCAGAATGTGGCTCCTTTGTTTCCGAAGAAACAAATTCATCGCCAGAAACATTTCCTTTCTTCACACTCCATTCTGTCCTCAGATTTGCATCTGATGAATTTGTTTTGCTTGATTTGTCATTCTTTGAAGAGCAAGACGATTTATCAGAACTCTTCTCTGTTTTACTTGTTGTATCCGAGGAAAAAATCCTTTCAAGATATTCTCTCGCTTTCTTCCTCTTTTTCCTCAGTCTGTCTTTCTGCCCTTGAGAAAGCTTAACTTTCTTTTCTTGAACTTTCTGTTCTTGAACTTTAGATTCTTGAACTTTCTGTTCTTTGGGCTTGACATTGACTGGTTTCTTCATTGCCATTTTCTGAGATTCAGCCCTCGATCTTCCCTTTGATCTCATTGGGCAATCTCTTGCAATATGTCCTTTGATTTGGCATTCATAGCATCTTCTCGTCTCAAATCTCTGTCTCTGGCAGTTAACAGCAATGTGTCCTTGAAAACCACAGTTGTAACACACCCTGTTATCATACCATGTACCACCTTCACACCAAACGCTCAGATCATAGCATTGTCTGGCTTTGTGGTAGTCATCATTCTTCTTGTAAGCTGGATTTGACTTTTGAGTACTGTGGTCAAACCTGCACCACACATCACCAACTATTTTTGAGTTTTTGTTTTTAGATTTTTGTGATTTTGCATAATGATTGGATGACTGAACTGATGAGCTTTTATTTTCATTTTGAAGATTTTTCAAATTTTTAACTTTTTGTTTCTGTTCTACAATCTTCTTAACTGGTTTTTGCTTTGAGCATTCACCTATTTCAGTAGATTGCAAAACAGTATTTTGAAATTTTTCTTGTAATTCTAAAAATATTTTTCTTTTCTTTTCCTTTTCTTTTTCATCATCAGCTTTGTCATCGCAATCTTCAATTTTTACTTTGTCAAAATTTGTGACATTGTCACTTATTGGAACAGAATTGATCGGTTTTGGACAGATATAATCTGGTACTGATGAATTCACAAAACCTTTCAGTTTCTTTTCAAGCTCATCAATTTTATTCCGAGCAATTTCAGCTTCATTTTCAAGCTTAATGATTTTCTGAAGATGAGTATTTATTTCAATTTGTTTTTCAAGATTATTTTTAAAGATAACAGATTTCTCATCTTCTAAAATCTTCATTTGACTTTGAAAATCTTTTTCAATTCTCAATTTTTCATTTTCAAAATCTTTTTCCTTTTCTTTCAAAATTTTGTTTTCCAATGTCAAACTGTTCAAACCACTCAACAGTTTGACATTTTCAGATTTCAAATTCTCAAAATTTTCTGTCATTTCAAGAATCTGTTTATCATCAGATCTTTTCTCATCCTTCACACGATTGATTTCCAATGTTAAACTCTCCACATCCTTCAAGAGTTTAACGTTGTCTGCTTCGAATTTTTCGCATTTTGAGCACACAACTTCACATTTTGAAGTTCCATCTTGCTTGGATTCTTCATTCTTTGAAATATCCTGTGTCTCTGTCTTGTATGTGCCTGCACAAAAAATTTTAACAAAATCAAGAGGATTCATATATTCATCAATATAACAACCCCTCTTAATATCGTATTTCATAACAATTTTTGCTACACTACACATATTAACTCTTTCGCATATTTCAACAATTACATCCAAACTTATTTTGTCTAGATTTTTATCTATTACATTCATCAACTCTTTCTTTTTCTTTTCATTTTTATACTTGAGTGTTTTGAGCTCATTGATAAATTCATTTAGATAAAAATTTGAGAACCTAGAATCCTTTTTTAGTTCACTCAAAAATTCATCCCACTCAGAAGGTAACGCGTCAGCAAATTTTGATGCCTTTTCAGCATTTGATATCCTTATCTCGTACCTTGTTAAATTTTCAATTAGACAATTAAACCGTCTTTCCAACACATCCACTGTTTCATTTTTCATACACAAAAAACATTCAAATCTTTTATCCCAAATATTCTTATTCTCATTCCGATATTTACTACCCCAACACCCATCAAACCAATCATTTAATCTTTCAAGGTCATAGTTTTCCTCTTCGTCAAACATTTTAACCACACTTTCTTCGTTAAATGACATGGTTCAAATATTGTTTTTAGTTCAAAGTCCACAAATTTTAACTTCCACGAGCCCCACTAAACGTTTGTAACCAAAAAAAATCACAATCTAGCGTCCCACTAATCAAACTCAATCACAAAGTCTTCTTGACAAACTTTCAGCCCAAAATTATTACTCACTTACTCACAGCCCAAATTCTAATCAAAAGCCCAATTCTTTCGGCCCAAAAACTTCTAGCTCAAAACCGATTCAAAAACTTTCAATCTTGGCCCAAAACACTACTTTTAAATTGTAGCCCACTAAAATTTCTAAGTCTAAACCCACTGTCCAAAACAAAACCTGATTCAGCCCAAACTAATCAAATCAAATTTTAAAATCAAAAGATATTTAATATTCTGAACCCTTGAGAAAACGTCACTTTTGATATTTTGAATTGTTCTTTTCTTTCACTAACAATATCACTTTCACAGTTATTTCTCACGAGATATTATGAAATGTCAATCAAACTATAAAACAACCCTACTATGATATCTTTTCAATTATTTTTTATTTTTCAAATTTTAAAAATTTTCTATACAACAACAACAACAACCATACCCAGTAAATCCCACAAATAGCAAAGCTACTTATAGGGTCTGGGGAGGGTGGGATGTAGGCAGACCTTGCCTCTATCCATAGGGATAGAGAGGCTGTTTCCAGAGAGAACCTCGGCTCGAAAACGAACAACAAACCAACGCACCAAGTCAAAGAATATACAAATAAGAAGTCCCCCATACCAAGAAATTGATCCGAGTTGACACAATATAATGTAAATCATGTATAATAGCATGCATACAACATCATTTAGGCATAAACACAAGAAGGCAATCACCGGAAAAGTCCCTTAAAGACTAGGAAAAAGCTACCTCCTTAAAATACACCTAAGACCTTACTGTAGTATCTTCTAGAAGTCCTTAACCCTAATCCTATGCCTCCACGCAGTCCTATCTTGGACCATGTCCTCAGAAAGATGCAACTCTACTAAATCATGTCTAATCTGCTCATCCCATGTCAGTTTGGGTCTGCCTCTTCCTCTCCTCCCCTCGACAGTAAGAGTTTCCAGTACTCTAACTGGTGCCGTTGTTTCCCTCCGCTTCACATGCCCAAACCATCTCAATCTCCCCTCCTTAATCTTCTCCGATATACTAGCCCCTCCTAAAAATTTTCTATCAGCTTTTCAATTAACCATACCAACAAACTAAACCGAAATCTTTTAGTGACGATTAAACTGTCATACAACTTCTCTTTTGTAAATCTTCTTCGATGTCACTACACCAAACAATTCTAAATCTTTCTACCAACACTCACAAGCTGTCGCTAATGACCTGGATAATAAACCAACTCATCGTCACAACCAATCTTCTTCAATCACAACACAAAGAACAATCAGCAACAATAATTCGATCAAGACCAGATGTAATGAAATGTAAATGAATCAAGAATGCAGATGATATACGTAATCAAATCACCAAATCAGTATTAACAACCGATTGAAATTCATCAGAAATCATCGAAATAATCCAAAAATCAATCAAAACAGTCTTAAATTGATCCAATTCAGTTCGAAACTTAATCGGATCAATCCGAAACTGTAGAAACTTTAACCAAATATCATCTAATCAGTCCGATATACATGTACGATACACCGAAACTTGATCGAAATAGTGCGAAATCAGTTCGAAAATGATCGAAATCAGATTCAACCTATCCTAATTCTTTCTTTTTTCACAAACACTAACAGCAAATACTATCTCAATTTCTTTTAAAGCATAGCAAACAATCATCAGCAAATTCTATTCAGATCTAAGCAAAACTGTCATTTCGATTTCAATTCAAATTCAACATCAATTAGCTTTGCATATGAGCATCATATAACATTCAGATTGTTTTTCAGTCAATTTTGTCTATTTAACATGTTCAGGATCCAATGTAAACTTTTCGGAATGTAAAACCTCAAACCGAAAGCAATCGGATTTCACTAATATGATCTGAATTTCACCAAAATTCAACTAAAAACAGTATGAAGTTCATCGAAAACACACTGAAAACAGTTTGATACACACATACAATGCACAGAACAGATTGATTATGAACAAAATGAGTTCCAAAATTCACCAAATCAGTCTATAAAACACAAACAATTCACCAAAAGAGTTCACAATTCAGCGAAAATGAACCGAAATCAATCCGAATACATCGAAACTTGTCCGATTTGAAACACGATTACACGCAGAGCATCCGTAGCTCTGATACCACTAGTAAGTTCAGGATCGGATCGTAAACGATCACTAGATCTGCGGTGGATTCGATTTAACGTGCGGAATCCGTTAAATCGAACCGTAATCGTGCGCGAAGACGTAATTAAACAACGTTTATTACATAACGACGACAACGGACAGAGTTTCGACTCGATCTCTACAAAGAACACTCAAAATCTGATAAACATGACGTAATCCGGCAGCAGTTCGGTTACAAGAACAATGGGACTTCACTACTGATTTCGCTTATGTGCACCTATATATAATGCATGAGGTTTCGCTCCAACACACACTTACCATATGAGCGAAACCCCTCCATGTCTCTATAAGCGAAACCTCCTGAATGTACCTATGAGCGAAATCAGGATCTAACTACAATTCTATTTCACATGCACATACAATCTATCTATTTTGTCTTCTAGCGAATATGTAAACCGATTTCATTTGTGCATGAAATCTTCACGTGATGTTGTAGACATGATGCAAGCATGATTTCACTTGGATGATGTCATCATCAAGAATGATGACATCATTCTTGTTCCGAACCGCAACTAACCCAAGACTCGATATAAGACGAAGTCAACAGACATATGCACCAACATTTCTAAACTAAAAACCATGTTTTTAGTGGTAACTAAACTTACAAAACAACATGTGAAGTTACTACAAATTTTTACAAACTTTCAAGTTCATGTCATAGTGTAAATTGAATAATTGAAGCATATGGTAAGTTATGTGTAAATTGTTGTTGATTGATGATGAGATTTTAAAAGAAAATGATATGCTTTTAAGCATGGAAATCTCCATTTTTAAGGGGAAACTATGGAAAAATTTTTGTAGTAATTAAACACTTGGAAAAATATTTTTAAACAAGTGTTTACAAGTAAATTTTGATCATGGTTTTCATATAAAAATTTGCCATAATTTTTATTACAAAAATTACAAATATTGGAGGTTGATTTTTGATAATAAAAATGACTAAGTATATATTTAGGAAAATATATATTTTGATGTCACAAATTGTGTGCTACTTGTATATTATGTGTATTAGTTATATTATTTTAGGAACTTGAAAATAATATAACTCACCAATATACCAAAATTGTAATACAAAATATTACAAAATCCGAAGAAAACAAATATATAATTTATACCCAAATATTGGACAATCGGACAAATGGACATATGAACTACAAGTATATATATTCCGGAAATAAACTCGTAACTCGAAAGGTATGACGAACGCTATTTGTGAAACCAAAGAAATGGAAAATATGGATTTTTACAAGGATTACAAAGTATATCATATTTTGTCAAATTGAAAATATATTGTTTTTTAGTGGAGAAAAATATATATTTCTTAAACAATTTGAAGATATATTATTTTAAGAGGAGAAAATATATATTTTCTTAAACAAGTTAACAATATATTATTTTGGGTGAAAGATAGAAATATATATATTTTCTAAAGTTAATCTTAAAAATATATATTATTTTTGAGATATATATGAAGGTATATTTTTTTCCAATAAAGATTTATAGATATTTTTCTATAAAAATTCTCTTAAAATATATATATATATATTTTGAGAATATAAGTTTGGTGATTTTTAGTTGTCTAAAAATAATATTCCGGAAAATTAATTACAAGATTAAGTATAAAATACTTAATAAATACAAAGAAAATATGTATCCTCATACGTATAAATACACACCGGATTACACCACCAATACGTGGCAAAATACACAATACAAGCATACCCATATATGGGAAAATACATACATGGAAATACATAATAAACCGAGCTAGAAATATATTATTTTAACAATATTCCAAATAATTGAATAAATATAATTAAAATTAAAATTTTATTATTTTAACTAATAATTATATACTTTGGAATTATTTACTGTATATTAAAGATGTAACTCAAAGTATACTATGAATTCCAAAATAAGTCATAATACATAAGAATAAGAGTCGTTACACGACCTAGCCGTCTAATAAAACATAGCACGTGTGTAGGTAGTTGTACGACCAGTGGAAAGGAGCTTTGAGTTACTAGACAGAAGAACGCAAATCAGTGAGTTCATGTCCCCCTTTTCTTTTAACTGTTTTCAGTTTTATAACTTCGGGGGTGAAATACATGTTTCAATGTTTCAAACGTTTACAAATGGTATGGTTAGCTAAGGAATGAACTGTTAGATTATGTGAGTGGTGGGTACAACACTTAAGACCATTAATCCTTGTATAAGGACCGAGGGGCAAGAGTGATAGATCTATTTGGGTGTTGCGAGCCCCACCCATGGGACCGGGGATTGGCCCATGTGGTGACTATGTCGTCCCCGCTGGGTGGCCCAGTACGAAATCCGTAAAGGTTTGAGCCTTCCTGCACCATTGCACACATATTAATGACCTTGCAAATCATTAATTGATCTATTCATAGACGCTTTCATATCGGTTTACAAAGGCATACTTACAATGATTACAAGTTTATACGAGCGTGTATACAACCACATGAACTCGCTCAACTTTTGTTGATGTTTTCAAATTACATGTATTTCAGGAAACTAATATGGATCTGGCGGGCATTGAAAGTTTTCAAGAAATGTGTTCAAGATGATGTCATCCAAACTTTTGGAAGGTTTGATTTGGATGTCTTATTCTAGATAAGACATACGGATCAAAGCCTCGATTTATCTATGTCTTTTGTTTAAAGTCCTTTTGGAACTTAGTATTTGCATGGTTTGTAAGTTAAACTTGAAGTTTGATGTTTGGTACTAAACAACTTGGGTTTGTATTATTTTGAAAAGTATGAATGGATGAACATCAAGTTTTAATCATATAGTTGTTTGTTATGATTGAATGCAATGATATTGAACAAGTCACACATCATACGCTTCTGCAAAAGTCAGGGTGTGACAGTTTGGTATCAGAGCTTCGATTGTAGTGAACTAGGATTTCTTCTCGAGTCTAGACGACAATCACTAGGACTCTCTCACAAAAATATTTTTTACAAAAATATTTTTCATTGCATTTCCAAAACGCCAAGATCCATGGAACAAACTGTAACACCTGTGTCATTTCAACCATCAAACAAATGCCCAACCAGTGAAATATTGTATTTCATACTTGGGATTTGTAAAAATATGTGTATCGTTTACACATATCAATTCTTGTTCGATTTCAAACACTATATCGCTTTCTGGAAGGTTATACACGCCCTGATGCGTAAATATAACCAGTTTAATGCAACAAACACTCCGGAATAGTGAAATAGGCTTAACATACCTTAAATAACCTTTACATAACTTAGATATAAGTTTTGGAAGGTTTGGTGTGGTGAAATCAAAGTTTAATCGCTTACAGGGACTAAATTTGACAAACTGCGAAAGTATGCCAATTTGAACTGTAACAGACATTCCGGAACATAAACATAAGTTAAACACACCTTAAATATCCTTTACATAGCTTAGAAATAGGCTTTGAGGGGTTCGGTGTGCTAAAATAAACTTTTGGGTCATTCAGGGACTAAAAGTGTCAAAAAGTGCACAAGTTTGCATTTTCGCGCATAACTTACGTTCTGAATACATCTGGACATCCAAAAATTTATGAAAGCATGACTATATTATATTTTAGTATTCGCCATAAGAAAAATCCATTCGTCGCGTCATTTGGATCGTTTTTCGCGCTTGTGCGCATTCCGTCGTTATTAAGCGAACATCGCGATCGTACGACCAAACGAACCGACATCCGAGATATTTTTGAGCACATTTTAAGTTTCCTATACTTTAACTTCATTTTAGAGCTTTGAAATGGGGTTAACGGGCCTTAAACGTGTCGAAAATGGGCTGATTGCACTGCAGGGACCAAAACTGTAAATCTGCCAAAGTTTTACCTTACGGACCTCAACATTGGCAGCTTTGAGGTCCGTAAGCTTATGTCTGCACATCAGAAACTTCTAATCCAGCTGTTAACAGCTGTTACCCACTCCTAATCACTTTGCCACATGTTGATCTCTTATGGTGAGTGACCAAATGAGCCACCATAAGGTTCCGACAAGTGTACGGCTCGGATCGTGGCACGATATTCAAGAAACGATCCTAGCGGCTCTACTTTTTCTATAAATACCCACCCCCCTTTGGCTTAAAAACCCACAAATCTGATCATTTGGGCTCTAAGTTGGAACCTTCGTTTCATACCTGAGCTATTTTGATCTGGGTTAGCATTCGGGGACCCTGGGTAAGTATTCTTTCGTTCTTTTCCTTATTTTACTTTTTTTTTCGAGTCAGAAAGTCAAACTTTGTTTGACTTTCAGCGTTGACCAGTAATGGTCAATGCGAAGTTCGTTTGAACTTCACAACGTGATTGTAATCACGATGGTCATAGTCCCTTGGGACTATGCCTACTGATTACCACGTTGTCTAGGGTCGTAGGGTAAGCGATCTAATAAATCGCTTATACCTCGAACCCGACCCAGTT
Source organism: Helianthus tuberosus (assembly GCA_030545235.1). NCBI lineage: Eukaryota > Viridiplantae > Streptophyta > Magnoliopsida > Asterales > Asteraceae > Helianthus > Helianthus tuberosus. The sequence continues at coordinate 36,770,807 of CM060426.1, forward strand.
TGGTCGATCATTAGGATCCGACCAAATACATTAGGTGACCATAGTAGGTAGGGAATAACCTTCCGAGGTTATACCCTATGGTCACATCGTTTAAGTAGTTGTATGATAGGTAGTTTATATGCCTTAGGTAAATTACCAGAATACCCTTTTCATGTATAATTGGTAATTAAGCATATGTAACCTAAACCGTTGTCACATAACTGATTATGTAATATGTTTAGGCATATAACACTTGTCACAGGGCTAGTTAGGCGGTCCGAAAGCGTTTCACGCGAACGACGCGTTAAAGTAGCATAAGCTACCTAAACGGGTCGTAATGGGTCGAAATCACTCAGGTTAAGTTTCATTTAGTATGTAGGCTTTGTTAAACCAAATGACACGAGTCTCTACACTCGTTTGGTTTACAAACCCTAATGCTACCCAATCTTCCGATCTAGGTCCGGTTTATTAACATAGTTACCTATACTAGGTGTCGTTTGATATCCGCGATCTCTAGCATTGTTTAGTTGTTACTCAAGGACTACTGAGCAATCTCAGGTGAGTACATAGACCCCTCTTTTACTGTTTTCCAAACTGTTTTGGGGTGGAACACATGTGCCTACTTGTTACTTTCATGCTTTCCTGTTTTGACATCATATACTTGCTATGTTCATTAGTACATTATAGTACATGATTTCATTACATTTCATGCTATGTATGCCCATTGTGTGCGTACTTAGTACATTGTTTTACATTACATTTTATGCTATGTATGCCCATTGTGTGCATACTTAGTACATCATTCTACATTACATTTCATGCTATGAATGCCCATTGTGTGCGTACTTAGTACATTGTTTTACGTTGCTTTTCTGTTGCATATGCTTATCCAGCATATGAACACATTATACTACATATTGAACCGTTGTAATCATTTGACTGTGATCCGTTGATATCTGTGAACCGTTTGTATCTGTGAACCGTGTGAACCGTATTTGACATAGACATTTCGGAATAGACATTTTAACATGATTGACATTTGATCATGCATTTCCCACAAAACATAACTTTGATTTAAACCAAGTTTTACTTCAATACTTTGTTTTTGTGCATATGGTTTAGTTGAGACATTTCACTTGCCATACATGATATTTTGACATAGACATTTGACATGGATATTTGACATAGACATTTTGACATTGGTTTGGTTTGATTAAGTGATTAAGTAACGATGCGTGTGTAATATGATACAAGCATGGTGGATACGCCGCTGGTACTTCCTATATATAAGTGTTTGTATGGTATTACATATTGTAGCGTTATTTGAATCATTTCAGTTTGATACATATAACATTTTATACAAATAACATACTTTTCACAAGACATTGTTTTACAAACAACTTATCTTATACAAACTCAGTTACATGGTTATTCATTTAACCATACATTATTTACTTATTTATACATATCATCTGAACTCATTGTTTTTCAAATGATTTACAAAACAAAGCAAATTACAAGGTTCATGACTAAACATTTTCTCAAACATAAGTCATGGAACCTATTTTCACAAAACCTATGTATCTCACAGGCATTTTTATGCTGACGTACCTATTTTCACATGTGTTTTTCAGGAGCTGTTGCATAAGATGATCAAGATACGTATAGGCAGACTTGGGCTTTAGTGACAATAAAAGATGCAAGACTAGTTAATTATGTTGTATTTCTTTGTTTGTTAAGACATTGTATCACTCTTACTCAATAAAACGAAACTTCAATTGCCATGGATTTGAAACAATTAATTCTGTTACAACACTCCCCGACATTTCCGCCACGTTTTGTATGTTCCACGTGGTCGGGGTGTGACACAAACATATTTCTCAAAGGAAAGACAAGAAACAAGGAAAAGACACAGTCGGTGGTTTAGTTTGCATGGGGTAGACTTGTTAAGTTAGAAAAGTCTCACGTAGGAATGACGTAACATGTCTTTATTTGCCTATACATACCAGATGCCTATCTTTCCTGCATATACCCAGGGATAGTAGTTAACATATGTGCATATGCCATGATTATTATGTTATAGGTACGCATGTCTTCTTCTTCGGAAAGCGGGTTGTCCGAGGAGCACGACCCTATGGTCGTTACATCAGATGACGAGGATGATTTCCAGCCGTTTGCGCTGCCGGATTTTGGGGATGATATCCCGGATGCTGATGACATTCTTATCGACGATATTTTTGCACTCCCTATTCCTGTTCACGAGCACCTCATCATCAGTCACCTCGATGGTGAGATTCTTGTTGCACCGATTCCTATTGACGCTGTTCCCCTTACTGCTGTCCCTCTAGAGGACTGGCCTTTTGATGACCTTTTTGATGATGATGTTAATCTTTTCGTGGGCGATCACCCTGCAGGTGAGCAGGGTGATGGGGAGGTGGACGATGTTATTGGGTTGGACGTACCTCCTCCTGCTGTTCCAGTTATTGATATCTCTTCTGACTCCAGCATACACTCTGTGGCAGACTCCTTTGAGTCTGTAACCACTTCGGCCCTGCAGGCTGCAGGACTCCTGTGACAACCCGATATTTCAAGTTCTTTCATTTATGTATCGCTTGTGTCGTAATTCTATTTTGGGGATTTGTTTGTGTATGAAACTTGTAACTGTTGAAAGAGTAGAGTCTTGATAGTTACTAGACTTAATTGTGCATGTTCATAACTTAGGCTCTTATCTTGAAACTAGACGAAACTAAGGTCTCTCATCATTATTGAACTCGACAAAACATGGGGGGGTTTCGCCATTATCCCTATCAACAAAACAAGGGTGTTTCGCCGTATGGGCCTTCGGCCCAGTTGAGGCCCAGAAACGGCTTAGTTATATGTTTGGTATTCGCACAGTTATACGTAAACAAACCCTAGACTCTCTCTAAACCTATCGACGACAGCTAACTCTCTCTCGAAGCATCACCTTCTTGGTCTAATCACCCTAGTTACTGTATCAAGGTGAGTGTTTTGTTTGATTGGATCTATATCCAATGTGTCGATTTGTACTACAATGATTATGTGTGAATACGTTGGATCTTATGTGCATAATGTTCATCGTTCATCAACCGTGTTATGTAGTTAGGGTAGTTCGATGGGGTCTTGAATGATCTTGTGTTTTCTCATGATTACTGTTTGGTTAAGATGATAAGCAGATGTTGATTGAATAACTGTTATAATGATCATGATCATATGTATATGCGAATTGTTAAGGTACTTATTGTATGTTGTTGATAATTGAGAACTGAATGATCGATTAATGATTACAGTGAAACTGTTGATGATGATTAGGGTTTTTAGAACATGTAGAACTGTAAATGATTAGATCTGTAACTGTTTGCTAAACGAAACATGTAGTTTTGTCGCATCTCATGTCGACTAAACATAGGGACTTTCGTCGACAAGCATCTCGACGAAAGATGATCTTTCGTCACAAGTATGTTTCGCCGGGTAAGTCACTGAGTGAACAGTAGGTACATGTGATGATAAAAATGACAGATACTTGTGTGTATGTATGATCTATGATGTATGGCAATGACACTAAGAAACTTGGTGCGATTATTTGGTATAACAAACTCACCTGCTACGTTATGTGCTAATTGTGACATTTGAACAAGATGTGAACTTGTAATAGAAAGGTGTACTGGCTACTGTTATATTGTGAACTGGTGTATGTGATACAAACTGTGTGAAAGCAATAACTTGTTTAATCGTGAAACTGATATTCATTGGTAACCACGTTAGGGTTGGTTGATTAACTTAGAAACGGGTAGCTAAACAAACCGAGCAAACCAAGGTGAGTTCACTACTCTTTTTCCAAGCATGCATCCCGGGGAGGGATATCGGGTAACGTTTCGGGGAGGAATGTCAGGTTATTGGGATGTTGGTTATTACACTCATTTTTATCATTAAGACCCCTTACATCTACCGATTAGTTGCCGGGGAGGCAACGAGGTTATTAGTTGATAGCGCTATTAGGTTTGGCGCCCTCACACCGTACCGGGGAGGATGGGCGTGAACTAATTACCTTAACCACTTGACCAATGTTTTGATAGAGACATTGGGGTTGGGCAAATAAATCTAGTAGCCATCTGCGGTAATCGAGTTAATAACAACATCAAATCAAATCAAATTATTGAACTGTCTTATACTCTCATATCCGGTAACTAAACGCGTTAACAAAACTTTGAACTCACCAGCGTCGTCTGACACACTTGTCTGCATGCTTGTAGGTCGTTAGATTCTTAACATGGACTTGCTATCTGGGAGTGCTGGTTACGTATTAGATACGCTGCCCGATTGATCCAGGGTTCCGTAACGGCTGTCGTGGTTCTGCCCGACGTAGTCGTTGGAATGCCGTCTCGGGGAGGGTACCATTAATATAAATATTGGGTTATTATACTAACACGTGTGCATTTGTGTAAATCATAGATAATCACCAGGAAACCCTTACAGAAAACCTAAGACAGCAATGTGAGTAATCTCTTTTTTGCAAATTGTTTTTACAAAACCTCACACAATTAATAATATATTAAACAGTTATTGAGTATTTGTATTCTACAATTATCGTCGGTATGTTGGGGTTTTGTATACAAAATTTGTTACTGCCTTGCGAGGAGTAACATTTCCACAAGTCGGGTTGACAGTACCGTGGGTGGTAATTGAATAGATGGAAACAAATGTAATTGCGCGACCGCCCTCAAGACTGTACAATGGTCTTTATTAAACTTGATTAAACTGGGATTCACTCACCAGTATTTCCCACAGATAAAATGTTTTTAAACGCGTTTCAGGTAACAAAATGTGAAAGCCAAATAGAAGCCATCTGGACAGCACTGAAGGCTTGGAAAAGTGGCAATAAAGTTACCTAAAATAAATAGATGTTTTTATTAAATAAAATAGGGTTCTGTCCCTATAAAAATATAGTAAAAGCATGGTATTTTACTCTGATAAATTATTTCCTAACTACGGTCCTGATGTAATTTCCGCTGCCAAAATGGATAAAATCTAGATACCACCGAAACTGGCCGCGGCCGCCCGTTCCCGGGTTTATTAGGGGACGGGGGTTGCGACAAAAGGTGGTATCAGAGCTAAGCCACTGATTCAGCCACAGAAGTGTTCTGCTGACACCAAAATTTATCTAAAGTGTTAGGAAATAAATTACGGAACTACGTGCATAATTGTATTTTATTGTTATGTGTTATTTGACTTTTCTTAGTTTACAGTATGAGTGACCAAGGACCATCCGACGCGTACCGTCAATTATCCGGTTCACCTAGAAGCGAAGGCGCCTCTTCGTAGCCTGCCCTATGAGGGTATTCTGCTGATAATGAAGAAGGAATATTCGTGTTTAAGGCTCAGTCTAAAGAGCCATTCCCTCCTAAAAAGAGAGGATGGTTCAGTAAGGGAGCACATGTGTGACACCCGGTTATTCAAGCCGTACCGTACAATTGTAACACGTGTTGTGAATAGGTAACAAGGTTGTATTTGACTAATTATGATGATCTATATGTGAAATTTAATGAGTTGGTAAATTTAAACTTTGATAAAAATTATGTTGGCAACGGTAAGATAAACGCATATCACGTAACGGTTAAAATGTGAAACGAACGTGGGTGACCACCCGATCAGTGTTAAAATCCTAAAAATAGTCTATTATGATTTGAATAATAATTTTAGTCATATTCGTGAGGAAAAATAAATTAAAACGCTAAGAAACTCTATTTTTCGAGTTTAAGCGCGTACCGCGCGCGATGCAGCGCGTATACCGACAAAATACTGTCAACGCAGCCTGTCAAAGCAACTGATAATCATTTTAGTAATAATTTGATGATTTTATCACTTTAGAATGATAAAAATAAATAAAAACACATAAATCCCTATTTTTGCGATTTTAAACGCGTACCGCGCAGCACAGCGCGCATACTGCCAAATACCGGCAACGTTGCCAGTCCCGGCAAATAAAATATTGTTCAATAATATTTTAGTGAGTTTATTTTTATAGAGTGTTAAAATAATTTAAAACGCGCTAAAACGGGTTAAAACGCTAGATAAAATACCCGATATCTAGTAAAATACCAGTTTTTGGCCAAACAACTCATATATATATATATATATATGTATATATGCATGTGGGCGTGTGTATGGTGAGAGGTGGCAGCCCTATGTCACATTCTCTCTCCTCTTTCATTCATGCATTGGACAATTTATGTGTTTTCTTTATGTTACCCCATGACTTCACAATTCAAGAATCAAAAACCATTTTCAAAACTTCATCTCTATCTCCTAAAATCAGCCGAAACATCCCCCATATCACCTTAATTTCGAAAATCTTAACTTGTTCATGGAGATTCAAGCTCATTCCAAGGTGATTTCAAGGTCATTTGAAGATTTGAAGGTGATTCCAAGGAGTTTCAAGCAAGAACCAAGCTTCGTATCATCTTTTTAATCAAAAACCCACTTGAATCTTGAGGGTATAAAACTATTCTTTTTAAAAGTATTCTTGATTCTTAGTGTTGAAAATAATAGTGAAAGGTTTCTCTTGAACTTGGAATGAATCACAAACTTGAATCAAACAAAGAATGAGATTTTAATCAAAGTAAAAATAAGTTTGTATGAGTGTGTATATATGGCCGAAAGTTTGAGTGTGTATGTGTTTAGTTGTGTTTTGATTTTTGATTAAATGATCTTTGATTGATTTGAGTTGAATCTTGAAAGATGGATACATCCATGTGTTAGAAAGATATCATAAAATAAGGTTCTAAAAGAAGTCATGTGATTGATGATGAATATGATGAAACGTGAACTTTTGGAAGTTCATATATGTGTATATGTGTGATGTATGTATATGTATATATGTATGCATGTATGTAAGTTTTGTCACACGTACTTAAATAAAGGAATGTTCGTATGAAAATGATTTAGTGATAGTGAAATGGATATGTTTGATTTATATGAACATGACATAAGTATGGTCTTTTGATGCATATTAAGATCATGTTAGGTGATAATGTTATGATATGAGCATATTAGATGCATATACTTAGACATGCATGAAGAGATGTGATCTTAAAAAGGTGATTTGAGTATGATTGAGTAAAAATCAGTTATGAGCAGATTATAAACACTAAAATGAAGTTATTTTAAAGTGTTTAGTGACTTACAACTTTGTCATAATATTTGCTAGCTTTGCATGTTGTACTTGGTGCATTAAAATTTGTAAAATATGTGAAATCGCATGATTTATGTGACTTAAACAAAAACTGAACTAATCTGATTATAACCATTATTTTAATCAGTAAATAACATGTATTTTGTTAAAATATCAAGTCGTTTCGAGTTGGGATGATTATAGTAACGTTTAACGCAAAACTATGCGTTAAAACGGTCAAAAATCGGCTTTTCGAGTGATTTTTATAAAACTGATTTATATTAGTAAATAAACTGATATTTTTAGTTTAGAAAATAAGTATTTTAACTAATTTTAAGTTTACTTGGTGTTTGGATGGTTATACGTGACTTCCGACGCCCGAAAATGTTACCGAATCGCTAAAATACGCATTTTTCTAAGTACACTAGTATGGGTAAAATTTTGGGTAAACCTTATGTGTTAAAATGTGTTATGTGATTTAAACATGAGAATGTGAAAATATGTTAAGTTTTAACACGATTTTAAAGATTTGGATTAAGCATGTATATTTGTGCGTTTTGTGCTGTAAAAACGGTAAAATTGCGTTAAATGTGTAACTTGTTTTTCGAGCATGAAATTTGGTACATATGAGATGTTTTATGTATAATTGCTTTAAAAATGACTAAATAGATAAGTTAGTAATATTTTGCATGTTCGGTATTAAATTCTGTGAACGTTTATGTATATACATTACAACACGCGAATCGTAGATATATTGCGTATAAACGGGAGAGTTAATGGATTCACACAATAATGGTCACCAATAAAATCGTTCAAGTCACAAAAATCATAAAAATATATATATATATATATATGTATGTATATGGACTCATATATATTAACGTGCCAACATAATCAAAATGACAACTTTTCGAGAAACTCTCAAAGTTATGTGATAATTCTAAGAAACGGAGAAACTAAGGATTTTTATGTTAAATACATATTGATTTAGAATTGTTCCTATATTAGGACGTATATAAAAATCAATCTCTGGGATTGCGGTATTAAAATACGCACCCAAAGGTGAGTGTCACTAAACCCCTCTTTTTACTGCTTTGTACATATTTTGGGGGTAGCACACGTCGTTAAAAGGGTTTAATAATGTTTTCGAAATAAAACATACCTTTTAATATAAAATATATATATTTTCGCTGAAAATATATGAGGTTTGATAAGTTACACGTTTCGAAGTAAAACGTTTTTGATGAATAAATGTTGGACATTGGGATGGTACGGTGTTTCCGAGGCGAAACAGACCGTAAAGTTGGGACGGATGCCGGCCTGGGTCTCGAGTGATGAAGATTCAGGGAATTCGTGCAACTACGTGTATTAAATTGTCATATTAGTAGGATATATATATTGTATGTGAGGCAGACATCATATTGTTCTTCGAGAAAGAACCCTGCGCCCATGATGTCGTTTAATCAGTTAAGTATTGTACGCGATGAATTGTTGGTAGATCTATCGGGTTGACAACCCCGTCGTGACCGGTCGCCCCGTGTCAATGTCAAAAGACGAATTAATATTCTGTTTATTGTCTAGCTTTGATTATCCCTGCATGGTTAATATATAGTTCGTATCGTCTAGCTAACATATGAGTCTGAAAACTGACGCAATAATTTAATATACAAAACCTGGGCAATATATATTACAGTTGTCGGATCGATGAACCGGCGGAAGGCCCATGGATTTTTAATAAGGAAGTAAAATGGACTTACTAAAATTTATATGGATGTTTTCAAATAAACACCAAATCAGAAAGTTTTCCTTGAAATAAAATTGGTAGTAAGTGAATACGTGAACTCACCTTCCTTTGTGTTGACAATTGATTTTTAACGTGTTCTATAGGTACTTGAGTTCGGCTTCGGGAATTATGGCGTATCTTGTGGTTGTTGATGCATGTTTTGTCACTTAAATATGATGGACTGACTTTAAATATTCTGGGACAATGTAATAAGATCCGTAAGGATCAAAAGACAACTTAACTATGTCGTGGTTGTGTCGTGTCTTAAAACGTAATGTTTAAATAACTTACATCTAAAATATACTAAAATGTCCAACAATTAAATGCATCAATCGACAAGATATAAATGGGCACCAGCTTCCGTCACCACTACGTTTTATATTCCGTTGCGACGTTTTTGGGGTGTGACAACATGAACCTAGGAAACGAATGAAAAACTTGCAACAACAGAGAGCCCTAGCAGCCGCTAAAAGAGAAACAGATGCCCACGCCCAGGATATGCTTAATAGAAGTTTAGCCAATTTCCATATCCTAGCAACCACAGCAGCCGACCCTAACCTTGAGCAACTGATAGCACCCCAACCATTACCACTATTTCCAGCTCAGCTAATGGAAATAGAAAACAACCCAGAAAATCAAGTAGAAATGCATGATTTTAACCCGGAGGAGATACCTAGGGTACCAGCACCCAATCCCTTAGATCCAGATTATGAACCATTGTGGGACGACAATAGGTATTATGTGCAACGATACCCTGTGACAACCCGAACTTTCAAGGTTAGTAACGTTTAATCTTGTGATCTTAACTTTCGTTATCCCTCTCCTATGTATTAAAACGTTCTGTTCTGTTATAACTCTGTTAAACTTAAACGTAAGATAACTTTGTTAAATGACGTATTAGCATTTGTTTGGGCCGCACATGTGTTGGACAACATATTCACACCTTAAAATTATACACTATATCGGCCCACAGTGATCACCGAGCCCAACTCACCTCTCGCATGTTTTGATCAACTCGGCCAAGTATTTGTAACCAAAGAGTACTAGGATCGGCCCACTTGTTGGGTATTTGTAACCTCCCTATACTTCTCATCATTACAATATAACAAACCAAACCCTACTTCTCTTTTGTTTCGACGGCAGACCCCGAGATCCCCCCCCCTCTTCGAAGCATCATCCTGTGGATTAAGCTTGTGGTTAGTGAACTCGTATTTGTGCTGAACCTTACTCGTTTGATCTTGTTTATATGTATGCCTGATTAACACAAAGTGTATACGTGTGATCTATGATAACTATGTTATATGAAAGTTATGTGAAAGTGGGTGTTGTCGTTATGATAATTAGGTTGAGGGCCTATTCACATGTTAATGGGTGTGTTGATATATATGATAGTGATTCTGATTGTATTTGCTTGACTGATGTTATGATCGAGTAATTGCATGTTCGAACTGTAATTCCGAATAGCATGATGATATGTATTTGTGGAGATAACTGAAAGTGTTTGATCTGACTTGATTAACGTATGTGTATGCATGAACTGTTACTTAATTCTTAGGGATATTATGTTGATTGATCCAAGTTGAAAGCATTGGTAACGATTAGGGTTTGATATGGTGAAACTGTTTCATCACATGAATGAAGTCGACGAAACCTAATGGTTGCTTCGCCAGGAATGAAGACGACGAAACATAGTGGTGTTTCGTCACCAGTTACCTCGACGAAACCTAGTCCTCGACGAAACATGGTCCTCGACGAAACCCGGCTCTCGACGAAACTATGGTGTTTCGTCACATGATTATGGTTCGTCATGTGGTCTTTCGCCATGAATTGAACAGTAGGACATTTGGAACAGTGGACTGAGTTGTTGTGTTGGTGAATGTGCATGATAATGAAATCATATTGCTGACTATTGGGCTACATTAAACTGGTTGGACAATTGGGCTTGTGTATCGGGCCTAACATCTAAAGTGATCATATGCTTGTTTGGGCTTGAGCTAAAGGGGCCGTACACTTTAGGAGTTACAGGTTTGACTGAATTATTATTTATGTAACGTACATGAGACCTACTTAATTGTGTATTGATAATTTGAATAAGTATGGCTATGTGTCTTATTAATATGTTACTTGTGTGATATGAACGAAGGATATGTGATTGAGGTGTTATATGTGACTCCGAACAGTTATTGTAAATATGATGTGCGATGAACGATGTGACATACTAAGTTGATAAATGGGAACCTGAATCTGTGTTATGAATCGCTACGTGCACTGAATGACTAGGGTGTGTTATGAGATTAGATGCATAATATGCAAGATGTTGATTATGTGACGTAAGTGCATGTGAACTAATTGTTATCGGTAACCATGCTAGGACGTGTTTGACCAACTGTTAAACAAGTAACTAATCTTACCGAGCAAACCAAGGTGAGTTCACTGCTCTTTTTCCAAGCATGCGTCCCGGGTTGGGACATCTAGTAAACGTTCCGGGAAGGGAATGTCGGGTAATGGGTTTGACTGGAATGTTAAACCTGGGTTGTTGGTTAATACACGTCTGTATCTATCATTCAAGTCCCTCCTACCGATTGTTGCTTGTAGGGCAACGGGGTATTAGGTAGTAGCGCTACTTAGGTTTGGCACCCTCACACCGCACCGACGAGGTCAGGAGTGAACTAATGACCCCCATCTTGACCATTGCTTTGATAGAGGCAATGGGGTTTAGGGCAAATAATCTAGAGCCATCGGCGGTAAGCATGTGATTAACAACAATGAATCTGTGAAATGTTTTAATCTGGTAACTGGTATCTAAACACGTTAACAAAACTTTGAACTCACCAGCATCGTCTGACACACTTTTCTGCATGCTTGCAGGTCCATAGGGTTATATCATTTAGAAATTGCTGTCTGGAAGGCTGGAGTGGTCATAGGTCGAGATACATGGGATCGCAATACAAGTCTAATGGTTTTTACAAGTGGTTTATAAAACACTTAACAAATGAGCTATGCTTCCGCTGTAAACTTTAAATTATTTGTAACGCTCTGAAACACTTTAAGTTAATGAATGGAAATTTTATTTAAATATATTATGAGTTCAATGTGATTGGTGGCTAAGATCCTGGTACGTCACACGCCTTGCAGTGTCTCCCGCATGTGGTATTTTTGGGGGTGTAACATACCCAATAGCAGAAAATGAACCCATGCTGAATCTAGGAGCTTACCCAGGTTTGGACCCTCTAGATCCCTACTACGATAACAATGTATTCATTAGGGAAATTTTAGAGAATTCATACCCGTACCAGGAACCCGCACCCCAACTCCTAAACCCAGCCCCAGCACCTGCACCCCCAATGAGTGCAGAAAATGTGCAAGAGCTCCGAACTTTCGGAGAAGAGATTTTAGAGAGTAGCGAGAGAATGAGACAGGTGGGAGAGCGACTCGTCTGGAAGTACGACGAGCGCAATATGGATTTTTGGATGAATCCATATCCGTGAAGGTGATAGTGGGAGTGGTAATAATAATATAATATAATAATATATGATATGTGTGTATGAAGAAAAAAAATATAATATCATAACTACGGATGCCTATTTTTAATAGTATAACTTCCATTTCAGTTGTATTGTAATTTTAATTTCCAGTTCTGATTTGTAGTAGATGCATATATATATAAAGAGTAAGTCGCAATGATCGACGTTTTTTATCAATATGCGTGTAGTGTGAATGGTTGTATCAACTATTATTTTGTGATATTAATACGTGGTAAATGTTTAAAATTCAGATGGATAACGAAGTGAACAAGAAAAACTAGAATGATAACAAACAGAATGACAATAACCCAAATAATGATAACCCGAACAACAATAACAATGAAAATCAAGTGGATAACAGTGCCATCCAACACATAGTGGCACAAGGAATCATAGATGCAATGCCATTTATTATTCAAACTGTTAAGGAAGCTGATAATAAAAGTAAGCATAGCAGCAAACGACCAACTGAACCTGAACACAACGTAAACAATGGACCCATACTTCAAGCGCCCATTCCCAAAAGAAGAAGAACCATGCCTTATGGTTGTTCTTACAAGGAATTCTGGTCCTGCAAACCAATAGATTTCTCGGGCAATGAAGGACCCATTGCAAATCTACGCTGGATAGAAAAGACTGAGGCTGTCTTAAAACAAGGTCTGGCCATTATGAATTTACTGCCATGCCATTTGGTTTAACCAATGCCCCAGCTGCATTTATGGACATGATGAACCGAATATGTAAGCCATATTTGGATAAATTCATACTTGTCTCCATAGATGATATTCTCATTACTCTAAGAATAAGAAGGAACATGCAGAGCATTTGCACGCACTTCTAAGTTTACTAAGAAAGGAAAAGCTTTATGTTAAATTTTCAAAGTGTGAGTTTTGGTTAGAACAGGTACAGTTTCTTGGACACTTAGTAGATCATGAAGGAATTCATGTGGATCCCACCAAGATTGAGGCAATTACCAAATGGAAAACCCCTGAGTCACCAACCGAGGTTAGAAGTTTCTTAGGATTGGCCGGTTATTATAGAAGATTTATTCGAGATTTTTCTAGAATAGTCATTCCCTTAACTAAGCTAACATGTAAATCTGTTAAGTTTGAATGGGGACCAAAACAGGAAGAAGCCTTTAGAATTCTTAAGCAAAGATTAACCCATGCACCCATACTAGCATTACCAGAAGTAACTGAAGACTTTGTAGTCTATTGTGACACTTCTAAATTAGGTTATGGATGTGTGTTGATGCAACGTCAAAAAGTTATAGCTTACACATCTAGACAACTTAAGAATCATGAAGAGAATTATTCCACCCATGATTTGGTATTAGGAGCTATAATTTTTGCCCTTAAGATTTGGAGACATTACCTTTACGGTAGTAAGTTTACCATTTTCACCGACTATAAGAGTTTAAGGTATGTCTTCGGGAAAAAAGAATTGAATATGAGGCAAAGACGTTGGATGGAGATACTTAGTGATTATGATTGTGATATCCAGTATCATGCAGGAAAGGTTAATGTAGTAGCTGATGCTTTAAGTCGAAAGTACCACGAAAAACCAAAAAGGGTACGTTCTCTTAAATTAAATCTACAAGTAGATTTAAATGAACAGATTAGAAAAGCACAAGAATCAGTAATCAAGGATGACACTGAAAAGTTAAAAGGTATGATTAAGGAATTAGAACAAGGAACAGATGGAATTTGGAGATTCCATAAGAAAAGAATATGGATACCTAAATTAGAAAACCTACGTCACCGTGTATTAGAAGAAGCCCATAAGTCTAAATATACGATGCATCCTGGAAGTGATAAGATGTATCAGGATTTAAGAAAGAATTTTTGGTGGATAGGAATGAAAAAGGATATAGCTGCTTATGTTTCTAAGTGTTTAACCTGTTCACAAGTCAAAGCTGAACATCAGAAACCCTCAGGTTTGTTACAGCAGTTAGAAATGCCAGTTTGGAAATGGGAATTAATAACAATGGATTTTGTTACCAAATTACCCAAGACAAGGAAAGGTAATGATACAATCTAGGTGGTTGTAGACAGGCTCACTAAGTCAGCTCATTTCCTACCGATGAAGGAAACTTTCAGTATGGAACAGTTAGCTAAATTGTATGCAAATGAAATAGTTTCATTACATGGAATTCCTTTATCAATTGTTTCTGATAGGGATAGCCGTTTTACCTCTCATTTTTTGATAAGTTTCCAAAAAGCAATGGGAACCAAGTTGAATCTAAGCACAGCTTACCATCCTCAAACGGACGGTCAAAGCGAAAGGACAATTCAGACAATGGAGGACATGCTTAGAGCTTGTGTAATTGATTTCGGAGGTAATTGGGATGATCATTTACCATTAATAGAATTTTCTTATAATAGCAGCTATCATACAAGTATCAATGCTGCACCCTTCGAAGCACTTTATGGACGAAAGTGCCGAACCCCAGTCTGTTGGGCAGAAATTGGGGAAAAGCAATTATCCGGACCAGAAATAGTGCAAGAAACAACCGACAAGATCATTCAAGTCAAGGAACGACTGAAAGCAGCACGTGATCGACAAAAGAGCTATGCAGATAACAGACGCAAGTCGTTAGAGTTTTAGGTAGTAGACAAAGTGCTATTGAAAGTCTCTCCTTGGAAAGGAGTAGTCAGGTTCTTCAAAAGGGGAAAGCTAAGTCCCAGGTATGTTGGACCTTTTGAGATTATTAGAAAAATAGGACCTGTAGCCTATCAGCTACAACTGCCAGAGGAAATGGCAGGAATACATGATGTATTTCATGTATCTAATCTCAAGAAATGCTTAGCTGATAAATCACTGGTAGTACCTCTTAAGGACATAGAGGTAAATGAGCAATTAAAATTTGTAGAGAGGCCTCTACAAATTGAAAACAGGAAAGTCAAGAATCTTAAAGTGAAAGGGAACTCCAAAAGAGGACCAGAGTACACATGGGAACTTGAATTAGAAATGCAAAAGAAATATCCACACCTGTTCCAGTAGATCTCGAGGACGAGCTCTAAAACCAGGTGGGGAGGATATAACAACCCTCCAAAATATTTTCCGACACCCCTAATATATATTAAAATATCTCAATATGTCTTAAAATGCACCCCATACGCGAAAACGGACCCCCGATACCTTTATTTTTATAAAAATAAAGTAAAAACAAGTTTTTATGGTCTCTCGCGGGGCGCGTAAGCCATCCCCTTGAGCTATGCGGGCCGCGACAGCTCAAGACCAAGGTCGCACCCTGAGGTGCCATGTGGCATAACGCGTGTGGAGTCTATGTTCCGAATCAGCAACCCTAGGGAGCCTCGCGGGCCGCGTAGCCCTTAGCTACGTCTTACACGGGCCGCATAAAACTCGAAATCAGGCCCTATATAAAGGAGGCATCGGCAGTTCAGTTGACTCGCTAATTTCTTTTCTTTCTCACGAATTTCTGAAGAAGTAAACATAATTTCCGGGCATGATACCCCCTAAATAACGAATTTCTGCTCCGTTGTAAGTATCATAACCCTGGTTACGTATTAGATATGCTGCCCGATTGATCCAGGGTTCCGTAACGACTGTCGTGGTTCTGCCTGACGTATTCGTTGGAATGCCGTCTCTGGGAGGGTATCATTAATATAAATATTGGGTTATTATACTAACACGTGTGCATTTGTGTAAATTATAGATAATCACCAGGAAACCCTTATAGAAAACCTAAGACAGCAATGTGAGTAATCTCCTTTTTGCAAATTGTTTTTACAAAACCTCACACAATTAATAATATATTAAACAGTTATCGAGTATTTGTATTCTATAATTATCGTCGGTATGTTGGGGTTTTGTATACAAAATTTGTTACTACCTTGCGAGGAGTAACATTTCCACAAGTCGGGTTGACAGTACCGTGGGTGGTAATTGAATAGATGGAAACAAATGTAATTGCGCGACCGCCCTAAATATTGTACAATGGTCTTTATTAAACTTGATTAAACTGGGATTCACTCACCAGTATTTCCCACTGACAAAATGTTTTTAAACGCGTTTCAGGTAACAAAATGTGAAAGCCAAATAGAAGCCAGCTAGACAACACCGAAGGCTTGGAAAAGTGGCAATAAAGTTACCTAAAATAAATAAATGTTTTTATTAAATAAAATAGGGTTTTGTCCCTATAAAAATGCGTGTACTTAAAACTAGGGTTTTTCCCATGTGTTTAATATAGTAAAAGCATGGTATTTTACTCTGATAAATTATTTCCTAACTACGGTCCTGATGTAATTTCTGCTGCCAAAATGGATAAAATCTAGATACCACCGAAACTGGCCACGACCGCCCATTCCCGAGTTTATTAGGGGACGGGGGTTGCGACACTATCGCTCGGGAAAAGTTAAAGGAAGCTCAGAGTTGACAAAAGAGCTATGCAGACCGACATCGTCGAGCATTGGAGTGTAGTGTTGGTGATCAGGTATTCTTGCGAATTTCGCCTTGTAGGGGTGTTTGCCGTTTCGGAATCAAAGGGAAGCTTAGCCCTAGATTCATTGGTCAGTTTGAAATCATTGACAGAGTTGGGGAGCTTTTGTACCGCTTGGCTCTACCAACTCAGTTGTCACACGTGCATAACGCCTTTCACGTATCTCTTCTTAGGGGATATAACTATCATCCGTTACATGTGGTAAACTATCCACTTCATCAGATTCAGGAAGACTTCTTATTCGAAGAGGAACCCGAAGCTATTCCTAACCGACAAGAGCGTGTTATGCGCAAGAAGACTATTCCTTTTGTTAATGTTTTGTGGAAGAACCATTCTGAGCGTGAAGCTACTTGGGAAATGGAAGAGACCGTCCGCTCCCAATATCCGAATATGTTCATGCCTTAGCTCTTCATAGTTTCGGTTAGTTGGATTTATCCCTTTCTATTTTGTGTTAGTTGAGCTTATTTTGTTTGCAAGCTAAGTTTGATCTGTTCCAGTATCCGTTTATTTGCCTTCTCAGAAGTTCGTACTTTAGTATGCTTTATATATGATTATAAGATAGTTAAAGTTTGTTCCACATCTCTCCCTTATTTCTAGTATTCGTGCGTTGTAAGGACTTAGCAATTTCGAGGACGAATTTTTTTAGAGGGGTAGAATTGTAATAAATGAAACTTTTATAACATTAATTAAAAGAAATACTATAAGTTATATGACAAGTTATCATGTCTGAAATTTTAAGATTCTAGTGGTAGTCAAACATTTTTAGTTTTTATTTATTTATTTTTGTATAAAATCTAAGTAATTGAAATACAATGATATTAATGTGTTATGTTTTCAAACAATTAATTTAATTGCGTGATCATATTTTAAAAGTATTGATATCCCCTTAGTAGTATAACATTTGGAATTAAAAGTTTGACCCTCATGATTAACCGACAAAAGATGAAACTTACAAAAATAAATAAAATAAGAAATGATAAATTAGGCAAACCATAACAACTTTAATCTTTTCCACATTTGTTACAATCTCCAACCGAATTACGCTATCACCATGCCAATCCCATAAAATTAGGAAATTGATATGATACGATCCTCCTATCTTAATTGTTCTAGAGTCCGACCATTTGTTAAAAACCCAAGATGGTGTAAATTATTTTTCTCCGTTTAGTTCTGAACCCCACACAGTTCCATCACATACACACCGCCTGACCACCACACCGCGGTTAATATTCAGCGGTGCCACTTCTGTGACAACTAGCACTTTTCCATGTATTCCGTACAATATAAACAGTAATTTGTACTTTAATGATTGTGCATGATTGAACTAATGAGATAAATGATTTTCTAATTACTTTCAAGAACATACAAATGCATTACATGTTGCATGATTGCTTATCATTATTACATGCAACCCGGTATGGTTCAGTTAGTGCACAAAATGAGGCTAGCACAAAAATCAGATATGCTAGAAGTACTGACGGGAGTTCAGTACTCAGACAGACATGTTGTTAAGACACAGAATGAGCCCCGGAACCAAGAGTCACACTAGAATACTATGTAGGAAAGTAGGGGTTATAAAACTACCTTCCGAGTGATGATTTAAGTGCAAGAAAGTGCCCGAAATACACTAAGACTACAGAATTCTGCAGAAAACAACAAATTAAGCATTTTAACCTCAAAATATAATGCAGAAATGTGGTTTAATGGTCTAGAATAACTTGATAAGTGTCAGGAAGCAAAACTGTCATAAAAGACATCACATAGCACACAAAACTGCGTAATTTAGCACCTTAACAAACCGGTAACGAAACGAACAACTGGACACTACCCGAAACACCAAAATCTAACTAGAAGCATTGTTTTAATGTTACAAAGCTAGTTATGATCACCAAACATCATATTACATCTTAAAACCCCTAAACACATTAAACACTAACTATAACACTTAAATTCTAACTAAATCACCTAACTAGTGTTTGAAATCAAACTAAACCCCCCCCCCATATATGGACGGTTACAACAAGGGCCCACTCCCTTGATTTTCTTGAATATGTTAATGGATATGTTGAGTTGATATCAAACATAAGAACCATAGGATATTAAGATGTTGGAAGATCATTTTACAAAAACCACAAGACTTAAACATTCTTATCAATCACCATTTAAACAAACACTATCTCTTTTCCTCCCTCTTCATTACCTACAGCCCAACACCCTCCTATCTACACCTCCATTTCTAGTTCATCTTCATACATTCTAAGGGCATTCTAAGGTGTTTCAAGCATAACTAAGAAGGTTGGCAGCAAGGGAATTGGAAGGACCTTCTCAAGGAGCTATTAACCACTTCATTTCTCATCATCTTCCATCTTGATTCTTCCCTAGCCATAGTGCTAGTAGTAAGCCCCCTTTTATCTTGTTTTTACTTTTACTTTTAATTTTAGTGGTTAAAGTAAGATGTAACTTGGTAATCTAAAGAATCTAAACAAAACATAAACATGATCATGAACATAAAGCTTCAATCTCTGACCCCGTCATCTTGAGGTTGAAAAACTCGACTTCCAGCTTATGAATGTCATCACGACTGCAGTATTCCTCCTTGATCATCTCTTTAAAAGTTTCCCATTGGGTGGCGTTGGCAGCAACCAACCCCAGCATTTGAACCTGAGAGTTCCACCACGTGAGGGCTAAACCCTCGAGAGTACCGGTAGCATACTTCACCATGCGCGCCTTAGGGCATTCACACATTTCGAACACAGATTCTAGTTTCTCAAACCAGTGGAGGAGACCTACGGCTCCTTCAGTGCCGCTAAAAGTAGTTGGTCGGCAGTCCATAAAAGTTTTAAAAGTGCACACAGGTGGCTGAGCATGTTGACCTATTGTGGGTGAAAGAAAAGACAGAGTTTAACACAAAGGTTGGTTCACGAGAGTAGGATCTAAAGATCCTAGAATGAGTTTGGACTGCAGGATATACCTCCTGCGTGTGCAGCTGCAAGTGCCGCAGCAACTCGTTTGTTAATCAGAGCCGTCAACTGGGCTTGAGTCATGTTAACGCGTCCAGACATGATCTTCATATCAAGGGAAACATGAGTGAGAGAGGTTCGCGAAAGTGTGATGGCAGAAGGGAGTAATCACACACGTGTTCAAGCAACAGTAGTTATACTAACCAAGCATACCATGAGCAATGTAATATGTAACTAACAAGTAGGCAATATATACACAGATCATATCACCTAGGATGTCGAGCCTTGCATGTGGAGTGAAGCGTCGTTGTGGATCGTAGAGCACTGTACAGGTTATAGTCTGATTTTAATAAAACTCTTTCCCCTTATTAAAACCAAGTTCACTATAACCAATGGCTCTGATACCAATTTGTCACACCCCCAAAATCCACCTGCGGAATACCACCGCTTGGAGGCGTGACTGACCAGGATCCAGCCACCAATCATATTGAACAAGCATGTAAGTGATTATAAAAATCCAACCAATACAATTGGTGTCCAAACAAAAACATAGTTTAAGTTGCAAGCGGAAGCATAACGTTTAAAACCAAAACATAAGTTAATTGTTTCAAGTTTAACATGGCGCACAACCATCCATGTCCCACAACGACCCTCTCCCATGCAAGCTCCAGCTAAGTACCTATTGACCTGCAAAGCATGTAGTAACGAGTCAACAATAATGTTGAGCGAGTTCACAGTTGGGTGTTTGTTTTAAGTTGTTCTAAAAACAGTTTCCTTTATCTTACATCCTGCCGTGGGGGTTACCCCATAGTTGAAAAACATGATTTGTTTAACCCAATTACTCTGGCTATCCAGCCGTGGGGGCTACCCCATGTCTGTTATCTGGCTCCACGGCCGTGGGGGCTACCCCGTGTATGCTACTAGACTCATTACCATATCGACTGCTGACTGTAGTCATGTTTATGTGCCCGGAACTGTCAATGTCTATCATCATTGATGTGCTCAGATCCATTAGTTCACGCCCGTCCTCTGCGGCACGGTGTGAGGCTTGTCAGACCTAAATATCGCTATCTAACTAATGACCCGCTCGCCATTGGCCCGGCGATTAAGTCGATATAAAAAGGAGGGACTTCGTGATAGAGTTTTGGTCTAGTACGAGTTATCTATCCATGAGGACGAGGAATTTCATTCCTGAACCAATACTGTCCTACCCAAGAAGGACGAGGAATCCATGTTCCTTAACCCCATTCCCAACCCCTGGGAATCCCATACTTTGTAGAGGGTGTGAACTCACCTTGGTTTGCTCGGCAGATACACAGAAAGATCAATCAAGCTATATTGTGGTCAACCACGTCCTAACATAGTTGTACCATACAAGTCAGGTTCGTATTTAGGTAGTGCACGTATGTTTTCTACACACATTTGCATACACGTATTGATCATGGCACCCACGTATATATACTTCAGTTAATCAACAGGGCACCAACACATCCAATAGCCTCATCTATGTAAATAAGCAAAGTCCAAGTATGCGGCCCAAATAGTTGGGCTCGTAACAGCATGCAAGTCCAAAACAGTGCACGTGTATATGGTCTCGAGTCGAGACTAGGGATCTCGAGTCGAGACTGTGCGGTCTCGAGTTGTACCTATGAGTTCTCGAGTCGCAACCGTGGAGGTCTCGGGTCCTATGTTCATCATTCAAAACTAGGCGGTCTCGAGTCATGTCTCGAGTCGCAACAAGACTCGCAACCCTGATCTCGAGTCGTGCTGTTTTGTGTCGATGTGGTGTGGTCTCATGTCGAGACTGTGGATCTCGACTCGCAACCTGTGTGGCAACCGTGGATCTCGAGTTGTCATCTACGTGGTCTCGACTGGCACACCTGCTAACAGCCGGCATTTGTACTAGCCAATGGAATTCCGATTTCATGCAACAGTGTGTACTATCCATACAAACATGTTTTCTTGTCTAAAACTTCAATAAAATGGATCAAACAAGCATTTTTCAAATGTTCATAGCATGTTCATATTATCTTCAAATAATCATATTACCATTCAAACTTGTTCATCATTTTAGGGTTTTCCACAACTTGCAATTTGATTAATCCAACAATCCCATCCTATCATACATTCTAACCATACACATTATCTAATGCAAAACCGACTTCATAAGCAATAAACCGCCTAAACATAACCAAGCCATTCAGATTCAACCCATATAGAGCCGATACCAACATTCATGATCAATCACATTTTATCTATACCAAGTCGACATTACATCATCATATAACAACAATCTTAATACCGTTTATTCAAGAAAGATATATTCAATATGCATAAACCTAGCAAGCAAGCACATATTATCATATAACTTCATCATACATCACCAACCGAAATAAAACACATAATATGAATCACTAACCGGTAAGATTCCAAGGTGTGAGGGTATGAAGGGTCGACTTCCGGTTGACAATTCCAAGCTTGAATCGAGGGGTTGAATCCGAGAATGAGGGAAGAAGGTTTGTGCTTCTAGGGTTTTAGTGAGAGAATGTAGGAGTGTGTGTGTAGGAGAGTGTGTGTAGATTGCCCAAAAAATGGCAAGGTTGGCCATCAACTAATGTTATATACTCGTTCCAAGTTGATGCACCCTAATGGGATTTCGGGTGGACTAAATGAGGTGCATGGCCCAACCGGCCCAACTGTTGCACTGTTCACTCGAGACTGCATGGTCTCGAGTCGGGTCCTTGTGTCTCGGGTCATATAAATACACGCATACATACAAGCACAACACATAATCACATAAATTCACTTATATCATTCATTAAACCAACAAGTCAATTAATCACATAACGTTCAAGCATGTTACATCAAGATGCAACGAAGGGTTCTAAATTACGAGTTGTCACATTATCCCCTAGTTGAAAGAAATTTCGTCCCGAAATTTGGTAAGTACTCACTGAGGAAGCTAGTTAAGTTGTATGGTTTTCCTGGTTTTCCTGGGGTGTCACATCCTCCCCCCGTTGATCTGGAATTTCCTCCCGAAATTCCGAAGCTTCAGCCTCAGTAGTGGTTGTACCGTTTGCGAATAGTTGGGGATACTTTTGTTTCATCTGATCTTCGCGTTCCCAGGTGAACTCTGGGCCGCGACGTGAGTTCCAACGAACTCGAACGTAAGTTCAGTCTGTAGGCCACCCTGCCTATTTTCTCGATGATTTCAAAAGGTCCGACGTATCGTGGGTTAAGTTTGCCTCGTTTGCCAAAACGAACCACACCCTTCCAGGGTGAAACTTTGAGTAGTACCCGCTCCCCAACCTGGAGCTCAAGTGGTTTCCTGCCCTTATCGGCGTAGACTTTCTGACTGTCACGAGCTGCCGCCATGCGTTGTCGTATTTGAGCAATTCGTTCAGTTGTGTCTACCACATGTTCTGGGCCGGTGATCTGACTATCCCCCACCTCTGCCCAACAAAGAGGTGACCGGCATTTACGCCCGTACAATGCCTCAAACGGAGCAGCTTTAATGCTGGTGTGGTAGCTGTTATTGTACGAGAATTCCACAAGTGGAAGATGCTTTTCCCAGCTGTTTCCAAAGTCGATTACACATGCACGAAGCATGTCTTCTAAGGTTTGAATAGTGCGCTCAGATTGCCCGTCCGTCTGAGGGTGATACGCCGTGCTCATGTCCAATCGTGAGCCAAAGGATTTGTGCATTGCTTGCCACAGTTCTGAAGTAAAACGTGCATCTCGATCCGAGATAATAGAGGTGGGCACCCCGTGCCTCGAAACAACTTCCTTGAGATATACTTCTGCTAGAGTGGAGAATTTATCCGTCCCCTTGATAGCCAGGAAGTGCGCAGATTTTGTGAGTTGATCCACGATCACCCAAATAGTATCATTTCCGCGCTGAGATCTAGGCAGGCCAGTAACAAAATCCATGGAAATTTGCTCCCATTTCCATTGTGGTATCTCTGGTTGTTGGAGTAGGCCTGAGGGTTTCTGGTATTCCGTCTTGACTCTGGCACAAGTCAAACACTTGCTGACGTAGGTTGCTATGTGGGCCTTCATGCTAGGCCACCAATACGTAGTTTTGATATCGTGGTACATCTTATCCGAACCAGGGTGTACCGAGTAGCGATACTTGTGTGCCTCATCCATCACAAGCTCTCGTAGGTTGCCATAGAGTGGGACCCAAATGCGTCCCGTTACGTAGTAAGCACCGTCTTCCTTCTGTTCTAAGCGTTGCCTTGAGCCGCGTAGGGCTTCAGCCCTGACGTTTTCTGGTTTCAATGCTTCTACCTGAGCGTCTCGTATTTGGGAAGGAAGACTAGAATGTATGGTGAGTTGCAACGCTCGCACGCGCTTAGGCGCGGTGTCCTTTCGACTGAGGGCGTTAGCCACAACATTGGCCTTGCCCGGGTGATACCTGATCGAGCACTCGTAGTCATTTAGCAGCTCGACCCATCGTCGTTGTCACATATTCAGTTCCTTCTGCTTGAAGATATGCTCGAGGCTCCTGTGGTCGATGTAGATGGCGCACTTGGTACCGTACAGGTAATGTCGCCATATCTTAAGTGCAAAAACAACAGCTCCCAGCTCTAAGTCGTGCGTAGTGTAGTTCTTTTCATGAACTTTAAGTTGGCGTGAGGCGTAGGCTATAACCTTATCCCGTTGCATCAGTACACAACCAAGACCCTAAATTGATGCGTCGCAGTAGACTACGAAGTCGTCTGTGCCCTCTGGCAATGAAAGAATAGGTGCGCTGCAAAGTCTATCCTTTAAATGTTGAAATGCTAATTCCTGTGCATTTCCCCATCGATAAACAACGCCTTTTTGCGTTAGTGAGGTGAGAGGCTGCGCAATCTTGGAAAAATCCTTAATGAACCTCCTGTAGTAACCTGCCAAACCCAAGAATTGGCGAATTTCCGTTGGTGTACGAGGTGCAGGCCAGTTCTTAATCGAATCTACCTTGGATGGATCAACGTGAATCCCATCTTTGTTCACCACATGGCCCAAGAAATGGACTTCACGAAGCCAGAAGTCGCATTTCGAGAATTTTGCGTAAAGTTGTTCCGTTCGAAGGAGTTCCAAAATAAGTCGTAGATGCTGCTCGTGTTCCTCCTGACTCTTAGAATAGATCAGGATGTCCTCGATGAAGACTATAACGAACTTGTCCAGGTAAGGCTTGCACACTCGATTCATCAAGTCCATGAAAATCGCAGGTGCGTTTGTCAGCCCAAAAGGCATGACCAAAAACTCATAGTGTCCATAACGAGTTCTAAAGGCTGTCTTGGAGACGTCCTCTTCTCTGACTCTCAGCTAGTGATATCCTGATCTCAAATCAATCTTTGAATAGTAGCTTGACCCTTGCAGCTGGTCAAACAAGTCGTCAATACGTGGTAGAGGATAACGATTCTTCATCGTAACCTTGTTGAGTTCACGGTAGTCGATACACATTCTAAAGGTACCGTCTTTCTTCTTCACAAATAGCACTGGAGCTCCCCAGGGCGATGAGCTAGGACGAATAAAACCCTTATCCAAGAGTTCTTGTAGTTGCGTAGAGAGCTCTTCCAACTCTGATGGAGCTAAACGATAAGGTGCACGGGCTATAGGCGCAGCTCCGGGAGCTAGTTCTATCTGAAACTCGACTTGGCGATGAGGCGGAAGACCAGGTAATTCCTCAGGAAATACCTCAGGATAGTCGCGTACAATTGGAAAATCTTCTATCTTCTTCTCTTTCTCCGAGGTGTCTGTAACGAGTGCCGAAATGGCAGTGTGGCCCTTTCGCAAGCACTTCTGGGCCTTAAGGAGAGAGATGATGTTCTCAACAGCACTCCTCTTGTCGCCATGAATCATGAGAGGTTCACTACCGGAACTAGGAATACGAATAATCTTCTCGTTGCAAAGAATCTCTGCTCGGTGTTGGGATAACAAATCCATCCCAATGACAACGTCGAAACTACCCAAGATGATAGGAATAAGGTCGATAGAGAAGGTCTGGTTAGCAAGAACAAGTTTACAACCCTGGACTACGTGAGTGGCCTCTAAACTCTTACCATTTGCTAGCTCTACAGTGTGCTTGTTGTTCAAGGGTGTTGGAATACGCTTAAGCATTCGACTAACCTCTAGTGACATGTAGCTAGTATCGGCACCCGAATCAAATAAAACTGTAACATAAAAGTCGTCGAGAAGGAACTTACCCGCCACAACATTGGGGTCATTCCTTGCTTCACCTTGACCAATCACGAACGCCCGCCCCCTGGCACCATTGTTGTTGTTCCCATTGTTACCATTCCCCTGATTATTGTTGTTGTTGTTGTTGTTCTGGTTCCTGTTCAGTTGGGGACAATCTTTCTTGAAGTGGCCTTCAGCTCCACACTGAAAGCACCCTTTGTTGTTACCCTGCTGCTGCTGCTGTCGCTGGTTCTGAGGGGCCTGTTGTTGACGATTCTGGTTTGCGGGGTACAAGCTTCTGCAATCCTTGGCGGCGTGACCTGGCTTGTTGCACCGATGACAGTTTCCCCTAGTGCATGGCCCGCTTTGGTGTAGGTTGCAGCGATTGCATTTGGGGTGATTCCCTTTGTACCCACCATGACTTTGACCACCAGATGATTGCTGACTGGGGCTCTTGTAGTCATCAGTCTCTCTTTGCTGAGGCTGAGACTGTACAGAAGTTGGACCTTTTCTTGAAGCTCCATCCCATTTTCTCTTGTTGTCACTAGGGACGTCTGAGGTAGTTGCAGCACCTATGCGCTTTGGTAACCTATTCTGCTCCACCGCCTGATCCGTGAGACAGTGAGCCAATTGCACAACTTGCTGGATGGTGGCGAGGTTTGCTGAAGTCACATGACTTTGGATTTCTGGCACTAAGCCTTTGAGAAATAGTTCAATTTGCTTAATTGGATGGTCCACCATAGTGGGACATAGAATAGCCAACTCATTCGATCTTTTCACAAAAGCTTCAATCTCTGACCCCGTCATCTTGAGGTTGAAAAACTCGATTTCCAGCTTATGAATGTCATCACGACTGCAGTATTCCTCCTTGATCATCTCTTTAAAAGTTTCCCATGGGGTGGCGTTGGCAGCAACCAACCCCAGCATTTGAACCTGAGCGTTCCACCACGTGAGGGCTAAACCCTCGAGAGTACCGGTAGCATACTTCACCCTGCGTGCCTCAGGGCATTCACACATTTCAAACACAGATTCTAGTTTCTCAAACCAGTGGAGGAGACCTACGGCTCCTTCAGTGCCGCTAAAAGTAGTTGGTCGGCAGTCCATAAAAGTTTTAAAAGTGCACACAGGTGGCTGAGCATGTTGACCTATTGTGGGTGAAAGAAAAGACAGAGTTTAACACAAAGGTTGGTTCACGAGAGTAAGATCTAAAGATCCTAGAATGAGTTTGGACTGCAGGATATACCTCCTGCGTGTGCAGCTGCAAGTGCCGCAGCAACTCGTTTGTTAATCAAAGCCGTCAACTGGGCTTGAGTCATGTTAACGCGTCCAGACATGATCTTCATATCAAGGGAAACATGAGTGAGAGAGGTTCGCGAAAGTGTGATGGCAGAAGGGAGTAATCACACACGTGTTCAAGCAACAGTAGTTATACTAACCAAGCATACCATGAGCAATGTAATATGTAACTAACAAGTAGGCAATATATACACAGATCATATCACCTAGGATGTCGAGCCTTGCATGTGGAGTGAAGCGTCGTTGTGGATCGTAGAGCACTGTACAGGTTATAGTCTGATTTTAATAAAACTCTTTCCCCTTATTAAAACCAAGTTCACTATAACCAATGGCTCTGATACCAATTTGTCACACCCCCAAAATCCACCTGCGGAATACCACCGCTTGGAGGCGTGACTGACCAGGATCCAGCCACCAATCATATTGAACAAGCATGTAAGTGATTATAAAAATCCAACCAATACAATTGGTGTCCAAACAAAAACATAGTTTAAGTTGCAAGCGGAAGCATAACGTTTAAAACCAAAACATAAGTTAATTGTTTCAAGTTTAACATGGCGCACAACCATCCATGTCCCACAACGACCCTCTCCCATGCAAGCTCCAGCTAAGTACCTATTGACCTGCAAAGCATGTAGTAACGAGTCAACAATAATGTTGAGCGAGTTCACAGTTGGGTGTTTGTTTTAAGTTGTTCTAAAAACAGTTTCCTTTATCTGGCATCCTGCCGTGGGGGTTACCCCATAGTTGAAAAACATGATTTGTTTAACCCAATTACTCTGGCTATCCAGCCGTGGGGGCTACCCCATGTTTGTTATTTGTCTCCACGGCCGTGGGGGCTACCCCGTGTATGCTACTAGACTCGTTACCATATCGACTGCTGACTGTAGTCATGTTTATGTGCCCTGAACTGTCAATGTCTATCATCATTGACGTGCCCAGATCCATTAGTTCACGCCCGTCCTCTGCGGCACGGTGTGAGGCTTGTCAGACCTAAATAGCGCTATCTAACTAATGACCCGCTCGCCATTGGCCCGGCGATTAAGTCGATATAAAAAGGAGGGACTTCGTGATAGAGTTTTGGTCTAGTACGAGTTATCTGTCCATGAGGACGAGGAATTTCATTCCTGAACCAATACTGTCCTACCCAAGAAGGACGAGGAATCCATGTTCCTTAACCCCATTCCCAACCCCTGGGAATCCCATGCTTTGTAGAGGGTGTGAACTCACCTTGGTTTGCTCGGAAGATACACAGAAAGATCAATCAAGCTATATTGTGGTCAACCACGTCCTAACATAGTTGTACCATACAAGTCAGGTTCGTATTTAGGTAGTGCACGTATGTTTTCTACACACATTTGCATACACGTATTGATCATGGCACACACGTATAAATACTTCAGTTAATCAACAGGGCACCAACACATCCAATAGCCTCATCTATGTAAATAAGCAAAGTCCAAGTATGCGGCCCAAATAGTTGGGCTCGTAACAGCATGCAAGTCCAAAACAGTGCACATGTATATGGTCTCGAGTCGAGACTAGGGATCTCGAGTCGAGACTGTGCGGTCTCGAGTTGTACCTATGAGTTCTCGAGTCGCAACCGTGGAGGTCTCGGGTCATATGTTCATCATTCGAAACTAGGCGGTCTCGAGTCATGTCTCGAGTCGCAACAAGACTCGCAACCCTGATCTCGAGTCATGCTGTTTTGTGTCGATGTGGTGTGGTCTCGAGTCGAGACTGTGGATCTCGACTCGCAACCTGTGTCACAACCGTGGATCTCGAGTTGTCATCTACGTGATCTCGAGTCGAGACCAAGGGTCTCGACTGGCACACCTGCTAACAGCCGGCATTTGTACTAGCCAATGGAATTCCGATTTCATGCAACAGTGTGTACTATCCATACAAACATGTTTTCTTGTCTAAAACTTCAATAAAATGGATCAAACAAGCATTTTTCAAATGTTCATATTATCTTCAAATATTCATATTACCATTCAAACTTGTTCATCATTTTAGGGTTTTCCACAACTTGCAATTTGATTAATCCAACAATCCCATCCTATCATACATTCTAACCATACACATTATCTAATGCAAAACCAACTTCATAAGCAATAAACCTCCTAAACATAACCAAGCCATTCGGATTCAACCCATATAGAGCCGATACCAACATTCATGATCAATCACATTTTATCTATACCAAGTCGACATTACATCATCATATAACAACAATCTTAATACCGTTTATTCAAGAAAGATATATTCAATATGCATAAACCTAGCAAGCAAGCACATATTATCATATAACTTCATCATACATCACCAACCGAAATAAAGCACATAATATGAATCACTAACCGGTAAGATTCCAAGGTGTGAGGGTATGAAGGGTCAACTTCCGATTGACAATTCCAAGCTTGAATCGAGGGTTTGAATCCGAGAATGAGGGAAGAAGGTTTGTGCTTCTAGGGTTTTAGTGAGAGAATGTAGGAGTGTGTGTGTAGGAGAGTGTGTGTAGATTGCCCAAAAAATGGCAAGGTTGGCCATCAACCAATGTTATATACTCGTTCCAAGTTGATGCACCCTAATGGGCTTTCGGGTGGACTAAATGAGGTGCATGGCCCAACCGGCCCAACTGTTGCACTGTTCACTCGAGACTGCATGGTCTCGAGTCGGGTCCTTGTGTCTCGGGTCATATAAATACACGCATACATACAAGCACAACACATAATCACATAAATTCACTTATATCATTCATTAAACCAACAAGTCAATTAGTCACATAACGTTCAAGCATGTTACATCAAGATGCAACGAAGGGTTCTAAATTACGAGTTGTCACAATAAAAACATGAAGATCAAAGTTGTTTAAGTGTATGTAGTAAACTTGTTTGTTGATTACTTGTATGTATGGTGTAGATCACCATATGAAGCTTGCTAGATGATGATTAAACACATGATCTAGCAAGTATTAGGATGGATCTTGAGAAATTTATGTTGATCATCCTTTATGTTGAACATGAACTTGAAGATGAGTTTGATTTAGTGTAGGTTGATGAACCCTACAAGATATAAGTCTTGAAAATGTAAGATTTCAAAAATAAGATTTTCAAGAAATTAAAGTTTACTTCAATTAACATGGATTGATTTTTGAAAGAAAGAAAACATGTTTTGATGGTTAAATGGAATTAGTAAGGTGTAGGAAACAAGAAAAATGCAAGAAGATTAATTTTTGTAAAATCAACTTACAAGTTGTAAAGGATGAAATTTTCCAAGAATGAACTTTATAAAATGAGAACCATGGATTTAGTGTTCTTACAACATATTAAACAACATGTTTAATTACTACAAAATTTTACAAACTTCAAGTTCATGTCATAATGTAAAAATGCATATTTATGGCTTATGGTAAGTTGTAAGTTGATTGTTGTTGATTGATGATGAAATTTTTAAAAGAAAATGATATGCTCTTAAGCATGGAAACCTCCATTTTTAAGGGGAAACTATGGCAATTTTTTTGTAAAAATTAAACACTTAGAAAAATATTTTTAAACAAGTGTTTACAAGTGGTTTTTGGTCATGGTTTTAATATAAAATTTGCCATAATTTTTGTTATAAAAATTACAAGTATTGGAGGTTGTTTTTTGATAATAAAAATGACTAAGTATATATTTAGGAAAATATATATTTAGATGTCACAAAATTATGTGCTACTTGTATATTGATTGTATTAGTTATATTAAAACTAGGGACTTGAAAATAATACACCACACCAAAATACCAAAAATTCTAATATGAAATATTACCAAAATCGCAAGAAAATGAATATATAATTTATACCCGAATATTGGACAAATCGGACAATGGACATTGGACTATATATAAATATATATTCCGGAAATAAATTCGTAACTTAACAAATGTGACAAACGTTATTTTTGAAACCGAAAAAACGGCAAAATATGGAATTTTTACAATTAGCATAAAATATATCATATTTTGTCAAAGTAGAGAATATATTATTTTTGAAGTGGAGAAAAATATATATTCTCTTAAACAATTCAAAAATATATTATTTTGGTGAAAACTAAAAATATATATTTTTCTAAGTTTAATCTTAAAAATATATTATTTTTAAGATATATATGAAAGTGTACGTATTTTGGCCAAGTAAAATTTATAGATATTTTTCTTTAAAAATTCTCTTAAAATATGTATATTTTAAGAATATAAAGTTGGTGATTTTTTAACATTGAATAAAAATAATATTCCGGAAAATTATACACAAATTAAGTATCAAATACTTAATAAATACAAGAAAATACGTATTCCTATACGTATAAATACATACCGGAATACACCACCAATACTTGGCAAAATACACAAATACAAGTATACCGAAACTTGGAAAAAATATATACGTGAGAAGTACATGACAAGTCAAGTTAAAAATATATTATTTTTAACGATATTCCAAATAATTGGATAAAAATAGTTTAAGATTAAAATATCCTTATTTTAACTAAAAATTATATAATTTGGAATTATATAATGCACATAAATCGTATAACTCAAAGTATACTAAATTCCAAAAATAAGTCTTAATCAATAACTAAGACTAGGAGTTGTTACACAACCTAAACGTCTAATAAAACATAGCACGTGTGTAGGTAGTTGTACGACCGGTGGAAATGATCTTTGAGATACGAGACTGCTACGCAAATCAGTGAGTTCATGTCCCCCTTTTCTTTTAACTTTTTTCGAATTTATAACTTTCGGGGGTGAAATACATGTTACATACGTTTTCAAATGGTATGGTTAGCTAAGGAATGAACTGTTAGATCATGTGATTGTGTAGGCGCATACTTAAGACCATTAATCTTTGTATAAAGACTGAGGGGCATGAGTGATAGATCTATTTGGGTATTGCGAGTCCCACCCATGGGTCCGCGATTTTGCCCATGTGGTGACTATGTCGTTCCAGCCGGGTGGCCCGGTACGAAATCCGCTAGGTTTGAGCCTTCCTACACCATTGCGCACATATTAATGTCCTTGCAAAACATTAAATGATCTGTTTATAGACACTTTCATACCAAGTTATCAAAGGAATACTTACAAATGTTTAAAAGATTATTCGACCTTACATACAAAACACATGAACTCGCTCAACTTTTGTTGATGTTTTCAAATTACATGTATTTCAGGAAACTAGATGGATCTGGAAGCTTTGAGTAAGATTTCAAGAAGTAATATCAAGTTTGATGTCATCCTACTTTTAAAGGGTTTGGTTTGGATATCTTATCTTAGATAGGATATATAAATCAAAGCCTTGGTTTAAAAGTCTTTTGTTTAAAAGTCCTTTTATTGGAACTTATTACTTTTGGATGGTTTGTAAGTTAAACATGAAGTATGTTGGTTGAACCGAACAACTTGTGTTTGTATTATTTTAAAACTTATGAATGGATGAACATCATGTTTTAATCATATAGTTGTTTATTATAATTGAATGCAATGATATTGATCAAGTCACACATTACACGCTTCCGCAAAAAGTCAGGGTGTGACAGGTTGGTATCAGAGCTTCGATTGTAGTGAACTAGGGTTCCTTCTCGAGTCTAGACTACAATCACTAGGACTCTCTCATGAAAATACTTTTACAAAATATTTTTCATTACATTTGCAAAAACGCCAAGATCCATGGAACAAACATTTTTCAAAAGGAAAAGAAAGAAATACGAGCAAGGACATTAGTGAAGACTATACCACTAACTAGTCTACAAGGGGTAGACTTGTCAAACTACGAATGAACCATGAAACAACATCATATTACATGCCTTTATTTGCCTATACACGTCCCCTGCTTTTATTTGCCTATACATATCACATGCCTGCCTTTGCCTGTATATACTAAGTAATAATAATTAAATGCACATATGTTATGATTATATGTTACAGGTACTAATGTCATCGTCCGAGAACAGCAGTTTATCAGAGGAGCACGACCCTATGGTCATCATATCTGACGATGAGGTAGCCCCAGACCCAGAGATCTTCACATCTGACACAAAGAGTGATCCCGAGATTTTATCGGATGATGATGACGACTTCCAGCCTTTTGCCCTGCCCGACTTTGGGGATGACGTTCCAGTTTTTGATGATGTTCTTACTTTTCCTATCCCTATCCACAACCAGCTGATCATCGGGCATCCCGATGGTGAGCACCTCGTAGAGCCCATACCAATAGATGCCCTTCCACTTGCTGCCATTCCTCCCGAGGATTGGCCTTTTGATGACTTACTTGATGATGATCTTGATATTTTTGTGGGAGATCACCCTGTGGGCGACCAGGGTGACGGCGAGGTGGATGACGTCGTTCTCTTGGATATACCTTCACATGTCATCTCTGTCATTGATATCTCATCCGACTTTGATCTACACTCTATGGCAGACTCCTTCGAGTCTGTGACTTCTTCGGCCCTACAGGCTACAGTACTCAGGGCCTATGCTACCGATCTTGACTATGAGGACGCCATGTCAGCTGCCCCATCCTCTCCAGTCCACGCTCCCACACCTCCTCCTCTTCACGACCACATCCTTGATCCAGCATCAGCTCCTCTCGATCTACCTCCCGTGGCACCACCCATCTCACAGCCCCCGCCAGCTGTTTTTGTTCCTCATCCATTTGCTACTGATGCTCATGGCACTGATCTTCCCATTATCTTCCAGCACGAGATACCCACTCCCCGCCCTGGGGAGGGTACTTCCGGTCAGCTACCGAGTTTCGATCCATTTGCATCTGCCGATTTCCCTCCTATACCTCAGTTCACTCCATTCGAGACCGACCCGTATGGCCAGTCACCTAGGTGGTTTTCCCCTTATATGATGCCGATATCTGATCTGTACCACCCATCACACCATATCGGGTACACACGCGATGAGTTACACCTCTCCCTACAGTTACAGTTTGAGATACTCAGCCGTCGGGTCTTGGAGCTTGAGTTCGGGGAGAGCGCTAGACAATCTCCATTACCATCGATTCCCCCTCCTGTTTTTCCATCAGCTGCTCCCACCACTATTGAGGGCTTCGACGCCCGTTTTCTTATAGCGGAGCAGCAGATTAGCTTTATGGTCTGTCACGTCCATGAGCTGGAGGATGAGCTCGCTCATCTTCGTAGCCTGATCTTCTTTCCTCCACCACTGCCCCCACCAGCTCTTTAGATTTTTATTTTTTCATGTACCCTTTTGAGGAGAAGACCACGATTGAGTACAAGACTTTTGAAGACAGAAGACAATGTGGAAGAAAGATGATTATTACTTTTGTATGTTACAGACTTGTATGACCGAGGTGGTGTGACCTCGCGTCCATTTTGTTATGCTACTATTAAAAACAATGTATCATGTGGTTATTTATGAAAGCTCAATGGTCGTTTTCTCATTAAATACATTGTTGAATTATATATGCATGCGATATTTATGTGGTTACATGGTTGTTTGTTTTGATGATTACTTATTTTATATATATATACATATATGTACACCTCATAGACAATAATTTAATGAATAAGGTCTAACCTGCCCGATACTTCTTACTAGAAGAAAAATGCCGCCCCGACGAAACACCAATACCAACCCATTGCCAAGGACAGAAGCTGAACTTCAAGAACGCATATCACAGGCAATTGCACAGCACGAGGCTATCCGCTCAGAACATAGCGGTGGCACTTCCGGAAATAACCCTCCAACTGGTAATGTTAAGTCACCCAAGACACATTACAAATCTTTTGGATATTTCCAATTGTGCTTTGTCAATGCTCACTCGTGAATTGTGATGATTGTGTTACAGGCTGCACTTACAAGCAATTTCTGAATTGCAAACCCCTAAAGTTTGATGGCATGGGAGGTGCTGTCGCTTTTTTTCGCTGGGTTGAGAAGCCCGATTCTGTGCTAAGAATGAGCAAATGTGCACGTAAACAAAGAGTCACTTATATTTCTGGGTTATTTTTGGATGGTGCACTTTCCTGGTGGAATCTCCAAGTTCAAACTCTTGGCAAAACCGCTCCATATGCGCTAAGCTGGGATGAGCTTAAGGAACTGACGCGTAAGAAATACTGTTCACGAGATGAAATCCAGAAACCGGAGACTGAGTTCTGGAATCTGAAGATGGATGGACCAAAAATTGCCGGGTATATTCAGCGTTTTCATGATTTATCAAGGGTTGTTCCTTATCTTGTTGAGCTGGAATTCAAAAGAATCGAGCGGTTTATTTGGGGACTTGCGCCTCAAATTTTAAGCATGGGTACTGCTTCTAAGCCTCCGACTATTGCAGAGGCAATCGATCTAAGTGTGGCCCTTACTGAAGAGGCTATTCATTTGGGGAAATTCTCTAAAGCTGGTGAAGGTAAGAAGGAAACTCATGTGGAGTCCTCGAACGACAACAAGAGGAAGTTCACGAATTTCAAAAAGAGTACACGGGCAAACAACAACAACACCAACAAGCGTAGGGATACAAATCCGCAAGCAGAGGCCCAGACTGGCGCAGCAAACACTGAACCCAAGGGAAAAGGGTATATGGGCACCCTACCCAATGTGACATCTGTGAACATCATCATACTGGACGGTGCAGATATGGAAAGTGTGAAAACTATGGAAAAGTTGGGCATGCAAGGGATGCATGTTGGTATGGTACGGGACGTGGTAATAGAAATCAAGGTGGATATGGTAATCATGGTGGAAATGGAAATCAGTATGATAACCGAAACCAGGGTAGGAACAATAATCAGGGAGGAAATGGAAATCAAGTTGGTAACGGAAAACTGTGGAGGAAACAACAACAATGGTCAAGGCGAAAACGATAACGGACGTGGCCAAGGATGTTTTGGCTGCGGTGACATGGGGCATTTCAAGCGTGATTGCCCTAAGAACAATCAAGCCCGTGGAAGAGTGTTTACTATTGGAGCGAGAGAAGCATGCCAGGATCCTAATATGGTTACGGGTACGTTTCCTATTAACCAACACTATGCATCTGTTCTGTTTGATACTAGCGCCGACTTTAGTTTCGTATCTATAGACTTTAAGAATACACTTGGCCTACTTTCAAGTAAGCTAGATGTCCCATACTCAATAGAGTTGGCAAATGGAAAATTAGTAGAGGCGAACGAAGTAATTAAGGGTTGTGTTATGGAACTTGGAAAGCGCGAATTTTCTATCGATCTTCTACCGGTGGATTTGGGAAGCTTAGATGTTGTTGTCGGGATGGATTGGTTGTCGAACAACCATGCAGAAGTGATTTTCCATGAGAAGACCATTTTCATTCCGTTGATGAATGAAGAGACGCTTGTGATTCATGGAGAAAAGCATGAGACGCCCTTACAAATTATCAACTGTATGAAAGCGCAGAAATGTTTACGAAAAGGATGCGTTGCCTTCCTAGCACACGTAGTTGATAAGAAAGTTGAAGAGCTGAATCTTGAAGACATTCAGGTGGTAAAGGATTATCCTGAAGTCTTCCCTGAAGACTTTCCAGGATTACCACCGCAGAGAGAAGTCGAATTCCATATTGACTTGGTTCCAGGCGCCGCTCCTGTAGCCAAGGCACCGTATCGACTTGCGCCATCCGAAATGCAAGAGTTATCTACGTAACTCTAGGAGTTCTTGGATAAGGGATTTATAAGGCCGAGCTTCTCGCCTTGGGGAGCTCCAGTGTTGTTTGTCAAGAAGAATAATGGAAGTTTCCGTATGTGTATCGACTACAGGGAGTTGAATAGGCTAACCATCAAGAATCGGTATCCCCTGCCAAGGATTAATGACTTGTTCGACCAATTACAAGACTCTAGCTACTACTCGAAGATCAACTTGAGATCAGGATATCATTAACTACGAATACAAGAAGAAAGTATCCCTAAAACGGCCTTTAGGACTCGCTATGGACATTAGTTCCTTGTCATGTCGTTTGGCTTAACGAATGCACCGGCAGTATTCATGGACCTCATGAATTGGGTGTGTAAGCCTTATCTGGATAAGTTCGTGATTGTGTTTATTGATGACATTCTTATTTACTTGAAGACCAAGGAAGAACATGAGTAACATCTGCGAGCTATCTTGGAACTTTTGAAGAAGGAATAGTTGTATGCCAAGCTGTCAAAGTGCGAAATCGGGATTCACGAAGTGCAATTCTTAGGTCACGTGGTGAATGAGAATGGAATTCATGTTGACCCTGCCAAGATTGAAGCAATCATGAACTGGGAAGCCCCAAAGATGCCAACTGAGATACGACAGTTCCTGGGATTAGCGGGCTATTACAGGCAATTCATTGAGAACTTTGTATTTCTCCGCCGCTAACATCCCTAACCCAGAAGGATAAGAAATTTGATTGGGGAGAGAAACAAGAAACAGCTTTCAGAAATTGAAGGATAAGCTCTACGACTCGCCTATCTTGTCTTTACCTGACGGTACCGATGGATTTGTGGTTTATTGTGATGCTTCTCGACAAGTGTCACACCCCGACCACGTGGAACATACAAAACGTGGCGGAAACGTCGGGGAGTGTTGTAACAGAATTAATGTTTCAAATCCATGGCAATTGAAGTTTCGTTTTATTGATTAAAAGTGTTACAATGTATTAACAAACTAAGAAATACAACATAATTAACTAGTCTTGCATCTTTTATTGTCACTAAAGCCCATGTTCGCCTAAGTGTATCTTGATCATCTTATGCAACAGCTCCTGAAAAACACATGTGAAAATATGGTACGTCAGCATAAAGATGCCGGTGAGATACATAGGTTTTGTGAAAATAGGTTTCATGACTTATATTTGAGAAAATGTTTAGTCATGAACCTTGTTATTTGCTTTGTTTTGTAAATCATTTGAAAATCGATAAGATCAGATGATATGTATAAATAATGAAAAATGTATGGTTAACTGAATAACCATGTAACTGAGTTTGTATAAGATAAGTTGTTGTAAAACAATGTCTTGTGAAAAATATGTTATTTGTATAAAATGTCATATGTATCAAACTGAAATGATTCAAATAACGTTACGCTATGTAATATTATACAAACACTTATATATAGGAAGTACCAGCGGCGTATCCACCATGCTTGTATCATATTACACACGCATCGTTACTTAATCACTTAATCAAACCAAACCAATCAATGTAAGATGTCTATGTCAAATATCCATGTCAAATGTCTATGTCAAATATGTCATGTATGGCAAGCGAAATGTCTCAACTAAACCATATGCACAAAAACAAAGTATTGAAGTAAATCTTGGTTTAAATCAAAGTTATGTTTTGTGTAGTAAATGCATGATCAATGTAAATCATGTAATATGCGTCCAAACTGTAAGAATGTGATGAATAACAAATGTACTAAGTATGAAGAACAATGCAACGATTGAACATACATAGCATGTGAACTGTACTAAGTATGCAACAACATACATACGTAGCATGTGATGTAATGTAAAACAATGTACTAAGTAATGCACACAATGGCACACCTAGTATGAAATGTAATGAAATCATGTACTATAATGTACTAATGAACATAGAAGTATATGATGTGAAAACGGAAAACATGAAAGTAACAAGTAGGCACATGTGTTCCACCCCAAAACAGTTTGGAAAACAGTAAAAGAGGGGTCTATGTACTCACTTGAGATTGCTCAGTAGTCCTTGAGTAACAACCAAACAATGCTAGAGATCACGGAAATCAAACGGCACCTAATATAGGTAACTATGTTAATTAACCGGACCTAAATCGGAAGATTGGGTAGCATTAGGGTTTGTAAACCAAATGAGTGTAGGAACTCATATGATATGGTTTAACAAAGCCTACATACTAAATGAAACTTAACCTAAGTGTCTACGACCCATCGCGACCCGTTTAGGAAGCTTATGCTACTTTAACGTGTCGTTCGCGTGAAACGCGTTCGGACCGCCTAACTAGTCCTATGACAAGTGTTATATGCCTAAACATGTTACATAATCAGTTATGTGACAAAAGTTTAGGTTACATATGCTTAATTACCAATTATACATGAAAAGGGTATTCTGGTAATTTACCTAAGGCATATAAACTACCTATCATACAACTACTTAAACGATGTGACCATAGGGTATAACCTCGGAAGGTTATGCCCTATACTAGGGTCACCTAATGTATTTGGTCGGATCCTAATGATCGACCAAACTGGGTCGAGTTCGAAGGTATAGGCGATTTATTAGATCGCCTACCCTACGACTCTGGACAACGTGGTAATCAGTGGGCATAGTCCCAAGGGACTACGACCAACGTGATTACACTCACGTTGCGAAGTTCAAACGAACTTCGCATTGACCATTACTGGTCAACGCTGAAAGTCAAACAAAGTTTGACTTTCTGACTCGAAAAGCAGTAAAATAAGGAAAAGAACGAAAGAATACTTACCCAGGGTCCCCGAATGCTAATCCCGATTCAAGAATCTCAGGTATGAAACAATGGTTTCAACTTAGAGTTTCTAAAATCAGAATTCTAGTGCATTTGAAGTAATGGGGGGTGGGGTATTTATAGTTTTCGGTCCACCGTTGAGATCGTTTCTTGGAAAAGGGGAAACGATCAAGGCCGTACACATGTTGAAAGGTTATGGAGCCACATATGCCCCTAAACTTAGTGATTAAGCAAGTTGCAAACATGTGGTTGTGGTTAAACCTGCTGAAAACAGGCTGTTAAACATTGCACCTGGTCTGCAGACCCCATACGCATCGTATGGTATATATACCATACGCATCGTATGGGTAACTTTGGCAGAAATTACAGTTTTGGTCCCTGAACTGTATTTTGGCCATTTTTGACACGTTTAAGGCCCGTTAACCCCATTTCAAAGCTCTAAAATGAAGTTAAAGTATAGGGAACTTAAAATGTGTTCAAAAATATCTCAGATGTCGGTTCGTTTAGCCGTACGGACGCGATGTTTGCTTAATTACGACGGAATGCGCATAAGCGCGAAAAACGAACCAAATGACGCGACGAATGGATTTTTCTTAAGGCGAACACTAAAATATAATATAGTCATGCTCACATAAATTTTTGGATGTCCAGATGTATTCAGAACGTAAGTTACGCGTAAAAATGCAAACTTGTGCACTTTTTGACGCTTTTAGTCCCTGAATGACACAAAAGTTTATTTTAGCATACCGAACACCTCAAAGCCTATTTCTAAGCTATGTAAAGGATATTTATGGTATGTTTAACTTATGTTCATGTTCCGGAATGTCTGTTACAGTTCAAATTGGCATACTTTCGCAGTTTGTCAACTTTAGTCCCTGTAAGCGATTTAACTTTGATTTCACCACACCAAACCTTTCAAAACTTATATCTAAGTTATGTAAAGGTTATTTAAGGTATGTTAAGCCTATTTCACTATTCCGGAGTGTTCGTTGGATTAAACTGGTTATATCTACACATCAGAGCGCGTATAACCTTCCAGAAAGCGATTTAGAGCTTGAAATCGAACAAAAATTGATATGTGTAAATGATACACATATATTTACAAATTCCAAGTATGAAATACAATATTTCATTGGTTTGGTATTTGTTTGATAGCCGAAATGACACAGGTGTTACAGTCTCCCCTACTTTAGGAAATTTCGCCCCGAAATTTAGTTTTAGAGGAAACTTGTGGAGACAGCTGTGACGGTTTTGCCTTCAGACAAATCCATTGAGCCCTTAAGTAAAACTCTAGGCCATGTTAGGATTCTTAGCAAAGATGTCAACCCTCAAAGTGAAGTCATTGTAGTAACAAAACATGGAGTTTTGAACTATAGACAGGAGAACAGTTCCCGTGAGGAATTATCAAAGGAAACTTGTGTGTGCTTGAAATCAGAATTGGGTAGTGTGAGAATAAATGACATTGGTCAAAGTCCAAGACTTCTCCCGTATCATTACTCTTGCCACTGTTGGTCTTAACACATGACAAAACTCCCTGTGGTTCCTATGCACTGAACTCCATAATTATGTAGGCCTCCATAATTACGTAGTTCCTTGCACAGTCCGCACAGTTTATTTCATAATGCGTATGGGGAAAAATTAAACGAATAATCTCTTGAACTAGACCTCACGAGGGTCTATCTAACTACATAAACACATGATACATTTAACTAGATTGTCGAACCAATCTATTTAACTTTACTACCTAAGAGAAACATTTAACTACACCGACGTAGGATGTATTTAACTTTAGATCGACGGAGGATCTATTTAACTTTACTACCTAAGAAAAACATTTAACTACACCGACGTAGGATGTATTTAACTTTAGATCGACGGAGGATCTATTTAACTTTACTACCTAAGAAAAACATTTAACTACACCGACGTAGGATGTATTTAACTTTAGATCGACGGAGGATCTATTTAACTTTACTACCTAAGAAAAACATTTAACTACACCGACGTAGGATGTATTTAACTTTAGATCGACGGAGGATCTATTTAACTTTACTACCTAAGAAAAACATTTAACTACACCGACGTAGGATGTATTTAACTTTAGATCGACGGAGGATCTATTTAACTTTACTACCTAAGAAAAACATTTAACTATACCGACGTAGGATGTATTTAACTTTAGATCGACGGAGGATCTATTTAACTTTATCAACACATGTTGCCCTTAAACTTTGGAATAGTACTTTATAATCCAAGGAACTTAACTACTAAGTAGAAGTCCAGTAAGGATTTAAATAGTACCCTTTTGAAT
The DNA here is from genome assembly GCA_030545235.1 of Helianthus tuberosus. Classification (NCBI taxonomy): domain Eukaryota; kingdom Viridiplantae; phylum Streptophyta; class Magnoliopsida; order Asterales; family Asteraceae; genus Helianthus; species Helianthus tuberosus. The sequence continues at coordinate 36,812,920 of CM060426.1, forward strand.
ATCCTACTACGAATCCTTCATATGAAGATAAGAAAGATTCTATGAGGATTTGGATAACGAAACTTGGATCACACAACATAAAAGGAAACACATAAGCACATAATCACATAGTTGTTTAACTTGACCATTAATTTGTTATCTTTGGACGCGGATACTTAAAGCACACCAGGAATCCAATTCGTGGATTTCATTTGGCACTTTAATCATTTCAAGAATCTATCTATGAAGATAGGATAATCTTAAAAGGAATTCAGCTTTGTCCTTATTGAATTGTGATGTACGTATTGAATCATACAAAGAATTCAATTAAGGATTCCGATGAATGATACCCATCCACAAGGATCTAATTATGAGGATAGAAAGATCCTAAATGGATTTTGGAATTTGTGTAACGAGAGGTGTTCCGACACCTTGCACTAGGCGTGCTTAATTCGATACACAAGGTAGAAAGTTCATGAGGTTGAGGCGCCAAATATGTCAAGCGACATATGAAGCAGAGTTTGAAGGTTGAGCAGCAGCAGGATTTGCAACAGCTTTGCTCTGGATTGCAAAGCGGCACATGTTAACCAAATGTCTCCATCGTCCACCGTGGGTACATTTGAAACAGGGTATTTGGTTTGGATGATGACAGTTGCATTGATTGCACCAAGGAGCAGTTCCCTTACGGCTTCATCCCTGAGGCGAGTCACGGTGATAGCTAAATCAACGGCCTTCTGGTAGTACGACGCCTAATTGATGGACAATTGCAGCACCTAGTTCGGACATTGTTGTTGCAACGTAGAGGCACCATGTAGAAAATGGAAGACATGGGAGGAAACAAGCGAAAGATAGTCAAAAGAAAATGACAAGGCATGTAGATTGTGACCATTTGTTTGTTACCAAAGGCAAACAAATGAGACATTGACTAATCAAAGTAAGCGGGTCAATATAATGTATCGCGAAGACATGCTCGCCTATAAGTGAACACTCATCCCAAGAATTCCCAGGTAAGCACAACTGGTCTCGCGTCTGATGAGATGTATACGAAGTGCTTGCCTAGACAGAAAACCCAGAATACAGGCATTCACCCTTCCAGTTTGCACGTGTTCACATTATTAGAAACCCAAAACCTTGACGAGATTTTTGAAAATTCAAAGGGGTTCAAAACCGTATAACAGAGGGTTCAAAACCTTACAATAGAGGGTTCAAAACCTTGTAATAAATCATCCTAGAACAGATGATTAGTTTTCAAAGCGGTTTTGAAATTTATGTTCTTGTTGTGGTCGTCGCCTAAGGATAGGTGACGGTATTGTTTTATGACTAAACGCAAGTAAACTCGCGTTAGGGTCCTAGAAAAGTTATAGACTAGGTCAAAGCATTACTAATAACCTAATTCCCTATAACCATTGGCTCTGATACCATCTTTTCTGTCACACCCCGACCACGTGGAACATACAAAACGTGGCGGAAACGTCGGGGAGTGTTGTAACAGAATTAATGTTTCAAATCCATGGCAATTGAAGTTTCGTTTTATTGATTAAAAGTGTTACAATGTATTAACAAACGAAGAAATACAACATAATTAACTAGTCTTGCATCTTTTATTGTCACTAAAGCCCATGTTCGCCTAAGTGTATCTTGATCATCTTATGCAACAGCTCCTGAAAAACACATGTGAAAATATGGTACGTCAGCATAAAGATGCCGGTGAGATACATAGGTTTTGTGAAAATAGGTTTCATGACTTATATTTGAGAAAATGTTTAGTCATGAACCTTGTTATTTGCTTTGTTTTGTAAATCATTTGAAAATCGATAAGATCAGATGATATGTATAAATAATGAAAAATGTATGGTTAACTGAATAACCATGTAACTGAGTTTGTATAAGATAAGTTGTTGTAAAACAATGTCTTGTGAAAAATATGTTATTTGTATAAAATGTCATATGTATCAAACTGAAATGATTCAAATAACGTTACGCTATGTAATATTATACAAACACTTATATATAGGAAGTACCAGCGGCGTATCCACCATGCTTGTATCATATTACACACGCATCGTTACTTAATCACTTAATCAAACCAAACCAATCAATGTAAGATGTCTATGTCAAATATCCATGTCAAATGTCTATGTCAAATATGTCATGTATGGCAAGCGAAATGTCTCAACTAAACCATATGCACAAAAACAAAGTATTGAAGTAAATCTTGGTTTAAATCAAAGTTATGTTTTGTGTAGTAAATGCATGATCAATGTAAATCATGTAATATGCGTCCAAACTGTAAGAATGTGATGAATAACAAATGTACTAAGTATGAAGAACAATGCAACGATTGAACATACATAGCATGTGAACTGTACTAAGTATGCAACAACATACATACGTAGCATGTGATGTAATGTAAAACAATGTACTAAGTAATGCACACAATGGCACACCTAGTATGAAATGTAATGAAATCATGTACTATAATGTACTAATGAACATAGAAGTATATGATGTGAAAACGGAAAACATGAAAGTAACAAGTAGGCACATGTGTTCCACCCCAAAACAGTTTGGAAAACAGTAAAAGAGGGGTCTATGTACTCACTTGAGATTGCTCAGTAGTCCTTGAGTAACAACCAAACAATGCTAGAGATCACGGAAATCAAACGGCACCTAATATAGGTAACTATGTTAATTAACCGGACCTAAATCGGAAGATTGGGTAGCATTAGGGTTTGTAAACCAAATGAGTGTAGGAACTCATATGATATGGTTTAACAAAGCCTACATACTAAATGAAACTTAACCTAAGTGTCTACGACCCATCGCGACCCGTTTAGGAAGCTTATGCTACTTTAACGTGTCGTTCGCGTGAAACGCGTTCGGACCGCCTAACTAGTCCTATGACAAGTGTTATATGCCTAAACATGTTACATAATCAGTTATGTGACAAAAGTTTAGGTTACATATGCTTAATTACCAATTATACATGAAAAGGGTATTCTGGTAATTTACCTAAGGCATATAAACTACCTATCATACAACTACTTAAACGATGTGACCATAGGGTATAACCTCGGAAGGTTATGCCCTATACTAGGGTCACCTAATGTATTTGGTCGGATCCTAATGATCGACCAAACTGGGTCGAGTTCGAAGGTATAGGCGATTTATTAGATCGCCTACCCTACGACTCTGGACAACGTGGTAATCAGTGGGCATAGTCCCAAGGGACTACGACCAACGTGATTACACTCACGTTGCGAAGTTCAAACGAACTTCGCATTGACCATTACTGGTCAACGCTGAAAGTCAAACAAAGTTTGACTTTCTGACTCGAAAAGCAGTAAAATAAGGAAAAGAACGAAAGAATACTTACCCAGGGTCCCCGAATGCTAATCCCGATTCAAGAATCTCAGGTATGAAACAATGGTTTCAACTTAGAGTTTCTAAAATCAGAATTCTAGTGCATTTGAAGTAATGGGGGGTGGGGTATTTATAGTTTTCGGTCCACCGTTGAGATCGTTTCTTGGAAAAGGGGAAACGATCAAGGCCGTACACATGTTGAAAGGTTATGGAGCCACATATGCCCCTAAACTTAGTGATTAAGCAAGTTGCAAACATGTGGTTGTGGTTAAACCTGCTGAAAACAGGCTGTTAAACATTGCACCTGGTCTGCAGACCCCATACGCATCGTATGGTATATATACCATACGCATCGTATGGGTAACTTTGGCAGAAATTACAGTTTTGGTCCCTGAACTGTATTTTGGCCATTTTTGACACGTTTAAGGCCCGTTAACCCCATTTCAAAGCTCTAAAATGAAGTTAAAGTATAGGGAACTTAAAATGTGTTCAAAAATATCTCAGATGTCGGTTCGTTTAGCCGTACGGACGCGATGTTTGCTTAATTACGACGGAATGCGCATAAGCGCGAAAAACGAACCAAATGACGCGACGAATGGATTTTTCTTAAGGCGAACACTAAAATATAATATAGTCATGCTCACATAAATTTTTGGATGTCCAGATGTATTCAGAACGTAAGTTACGCGTAAAAATGCAAACTTGTGCACTTTTTGACGCTTTTAGTCCCTGAATGACACAAAAGTTTATTTTAGCATACCGAACACCTCAAAGCCTATTTCTAAGCTATGTAAAGGATATTTATGGTATGTTTAACTTATGTTCATGTTCCGGAATGTCTGTTACAGTTCAAATTGGCATACTTTCGCAGTTTGTCAACTTTAGTCCCTGTAAGCGATTTAACTTTGATTTCACCACACCAAACCTTTCAAAACTTATATCTAAGTTATGTAAAGGTTATTTAAGGTATGTTAAGCCTATTTCACTATTCCGGAGTGTTCGTTGGATTAAACTGGTTATATCTACACATCAGAGCGCGTATAACCTTCCAGAAAGCGATTTAGAGCTTGAAATCGAACAAAAATTGATATGTGTAAATGATACACATATATTTACAAATTCCAAGTATGAAATACAATATTTCATTGGTTTGGTATTTGTTTGATAGCCGAAATGACACAGGTGTTACAACAAGATCTTGGTTGTGTGTTGATGCAACGAGACAAAGTCATCGTGTACGCGTCACGTTAGTTGAAGGTTCATGAGAAAAACTATACAACGTACGACCTTGAGTTAGGAGCTTTGATATTTGCGTTGAAGATTTGGTGTCATTACTTGTATGGTACACGTTGCACGATCTTCACAGAGCATAAGAGTTTGCAGCACATTTTCGATCAGAAGGATTTGAACATGAGACAACGAAGATGGGTTGAGCTGTTGGATGATTATGATTGTGAGATTAAGTATCATTTGGGCAAGGCGAATGTTGTAGCAGACGCCTTGAGCCACAAGGAGTGTGCAAAGCCTCTAAGGGTGCGAGCCTTAGAGATGACAATACAAACTGATCACACCACTCGAATTCGCGAAGCTCAGCAGGAAGCGCTTAAGCCAGATAATTAACCTACAAGCCGAAGCATTACGCGGAATGGAAGTGCAATTGTTGCCATGAGAAGATGGAACGATGTACTTCATGGAATGAATTTGGGTACCATTCTTCGGCGATCTACATGCACTTATTTTGGATGAAGCTCACAAGTCAAGGTACTCTATCCATCCTGGATACGACTAGATGTACCAAGACTTGAAAGATTTTTATTGGTGGCCCAAGATGAAAGCCGATATTGCTACATACGTGGGTAACTGTCTTACTTGTGCTAAAGTTAAGGCAGAGTACCAGAAACCATCAGGGCTGCTGCAACAACCCGAGATTCCCGTATGGAAGTGGGAACAGATATCAATGGATTTCATTACAAAGCTACCGATAACCCAAAGAGGACACGATATGATTTGGGTAATTATTGATCGACTCACGAAGTCTGCACATTTCTTACCAATCAGTGAGAAAGACAGCACGAAGAAGTTAGCAGAGATATATCTTAGAGAGATTGTGGCACGCCACGGAGTGCCTGTTTCTATCATATCTGACTGGGATGGTTATTTTGTGTCAAGGATTTTGCAAACATTTCAGCAAGCTTTTGGATCTCAGCTGAACCTTAGCACTGCATTTCACCCTCAGACGGACGGCCAAAGTGAAAGAACAATATAGACTTTGGAAGACATGTTACGTGCTTGTATGATGGACTTTGGTGGAAGTTGGGATACTCACTTGCCCATAGTGGAGTTTTCCTAAAACAATAGTTATCACACCAACATTCAGGCCGCCCCGTTTGAAGCTTTATATGGACGTAAGTGTCGGTCCCCGTTGTGTAACAACCCTCGGTAAAACCAACACCCTCCGACACCTCTGTATATCTTAAAAGACCCTCATATATCTTCAAATACACCCGTATGTGAAAACCAAGCCCGAAATATGATATAGCTTTAAAAATAAAATTTAAAATCTGATTATTAAGTTAAGGCGGGCCGCGTAGACCCACCCTAACCATTTACGCGGGCGGTATCAAGGTTGGAAACGGACTTCACTGATTTCTTTAGTTCAGGCGGGCCGCGTAACCTTTAGCTTACATTTACGCGGGCCGCGTAAGATCGAGATAGTGGCGCAACCCGGTGTTGACACGTGTCGTGCAACGTGTTGAATCTAGTCATGACCCGGATCAGCTACGCCTAGACCCCTAAGCCACGCGGGCTGCGTAAGCCTTCGCTTACCTTTACGCGGGCCACGAGAAGACCCAATTTCAGCCCTATATAAGAAGGCCTCGGGATTTCATTTCAACTCGTTCATTTCTGTTTCTCAATCTCGAAATCTCTGATAATAGGCATAATTTTCAAGTATAATACCCCCTAATTAGCGAGGTTCTGCTCCGTTGTAAGTATTATAACACCGGTTTCATAGTAGATACGCTGCCCGATTGATTTAGGGTTCCGTAACAACTGTCGTGGTTCTGCCCGACGTAGTTGTTGGAATGTCGTCTCGGGGAGGGTATCATTAATATTTTCAAAGGGTTATGGTACTAACCAATGTACATTTGTATAAATTATAGATTACATCCAGGAAACCCTTACGCGAAGTCTAAGATAGCAAAGTGAGTTTATCCTCTTTTTGTTAACCCTTTTGGAATGTTTTACAAAACCTTAAATGTTTTACAATGTGATTAAGTGGTGATTGAGTCTTTGTAGTTCTTCAATTACTGCCGGTATGTTGGGGTTTTGTATACAAAATTTACTACCTTGTGAGTAGTAAGTCGGGGATGACACCATTGGACAAAGAGTTAGCCAATGAGTAATATGACCCACAAGTCATGATTGACAGTACTGAATGAGTAATTGTGTAGAAATAAACAATGTGATCGCTCTCAATACTGTTTTAATTGATAAAATGTTTCTTGATTAAACTGGGATTCACTCACCAGTATTTCCCGCTGATAAATGTTTTTAAAACATGTTTCAGGTAACAAAATGTGACAGCCAATTAGTAAAAAGCCAGCTGGGGAGCACTGAAGGCTTGGGAAAAATGTGGCTATAAAAGTTACCTAAAAGATGATGTTTTAAATTCAATAAAATAGGGTGTATCCCTATGAATGTATTGTAATAAGAAACTTGGGTTTTACCCATGTGATTATTAATATCAAATATGATGGTTTTACTCTGATAAATATTTCCTAACTACGGTCCTGATGTAAATTCCGCTGCAAGATTAAATAACTGATACCACCAAAAATATGAGTTCGCGTCCGCCCGTTCCCGGGACAGATAAGGGATCGGGGGTTGCGACACGTTGTGTTGGGCGGAGACCGGAGATAAACAGCTTATTGGTCCGGAATTGGTTCAGGAAACAACAGACAAGATTGCTCAGATACGTGATCGTATCAAGACAGCCCGTGATAGACAGAAAAGTTATGCCGACAAGCGTCGGAAACTGTTGGAATTTGAGGTTGGTGATATGGTTTTATTGAAAGTCTCACCTTGGAAAGGCGTGGTACGGTTTGGAAAGCGTGGAAAGTTAAACCCACAGTACATTGGACCCTTTGAGATTCTGGAAAGGATCGGAACCGTTGCATACAAGCTAAAGCTCCCAGAGGAACTTTGCACTGTTCATGACACGTTTCACGTGTCTAATCTCAAGAAGAGTCCGACTCAAGCAACAGTGGTCATTCCCGCAGATGAGATTCACGTCAACGACAAACTCCAATTTACTGAAGAACCTGTCGAGGTTACGGACTGGAAAGTCCACAAAACGCGGAGAAGTCGTATCAAACTTGTCAAGGTTCGTTGGAATTCACGTCATGGCCCAGAGTTTACTTGGGAACGTGAAGACCAAGTCAAGTCAAAGTATCCATATTTGTTTCATAACTCCCCTGCAACCGATAACACAGCTTGAATTTCGGGACGAAATTCTTTTAACGGGGGGAGAATGTGACAACTTGCACTTTTCCATGTATTCCGTACAATATAAACAGTAATTTGTACTTTAATGACTGTGCATGATTGAACTAATGAGATGAATGATTTTCTGATTACTTTCAAGAACATACAAATGCATTACATGTTGCATGATTGCTTATCATTATTACATGCAACCAGGTATGGTTCAGTTAGTGCACAAAATGAGGCTAGCACAATAATCAGATAAGCTAGAAGTACTGACGGGAGTTCAGTACTCAGACAGACATGTTGTTAAGACACAGAATGAGCCTCGGAACCAAGAGTCACACTAGAATACTATGTAGCAAAGTAGGGGTTATAAAACTGGCTTCCGAGTGATGATTTAAGTGCAGAAAGTACCCGAAACACACTAAGACTGCAGAATTCAACATTTTAACCTCAAAATATAATACATAAATGTGGTTTAATGGTCCAGAATAACTTGATAAGTGTCGGGAATCAAAACTGTCATAAAAGACATCACATAGCACACTAAACTGCGCAATTTAGCACCTTAACGAACCGGTAACCAAACAAACAACCGGATACTACCAGAAACATCAAAATCTAACTAGAAGCATTGTTTTAATGTTACAAAGCTAGTTATGATCACCAAACATCATATTACATCTTAAAACCCCTAAACACATTAAACACTAACTATAACACTTAAATTCTAACTAAATAACCTAACTAGTGTTTGAAATCAAACTAAACCCCCCCCCCATATATGGACGGTTACAACAAGGGTTCACTCCCTTTATTTTCTTGAATATTTTAGTGGATATGTTGAGTTGATATCAACCATAAGAACCATTGGATATTAAGATGTTGGAAGATCATTTTACAAAAACCACAAGACTTAAACATTCTTAACATTTACCATTCAAACAAACACTATCTCTTCTCCTCCCTCTTCATTACCTACGGCCCAACACCCTCCTCTCTACACCTCCATTTCTAGTTCCGCTTCATACATTCTAAGGGCATTCTAAGGTGTTTCAAGCATAACTAAGAAGGTTGGAAGCAAAGGAATTGGAAGGTCCTTCTCAAGGAGCTATTAACCACTTCATTTCTCATCATCTTCCATCTTGATTCTTCCCTAGCCATTGTGCTTGTAGTAAGCCCACTTTGATCTTGTTTTTACTTTTAATTTTAGTGGTTAAAGTAAGATGTAACTTGGTAATCTAAAGAATCTCAACAAAACATAAACATGATCATGAACATAAAGCTTAAAAACATGAAGATCAAAGTTGTTTAAGGGGCTATTTGGCAACAGCTGAATAGTTAAGTGTTGAACCAGTAAGAGGTCTGAACCATTAAGAGCCTGTATAATGCTTAACCGTTCAGAGGAAAATGTCTGACCAATTCAGATCAGAGGTCTTAACCATTCAGAGCCAAATGTCTGAACCATTCAGACATCCGCTCGTGAAACAAACAGTCTAAACCATTAAGTGCTGAACCAGTAAGATGTCTAAACCATTAAGAGCCTCATTAAGAGGTAAAAAAACAGCCCTTAAGTGTATGTAGTAACTTGTTTGTTGATTACTTGTATGTATGGTGTAGATTACCATATGAAGCTTGCTAGATGATGATTAAACACATGATTTGCAAGTATTAGGATGGATCTTGAGAAATTTATGTTGATCATCCTTTATGTTGAACATGAACTAGAAGATGAGTTTGATTTAGTGTAGGATGATGAATCCTACAAGATATAAGTCTTGAAAATGTAAGATTTCAAAAATAAGATTTTCAAGAAATTAAAGTTGACTTCAAGATTTAACATGGATTGATTTTTGAAAGAAAGAAAACATGTTTTGATGGTTAAATGGAACTAGTAAGGTGTAGGAAACAAGAAAAATGCAAGAATATTAATTTTTGTAGAATCAACTTACAAGTTGTAAAGGATGAAATTTTACAAGAATGAATTTTATAAAATGAGAACCATGGATTTAGTGTTCTTACAACATATTAAACATGTTAAATTACTACAAAATTTTACAAACTTCATGTTCATGTCATAATGTAAAAATGCATATTTATGGCTTATGGTAAGTTGTAAGTTAAAGGTAAGACAAAAAAGGGTGCTAACAAGAAAAATGATAATTTTCAGGAAGTTAAATGTAAGACAAAAAAGGGGGCAGCAGGGAATTCCAGTTAAAGCGCAGAAACAAAAGTTTATTTATAGACCAATTATTAAAAACAAAGCTGATGGGGAGGTAGCTTCGTCATCTCGAATACCATTGTCAAATCCGTTTGATGCTCTTAGAGAGGAGGATGGGCCTCGAATGGAGGTGCAAAGTAAGAAGGGAGAACCTGCCAATGATTCAAGAATGTTTTCGACACAAAGTAAGAAAGGAGGATCTGATCAGAGTGAGGAAATCATTGACGATGGAGTGGAAGTGGATGGTTTTCTAGCTGAAATTCTGAATTATTTAGGTAACAAAAAGGAACAACCTGTGTCTGAGGGTGCAAGCACACCCGGAATAACCGGTTTAAACGGGTAGTATAGCTGCTTGGAAAATTAGGGGCTTGAACCGGCCCCTAAAGCATAAAGAGGTTCGGCAGGTAGTGAAGGACAATCATATTCAGGTGTGTGCTATTATGGAGACTCATGTGGACGCGTCTAATGTGTCGGATGTTTGTAAAAAGGTATGTAGTTCGTGGAGTTGGGCTTCGAACGTTGTTTGCTGTTCAAAGGGAACGCGTATATTAGTGGGATGGGATGCTGATATAGTGGATGTTATGGTTTTATCTCAGTCTGATCAGGTGATGCATACCCAGATTGTCTTTAAACTTGACCAAAAACATTGTTTTGCTCTTTTGTGTATATTGATAACCATTACAAGAATAGACGTTTACTGTGGAGTAACTTGTGCACTAGTCACTCGTTTATGAAGGATAATCCTTGGGCGGTTATGGGTGATTTTAACTCATCGTTATTTCTTGAAGATTCTTTCACGAGCACTTCTTCAAGTAGCATAGGGATGAGGGAATTTAAGGAGCGTGTTAATAATATAGAGGTGTTTGACATTAATAGTTCGGGTTTGCATTATATGTGGACGAATAAACAGAAGCAGGGGGCAGTTTTCAAAAAAAATCGATAGAATCCTTGGAAATAATTCTCTTATCGATCGATTCCCTACGGCTACGGCATCGTTTCAACCTTACCGTATCTCGGATCACTCTCCGTGTATTCTCGCTTTGCCTAGTGTCACAAGGGAGAAGCCAAAACCGTTTAAATTTGTTAATCTTCTGGCGGAAAAAAAAGGTTTTTTGGATGAGGTTAAACGGGTGTGGGTTACTGATGTTCAAGGTTTTACTATGTACCAAGTTGTTCAGAAACTTAGACTCTTAAAACTCCGCTACGGAAACTGTTTAAACAACAAGGTAATCTGCATGAGAAGGTCAAAGTGGAAAAAGCTGGATGATTGTCAACGTGCTATAGATGATGATCCTATAAGTTTGGAACTGAAAATCAGCACGCTACCTTTGTTAGTATGTATAAGGAGGCGATTAGGGATGAAGCTTTGTTCCTGCAACAGAAATCGAAAGTCGAATGGCTTTCACTCGGTGACTCTAATACAAAGTTCTTCCATAATGTGGTTAAAGCGAAAAATCATAGAAGCGGAATTTTTGCTATTCGGGATGCAAATGGTAATCTTTATGAGGGAGGTGTCACACCCCGACCACGTGTAACATACAAAACATGGCGGAAATGTCGGGGAGTGTTGTAACAGAATTAATGTTTCATAACTATGGATACAAAAAGTGTTTCGTTTTATTAAACATTGAATATTTACATCGTCTGGAAATCTAAATACACAATTTAAACATAGTCTATCACTGTTATTGAGTCACTAAAGCCTCGTCCAGTCCTATGTGAGCATGCATCTTATCAATCGACATCATTCAACAATACCTGAAACATATGTGAAAACGAGGTCAGCAAAGAAATGCTGGCGAATACATAGGTTTTGTAGGAGTGTTGAAATCATGGCTAGTTTAGATGTTGCAATACTTTATAAAAACCTTGTTTTGAAAAGAGTATAACATTGCAACTTAATTAACCAACTCAAATCAAGCGGGTTATAGTTTATAAAACCTCGTAGCCATGATTCGTAACCCAAAAACATTTGTTTTAGTAAAGCAAATTGTGAAACATTTCAAAATAAATAGTTAATGAAACTCGTTAATAAATCTCGTTAAAAACTCGTATAGTTTATATCATATCGAAAATCTCATTTGTGTGACATCGTTTGAAAATTGTTTACCCAAGTGATCTAAATAACGCCACGGCATGTAATATGATGAAATATTTTATATATAGGAAGTACCAGCGGCGTATCCACCATGCTTTCATCACATTACACCCGTCCCGTTATCTAAACACTTAACCAAAAACCAATCGTATATCGCTTTGAAGCCAATCGTTTAACTAAATCGTTTAACTCATTAATACATCGCGTGAAAACCAATCGTTTAACCAAATCGTATAATTCATTTTAGGTCGTGAAACTACTTATGTGATTGTCTCGCTAATAACATTCAAACCTTCGTGACTCATTCCTCGTCGTTTCTCGTTTTCGCATTAACAAACCCTTACCAAAGGGTAAGTTAACAATTACAGATTCAGTCGCTACCCACCACCCCCACACATAACCACGGGTGCAGTAAGATAACGGGATTTGTCAGATCCTATGGTACCATAACCTAATACTGGTCGGCTTGATCATTGCTAATGAATGTCATTTGTTATGTAACCCAACCAACAAGTTCGTTCACAATATCGAAATCGTTATTAGTTTTGTATAAATCGTCTTAATCGTTTTTGAAACCATCGTTATAACATCGAAAATCGTTTTGATACCATCGTTAAAACCTTGAAAAAATTTAGCACATATGAGTCACCCCAAAACAATTGAAAGCAGTAAAATAGGGGAATAATGTACTCGCCTGAGAATGCTTAGAGGTCTTGAACAACAACCAAACAAAGCTAGAGGGAGCACGGAATCAGTCGGCAATCTAAAACTATATAAATAAACCGGACTTAAATCGGGAGATCGGATAGGATGAGGCTTGGTAAACCAAATGAGTATTGGAACTCATATGATATGGTTTAACAAGGCCTACATACTACATGAAACCTAACCTAAGTGCTTTCGACCCATCACGGCCCATTAAGGTAGCTTATGCTACTGTAACGCGTCGTGCGCGTGAAACGCGTTTGGACCGCCTAACTAGTCCTATGACAAGTAGAATATGCCTAAACATGTTACATAATCAGTTATGTGACAAAGGTTTAGGTTACATATGCTTAATTACCAATTATACATGAAAAGGGTATTCTGGTAATTTACCTAAGGCATATAAACTACCTATCATACAACTACTCAAACGATGTGACCATAGGGTATAACCTCGGAAGGTTATTCCCTACCTACTATGGTCACCTAATGTGTTTGGTCGGATCCTAATGATCAACCAAATGGGTCGGGTTCGAGGTATAAGCGATTTATTAGATCGCTTACCCTACGACCCTAGACAACGTGGTAATCAGTAGGCATAGTCCCAAGGGACTATAACCAACGTGATTACACTCACGTTGCGAAGTTCAAACGAACTTCGCATTGACCATAAACTGGTCAATGCAGAAAGTCAAACAAAGTTTGACTTTCAGACTCGAAAAGCAATAAAAGAATGAAAGAATACTTACGAAGGGTCCCCGAATGCTAATTTCAATTCAAAAATCTCAGGTATGAAACAATAGTTTCAACTTAGAGTTTCTCAAATCAAAATTCTAGTGATTTGAGCAATGGGGGGCATGGGGTATTTATAGTTTTCGGTCCACCGTTGGAAATTGACACTCACCATAGGAAATTGACACTTGTAATTGGGATTGGGGGTGCAAAACAGCTGCAAACAGGCTGTTAAACATTGAATCTGGTCTGCAGAGGCTGAGGCGGCCCGCTTCAGGATACACCAAAACTAATGCGGGCCGCATGGGGCTTCTGATCAGAAACTAAGTTTCAAAAATGACAGTTTCAGCCCCTGCACGTGTTTAAGGCCATTTCTGACACTTCTAAGGCTCGTAAAGCCAACTTTAAGGCCCTAAAATGATGCCTAAACATTGTGGACATGAAACATGCTCAAAAATATCTCAGATGTCGGTTCGTTTGGTCGTACGAATGCGATGTTCGCTTAATTACGACGGAATGCGCATAAGTGCGAGAAACGATCCAAATGACGCAACGAATGGATTTTTCTTAAGCCAAACACTAAAGCATAATATAGTCATGCTTACATAAATTTTTGGATGTCCGGATGTATTCAGAACGTAAGTTATGCGCAAAAGTGCAAACTTGTGCGCTTTTTGACACTTTTAGTCCCTGAATGACCCAAAAGTATATTTTAGCACACCGAACCCCTCAAAGCCTATTTCTAAGCTATGTAAAGGATATTTAAGGTGTGTTTAACTTATGGTCATGTTCCGGAATGTCTGTTACAGTTCAAATTGGCATACTTTCGCAGTTTGTCATATTTAGTCCCTATAGACGAATTAACTTGATTTTGGCATACCAAACCTTCCAAATATTATTTCTAAGTTATGTAAAGGTTATTTAAGGTATGTTTAGCCTATTTCACTATTCCGGAGTGTTTTTTGCATTAAACTGGTTATATTTACGCATCGGTGCGCGTATAACCTTCCAGAAAGCGATTTAGAGTTTGAAATCGAACAAGAGTTGATATGTGTAAATGATACACATATTTTTACAAATCCCAAGTATGAAATACAATATTTCATTGGTTTGGCATTTTTTTGATGGCCGTGGAGGCACAGGTGTTACAGTCTCCCCTACTTTAGGAAATTTCGTCCCGAAATTTATTTAGAGGAAACTTGTGAGAGCTTGAAAACATGAAGTTGAAAAGATCGAACAACATTGGTTAGGGTTCTGAACTTCTAGTAATCTTTAATAACATCATGATTGCAATGTAAGAGGGATACTTATATACAAGTATATGAAGCGTCATTGGTGCGTCCACCGTACCTCCATTACATCGTTCTCATTTCGTTATTTTTGTCACTATCGGCTCTTACACATAATAAATCTTACTGTGGTTACCGTGCACTGAATCTCACAATTATGTACGCGTCCATAATTAGACAATTCCTTGCACAGTTCACACAGTCTATTTTATAATATGTAGGGTAAAACCAAATGAACAATCCTGTGATGAGTGTGACTAGACTGCCATAGAGTCCTTTTGACTAAATCAATAAATGATCTAAATAGACTATCAAGGAGTCTGTCCAGCTACATCACTAGATGTCGTCCTTTAACCAAATTGTGAATCAATCTTTTTTTTTACTAGACCACCAAAGGGTCTCGTATGAATCAAGGAATGGTACTATATAATCCAAGGGTCTTAACTATTACATAGAAGCCCATTAAGGATTTAAGGTAGTACCTTTTGAATATCCTACTATGAATCCCTTATATATAGATATAAAAGATTCTATGAGGATTTTGAAAATCGGATCACACAAAAACATAAAGGAGAACACATAACACGTAATCACATAATCGCATAATTGCATAATTGTTTAATTTGACCTTTAAATTTGTTATCTTTGGACACGGGTATTTCAAGCATACAAGGAATCAAATCCTTAATTGCAGCAGTTTGGATGGATCCACATGAATACCCTGCTTGTTGACTACATGCCCCAAAAACTGAACTTCTTTAAGCCAAAATTTCCTCTTGGAGGATTTAGCGAAAAGTTTGTTCCTTCTTTAGGGGTTCCAATGTCAACGAAGGTGTTGATCGTGATCGGCTCGGGACATGAATAGATCAAGATGTCATCAATAACAACAATGACGAACTGATCCAAATAAGACTTGCAGACTCTATTTATTAAGTCCATGTAGATGGCTGGAGCATTTGTCAATCCTTAAAGGCATGACTGTAAACTCGTAATGGCCATTCTTCGTGCAGAAAGCCCTTTTGGGAATATCTTCTTCGAGAATACAAAGTTGATGATACCCAAAACGCAAATCGATCTTGGAAAAGCATGAAACGCTATGCAGTTGATCGGAGAAATCGTTGATTTAAGGTAGGGGATATCGATTCTTGATGGTAAGCTTACTAGGCTTACGTTAATCGATATACATTCGAAAAGATTCATTTTTCTTTTCACAAAGAGGACAGGAGTTTCTCCAAGGTGAAAAGTCCGGACGGATGAATCCTCTATCAGACAACTCTTGAGGCTGTTTTGATAATTCTTGCATCTCGAACGGTGCAAGACGATAAGATACTTTAGATTTAAAAGAAACAAGTGTTTGAGGTTCTTAGGGAGATCACAAGTGATCATAAAAATGACAGAACCACACGAGTAGTTTTGTCTTTGTGTTGACATCATAAGGTTGGATCAAACATTCATACAATTGCATTAGTAAAAAAAATAAAACCACAAATTTTTATTTATATAACAACCGCATTGTCTTTAAATGTTACAAGATAACAACCAGAGGAAATACAAAATGCTAATTGTTCACTCCTTCATCATTGAGTGCCTCATTGATGTTAAACACTCGACCACGTGCTGGATTCACATTGACGTTGACGTTCGCATTTGGGTTTGCGTTAGCATTTGCATTCACCAGTCTCGGACAGTTGTGGCGGAAGTGACCAATCTCTCCGCAGTTGAAACATGACCCCAGTGGGAATCTCGCAGCATTCCCTTGAACCGGAGCTTGAACCTGAGCAGCCTGATTTTGTCCTAGACGACAAACATTGGCCAAATGCCTAAGTCTACCACACGTTGTGCATTTCTTGCAATCTTGTTGTGCAACGTGATGACCGTTGCAATGGGCACAATGTGGTGCGGTACCAGCATATGCCTTCTTTGCAGATGGCTGTGCCGGTGGGTTTTGCAAGTTCTGAGCAGTCTGTGCTGTAACAGCAAAATTTTTACAAATCGAACAAGAGTTGATATGTGTAAATGATACACATATTTTTACGAATCCCAAGTATGAAATACAATATTTCATTGGTTTGGCATTTGTTTGATGGCCGTGGAGGCACAGGTGTTACAGGAGGCATGGTTCCAGGTGTGATGGTTGGTCATTATACGCAATTCTTCGGGAATGCGGGTAATTTAAATCTGGTTCCGACTCCGGATCTGTTCGTTAGCAGGTTATCTAATCAGAAAGTGGATGCTATGGTTCGAGATGTTACGGATGAAGAAATTAAAGGGGTTATGTTTTCTATTGAGGGGAACAAAGCGCCGGGCCCGGATGGATACACTTCGGTGTTCTTTAAAAAGACATGGGATATTGTAGGGAATGATGTGTGTAAAGCGGTAAAAGATTTTTTCATGAATGGTCGCTTACTTGCTCAACTCAACCATACAATCATTTCATTGATCCCGAAAGTGACTACACCTTTGTCTATAACGGACTATCGCCCTATCTCCTGTTGCAATACTTTATACAAATGTATTAGCAAAATTATTTCGAACCGCATTAAGGAGGGGTTGGGTGATATTGTGAGTATTAATCAGTCTGCATTTGTTCCGGGGAGGAGAATTTCTGATAATATTCTTCTAACGCAAGAGTTGATGCATAACTATCATCGAAATGTTGGTCAGCCTAGGTGTGCATTTAAAGTTGACATTCAAAACGCCTATGATACGGTTGATTGGAGTTTTTTACAAAAGATATTGATAGGGTTCGGCTTTCATGAGAAGATGATTAAGTGGGTTATGGCTTGTGTTGCTTCTACTTCATTCTCGTTAGCTATCAACGGTAACCTTTATGGTTTCTTTAAAGGGAAACGAGGCCTCAGACAGGGTGACCCTATGTCACCTTATTTGTTTACTTTGGTGATGGAGGTTCTTACTCTGATCTTGCAAAAGCAGGTGTTGATATCTAATGATTTCAGGCTCCATAGTAAGTGTGAAAAACAACGAATCATTAATCTTTGTTTTGCGGATGATCTATTTCTTTTTGCTAGAGGAGATAATCGATCAGCTAAAACTATTATGGAAGCCTTGAATATGTTTAAGAATATGTCGAGATTGGTCCCGAGCATGGCCAAGAGCACAATCTTCTTTTGTAATGTAACGGAAGAGGTAAAACAACGTATTCTTGCCATAATGCCGTTTGAGGAGGGGACTTTGCCAGTTCGTTATCTTGGTGTGCCGCTTCTGTCTTCTTGGTTACAGTACAAAGATTGCAAACAGCTTGTGGAAAGAATGGAATCGAGGATCACTAACTGGAAAACTAAATGTTTGTCTTTTGCAGGTAGACTCCAGTTGATCCGCTCCGTTTTATCCTCGTTTCACATCTATTGGGCTTCGGTTTTTATTTTACCGAAACGGCTTATTTGCGAGCTAGAAAACAAGATGAAACGGTTTTTGTGGGCCCAAGGAGACAGCATTAAAGGAAAAGCGAAGGTTAAATGGAAATCTGTTTGTCGTCCAAAATGTGAAGGAGGCCTGGTTATTCGAAGAGTGGGGGATATGAACAATGCGTTGATGATTGTTCATGCATGGAGTGTGCTAACTCATAGAGAATCGTTATGGGTAAAGTGGATTCATGCTTATCGCCTTCGGAATAGATCCTTTTGGGATATTCCTATTCGTGGTAACATGACATGGAGTTGGAGGAAGATGCTCAATTTGAGAATGATAATTCGGAATCATGTTTGGACCATGGTGGGGGATGGAGCTGGTACGTCTGCCTGGTTTGATAAATGGGATGATATATGCCCTATCCAGTCGATTGTCACGCCAAGACTTATAGCCAATGCGGGTTTCAATATGAAAACAAAGTTGTCGGATGTGTGCGTTCAGGGGGGATGGAGGTGGCCGAGTGATTGGATGGTTCGGTTTCCAGTCTTGACTAATCTTTCTCACATATCTTTGGATGCAACAAAGAGAGATAAGCTTGTATGGAAAACTAGGTCTGGAAAGCAAGTTGATTTTTGTACTTCAGCGGTTTGGGATGATATTCGAAATGGCCAGGTTTTAGTTCCATGGGCTAATGTAATCTGGTTCCCTCAAGCTATTCCGAGACATGCTTTCATTATGTGGCTCATTGTCAACAAGAAGCTCAAGACGCATGATGTTATGAGTTCGTGGAACTCTTCGGGGAATGCCAATTTTAATCTTCTATGCTGCTCATTATGCACATCAGGGCCGGATTCTCATGATCATCTCTTTTTTGAGTGCTCGTTCAGCTTGCAAATTTGGAACGGTGTGAAAGAGTTAGCTGGTATGGAATCTGTGTGCAACAAGTGGGATAGTATCTACGACTACTTGGTACGGGTAGGTAGCTCTAAAAGCGCGAGGTATGTTATTGGAAAACTAGTTGTGGGTGCGGCGGCATACTTTGTATGGCAAGAACGGAACATGCGTATGTTTTCATCTAAGAAAAGGAGTGCGTCTCGTCTAGTAGAGATTATTCTGGCTACGGTAAGGATGAAACTTCACACTATGCGGTTTAAGAGAACGAGTCAAGTGGAGAGGATGTAACATGATTGGAGCTTGCCGAGAGGGCTTGTTATTGAAGATGATGATTGTGGTTAATTTTTTTTCATTTTGTTGAATAGTCTGACCGAGTGTCTAGTATGTGCTAGTTGCCGTTGTTTATGCGTTCGCTTGTAAACTCTAGGATGGCATGTCATGCTAGAGAATTGGGGATTATTTTTTTTCCTCACTTGTTTTATTTGGTTGATGATATAAAATTTTACCGGGGTAACCCTTTACCCAAAAAAAAAAAGTTGTAAGTTGATTGTTGTTGATTGATGATGAAATTTTTAAAAGAAAATGATATGCTCTTAAGCATGGAAACCTCCATTTTAAGGGGAAACTATGGCAAAATTTTTGTAAGAATTAAACACTTATAAAAATATTTTTTAAACAAGTGTTTACAAGTGATTTTTGGTCATGGTTTTAAGATAAAAATTGGCATAATTTTTGTTATAAAAATTACAAGTATTGGAGGTTGATTTTTGATAAGAAAAATGACTAAGTATATATTTAGGAAAATATATATTTAGATGTCACAAAATTATGTGCTACTTTTATATTGATTGTATTAGTTATATTAAAATTAGGGACTTGAAAATAATACACCACACCAAAATACCAAAAATTGTAATATGAAATATTACCAAAATCACAAGAAAATGAATATATAATTTATACCCGAATATTGGACAAATCGGACAAAGGACATTGGACTATATATAAATATATATTCCGGAAATAAATTCGTAACTTAACAAATGTGACAAACGGTATTTTTGAAACCGAAGAAACGACAAAATATGAAATTTTTACAATTAGTATAAAATATATCATATTTTGTCAAAGTAGAGAATATATTATTTTTGAAGTGGAGAAAAATATATATTTTCTTAAACAATTTAAAAATATATTATTTTGGTGAAAACTAAAAATATATATTTTTCTAAGTTTAATCTTAAAAATATATTATTTTTAAGATATATATGAAAGTGTACTTATTTTTGCCAAGTAAAATTTATAGATATTTTTCTTAAAAAATTCTCTTAAAATATGTATCTTTTAAGAATATAAAGTTGGTGATTTTTTTTTTAAATTGTATAAAAATAATATTCTGGAAAATTATACACAAATTAAGTATAAAATACTTAATAAATACAAGAAAATACATATTCCTATACGTATAAATACATACCGGAATACACCACCAATACTTGGCAAAATACACAAATACAAGTATACCGATACTTGGAAAATATATATGTGAGAAATACATGACAAGTCAAGTTAAAAATATATTATTTTTAACGATATTCCAAATAATTGGATAAAATAGTTTAAGATTAAAATATCCTTATTTTAACTAAAAATTATATAATTTGGAATTATATAATGCACATAAATCGTATAACTCAAAGTATACTAAATTCCAAAATAAGTATTAATCAATAACTAAGACTAAGAATTGTTACACAACCTAAACATCTAATAAAACATAGCACGTGTGTAGGTAGTTGTACGACCGGTGGAAGGGATCTTTGAGATAAGAGACTGCTACGCAAATCAGTGAGTTCCTGTCCCCCTTTTCTTTTAACTGTTTTCGGATTTATAACTTTCGTGGGTGAAATACATGTTTCATACGTTTTCAAATGGTATGGTTAGCTAAGGAATGAACTGTTAGATCATGTGATTGGGTAGGCGCATACTTAAGACCATTAATCTTTGTATAAAGACCGAGGGGCATGAGTGATAGATCTATTTGGGTGTTGTGAACCCCACCCATGGGTCCGCGAGTTGGCCCATGTGGTGACTATGTCGTTCCAGCCGGGTGGCCCGGTACGAAATTCGCTATGTTTGAGCCTTCCTACACCACTGCACACATATTAATGCCCTTGCAAAACATTAATTGATATGTTCATAGACGCTTTCATACCAAGCTATCAAAGGAATACTTACAAATGTTTACAAGATAATTCGATCTCACATACAAA
Organism: Helianthus tuberosus; assembly: GCA_030545235.1. Taxonomy (NCBI): domain Eukaryota; kingdom Viridiplantae; phylum Streptophyta; class Magnoliopsida; order Asterales; family Asteraceae; genus Helianthus; species Helianthus tuberosus. Next base: position 36,834,331 of record CM060426.1, read on the forward strand.
ACACATGAACTCGCTCAACTTTTGTTGATGTTTTCAAATTACATGTATTTCAGGAAACTAGATGGATCTGGCAGCTTTGAGAAAGATTTCAAGAAGTAATATCAAGTTTGATGTCATCCTACTTTTGAAGGGTTTGGTTTGGATATCTTATCTTAGATAGGATATATAAATCAAAGCCTTGGTTTAAAAGTCTTTTGTTTAAAAGTCCTTTTATTGGAACTTATTACTTTTGGATGGTTTGTAAGTTAAACATGAAGTATGTTGGTTGAACCGAACAACTTGTGTTTGTATTATTTTAAAACTTATGAATGGATGAACATCATGTTTTAATCATATAGTTGATTATTATAAGTGAATGCAATGCTGTTGATCAAGTCACACATTACACGCTTCCGCAAAAAGTCAGGGTGTGACAACTTCGGCTCACCTGGGCTTTCTGTCGCGCCCTACTCCATCCAACGCCATCAGAGTTGCCATTCAAATCCTCCGATCAGTTCCAGTGCAACCATAGCCCTCGTCGTTCCCTCCGAGACTGACCGCCGCCGTAGAACCACCGTCTTTCACTGATCAGCGTTGATACCACTGTACCGTCCACCGCTCGCCACCCTTGCCTGCCGCCTTCGGTCACCGTGAACTACCACCAAGATTGTGCGGACATTTGGTATGCCTGTTGATCCTTTTGGTAAGCTTATGCTTAGAAGCTCCATAATATAACCCACCTCCGTTTGTTTACCCACCACTGCTAGGTTCTATTAGTTGTCTCCGGCAACTGGACAACTTTAGTCGCCATTGCCATTTTGATTTTGAGTTCGTTTTGTCCAGCGATTGAGGTAACAATCTTCTGTTAATAACTTATGTCCGGTATACATGTTTGTATAATCTGTTCGATTTTGGGCTTTTAATATTCCGTTTCGTTCCCGACGACTAAAGGATAAATTAATCTAAAATTTGTTTTTGTAAAAGGATGTACTTTATGTTCAATACAAAATCGAGTCTTGCTTGTTTTTTTTCTGTTTTTTTTTTTGTTACTCTATCAAGGTGTCTTGTGTAGGATTTGCAGGTTTTATATGTGGGTGTTATCTTGCATGTAGGAGTGAGTGTGTTATAATATATATATATATATATATATATATATATATATATATGAGTGTATGTGCTAAGATATGTGTGTGCTATATGGTGTACGCATGTGTGTGTAGTTGCATGTTTAGTTTTCATCTTTTTTTCTTTTTTCTTTTTTGGTTTATTTAATTGTCCCTATAATGTGTCTATTGTGTGTAAATTAATTTGGTGTGTAAAGTGCTCCATGTGTGTGTAAGTTTTATTTGCATGTGCATGGTATGTATTATATGTGTGTATGTGGCATGAACGTCTATTATGATATGTATGTATTTGTATATTTTGAGTGAACTCCATTAATTTAAGGTTTATAAATTAACATGGTCTCAACCTTTAGTCAATATATATATTGAATACAAACCACCGTTATGACTATCTAATTCAATTGTAACCATTACATGATAAAAGCAATGTGTATAGAATCTCGGTAAATGAACAATAGTGATTCGTTGTAATATGAATACAGATCATGAAGAATGGTTTGGTGAAATAGACCTAATTAGTAGGTAAATGTATAATGCTCTATAATGACCCGTCGTAAAATTAAATTTATATAATAAGTGATATAAGTATTAAAACGTATGTGTACTTTCATAAATTATCATGAGTAAGTTTGGTTCACAGTCATCGGGAGTCTCTTCAGTAAACGATTTAGTAAACATAAAATTTATTTTTAGGAACTAACATAGAAATAAATGCGGGATCTAGGTTTGCATAAGATTTGAAGAGGACCTTATTTGTGGAAGTTGTCTTGCTTGCTTAATTAAGATACGGATTCTTTGGTCTTCTCATCAGAGTTTTTTTTTTATCATATCTGTTACCTTGCAATACGGATTTTGTTTGTTTCCGTTTCAGTTTACATTTATTATTTAATAAGTTCGTAGTAGCATGCAATAGACTTTAGCAGTTGTAATCATTGTTGCATGTTCCCGTGACAATTAGTTTAAGTTGCATGTATATTAATACATGGCCTAAGTTTCTGTCCTCTGTCACCCGAGCATGTCTGGCTTGTCGTTTGGGCGTCAACGGCATGGCACTTATCGTGACGGTGCGTAATAAAAGTTCACGGCGTCTCTAGTTTGTGCTTGTGTAGCACCTGGCCCCTAGAGGCGTATAGATCGATCTTAGCGCTTAGTCTGAGTTTGTTGTCTGGAGATTGGAATAATGGGTGAACGCCACACTCACCATCTCATAGGTGCATGGACTAGCTAGCTATGTACCCGTCTGTTTAGGGTCATGGGTGCTTCCGTCTCACGTGACTTGGTTTGTTGTTATTTGTAGTCACGTAGTCTGATATCTGTTTCCGATCTGATATGTTTATAATATTGTCTGATATGCTTTGTATGTCTGATTATGTTCCGATCACGCATCGTGTTATGCCTCAGATTATGTTCAGTATTTGTTCTAGTATCAGTTTTGGTTATGTGTTCAAGAATTGCATATTTCTTTCTTTATGTCCTTTCTTTACTTGTACTATTTGATTTTTCCGTTACTGAGCAATCTCAGCCGTAGTTTTCTTTGTTGTGTTTTCTTTTTGTTGACAGGTAATCTGGGGAATGTTGGGAACTAGTGTTGATGAGAGTAAAATGCAGTTCAAGAATAAAGACTTTTATTTATTTCAATACTTTTAATTAATTAAGACTTAGGATTTCTTGATTTGTTTTCGAAACTTTTGGTTGTCTTTTGGATCCTACTTTTCTTTGTTAAACGGCTTGTGTTTGGTTTTGATATCTGTAATAGTGACACATCAGCCCTATTCGGGTCGGGGTGTTACAGGCATGGTGGATACGTCACTGGTACTTCCTATATATAAGTGCTCTTATCGTATTACCCATCGCAGCGTTATCCGGAATCACGTGATGATTATTTGTTATAATGAGACAAAGTACAAGTGAAACAAAGAACAATGTACAACTTTTGTTAACACAAAAATTACTTGGTTTTGTACATACTGTCGTTTACAATACATTTTTGTCACAAATTTTACTATCAAAAATGATTTGTTGCAATACTAAACTTTTTGCCATTTACTGGCTACAAAAATCTATTTTCATTCGACTACTCCTGTAGTTGGACAATGTATTGCAATACCAAACCTTTTGCCATAAATTTGGCCAACAAAACTGTAACACCTCAAAAACCGAAATTGAATATAATAAACTGTTTTGTTGTTTTATGGCATGAAATAAAAGTAAATAAGTTATTTTTACTTAGTTAAAACTAAAAGTCTAATAGTAGAGAATAAGGTTTGTAGTAAATGGGATAAGCTGGCAAACTAGAGGGACTAAAGGTGGAAACTTGGATTGAAGTTTGCAACTAAATAGAAAGTTCAGGAACTTATGTGTGGGTGTTAGTGTGTGTCGACACACATATGTGAGAAAGAAGGAGCTCTCAAACAATGTTAAATCCAAGAAATTGATGGTGAAAAATTTAAGACAAATCATGCATGGATGAAGAATTAGCATCATCCAACCTTAACAAACATATGGTAAGTTATAGAACTTAATTTGGCGATTTTGTATGAAGTAGGTTTATGATCAATTCATGAGATTGTATGAAATTAAGGATGAATATGTGTTAGAATAACCATATAGGACATGGATTATGCAAGACTTTAAGTAATTTGATGTTTTGTTACAAAACCCACTTATGGTGGTAAGGATGGTGATATGAATGAATTATCCATGTTCAATTTTTGTGTAAGTTTGACATATGATGTGGTATATGATGAATTCTTGTTAGATAAATTGAGCATGATATGAGTTTACTTGATGTTTAGTGGTGTTGATGAATGAAAGCATGAAGTAGGAAGTGAAGCATGAAATACTTATACATTATGCTTAGATAGTGGTATGCACACCAAGTGTTTGATGAAATGTCTATGTGAGATTACTAGATGAGATTGAATGAATGTAATGGATAAAAATGTATAAGATGTGGATGTCATGTATTTGGTGGTAATTGAACATGAGAAATGTATTTTAGATGGAATACATGTATGATTTTTGGTTGGTTATATGAATTGGTAAAAAGTGTGCATTAGAAGGTTGTACTCTATGTTGGAGTGGTATGATGTTCACCATATGTTTGAATAAATTTAATTGAAATTATGGTGTAAATGTACACTAAATGTGAAGCATATGAGATTTGTATAAAGGAGTAATATTGGAATGATATTGGTTTAGCTAATATTTGCTATAGTATTAGTTGTAGAGATATGAAAATGCTAGTATGAGTGGAATGGATTACATATATGTGTGCGTGTAAGTAATTATATGCCCGTATGTATGTCCTAGAACATGAGTATGAAATGCATATAGTGTTATTAGTATGGTTAACTTTATCAACATAAACGTATGGTTATAAGGATGAAAACTCGTATGCTTAATAGTTCACTTTCTAGAAAGTCAACGAAGGTGATAATAGTACGGTAGGCTTCCTAACATGAATGTAAGACTTGGGAACTCATACGGTACATGTTATACCATTATGTGTTGTGCATGATGACATGTAGAATTATATGAGCTTGAAAAGATGTGATTGTTGATCTATGCCTTATGTTGTTAAAATTGATTAATGAAACTCTAATGTAAGATATGAATTGGAAATGATGGATGATATGTATGAGTTTGTATGCTAACCAAGAATATGGATGTGGTGACATGAAAGGATATGAACCACATTAGCACGGACTCAAGCATGGAGGGCTAACGGGTCAAAAGGAGGCGAGGAAGCAAGCACGAACACGGACGCTTAAGGTAAGTGAATTTCGATTCACTTCTTAGTACGTATAATAAATGTTGATATTTATGAATATGGCTTATCGCGTAAGAATATGTACTAATCAGAAATTCTAGGTTAAGTAATATTTTAGTAAGGCAAAGATTGTTAACTAAGTAGAAAGCAAATGGGTGAATTTAAACAGGTCGAATAATGTGCAACGACTCTTGATAATACTCTTTAAATGTGACTTAAAATGGGTCGAAAATAGGAAAAAGGGAATTATAGACTAATTGCCTATAAAATAGTTTTCAATATGAACAATGATAGTAAACAGGTCCGTATTTTAATTACGGACGCGTAGGAAAAAGAATCGAGTAAAACGGACTTGTATAGCAAAAGTTATGCAGGTTTTAAGTTGTTATATGTTAAAAAACGGAGCTGGGCAAATGCAGCAACTTGCTGCAACAATTCTGAGCAAAAAGGGTGGTCGCGCCACGCGACGACAAAGGCTGAGAGCCGTCGCGCGACGCGACGGTGTGTAATGCTGGCGAAAACTTTTTATTTAAATTGTTTCGCGCTGTTATTTCGTTTAAACTCGTTTTAAACGTTATATAACTGAAACGTTTCATGTTTTTATGAAATGTAGGTTTAATAAATGTACCGGAGGACGATCAAGCTCATCGAGGAACCGAACACAATCAAGAATCATGCTTCCGCACGGCGTCTCGTTGACTTTTAAACAACGAACTTATTTATATTATGTTGTAAACTTTTAAGTTGTAAAAGTTTTAAATCACTCGTATTTTTTTAAGGATCCTTATTCTTAATTACATTCTTATTTTAGTTATAAATACGAAAACCGTTAAAATATAACAAGGGTGTTACAAGATGATCCTTGAATGCGGTCTAGGACCGGCACCAAGTCATGTAATAAGACAAATTGACCCCAGGTACATAAATTTAACATGTGGGTGCATGTAATGGTAAAATCTATCAAGTGAAGGAAAACTTTAAATGAAATATAATAATAGAATGGTAATGAAGTTTTGAAAATGTTACACGTGCCGAAACCTAATTCTTCGGACATAAGGTGACGATTACACGAAGACGCGAAACTAGTATGTGGATTGTGTACCTGGCCAGTACACAAGAAACATATGACGTTCGTGAGACCGTGATAATTGTTACAGGTATGTCTGTTAGAATTAGGTATTAGGTGGACGTGAGGGTAAAGGGCAATGTAATACTTTCAGGGATTTGAAAGTACCAAATACACATGAGAAAGACATGAATGATATGTTAAAATCCGCGAGATGGATTCGAAACATGAAATGAATGAAAGATATGAATGATATGTTAAAAACCGCGAGACGGATTCGAAACATGAAAGAATGAAAGATATGAATGATATGTTAAAATCCGTGAGACGGATTCGAAACATGAAAGAATGAAAGATATGAATGATATGTTAGAAACCGCGAGACGGACTCGAAACATAGAAGGGAATGAATGATAGAATGAAAGAGCTTGAAATTCGTAAATAGGTACGAGTCAAATAAGTAAGACTGAATGACAAGAATGGAAGGTTTGGTTTATTAACCAAGCAAAACCGTCGAAAGTTGTACTAGTAAGAGAACATTAGTTGGAAGGAGTATTGAATAAAGTTACAGGATAGACACATTGTAACCTGACTCTTGAGAATTGAGGCGAATGACGGGCTAAGACCCGAGCGAATGGCTTAAATATATGTGAAATGGGAAAGTTTTTGCCATAAATGCTAAAATTATGAAATGACGTTATGTAAGTATGTTCGAACTGAAAGTAAGTACAACGTGTACTCCAACATGTATAATCAATAAGTAATAAGTGGCACTTGACTTTAAAAGGTCCAACAACCAAAGTTTGTAACATAATTAACTAAATGAAAGATTTATATGTAAGAATGGAATGTGTAATATGGTATAGTATGCATGTAGGGAGATTGTAAAAGGGTTATAGGTGAATAACCATTGAAAGGGATGAATATTTAAGTGAAATAAATTTCAAGAAAATGATCACAATGCTCGTCGAGTGGTACTGAACCTGAATAATGGTAACTATGGAAATTCTGATAGAACATACAAGATGGCAAGTACCGTTAGAAACGCTAACCTTGATGCTGGTCTTATTGGCCAGTTCATCTGAACTAGATGTTGTTAAAAAGGTGCACTTAGGTGGAAGCTTAACAAATGAACCTACACAGGTGACGCTCACCAGGAACTAGCCTTATGCAAGAATTCGAAATCCTAAGGTATGTATTTTAGGAGTGCGCACTAACTATTTGATGATTGTAAGAAAAATAATAGCCGAGAAGTTAAAGTGGTTAATGTGTGTCGGAAATGAGCAAGGTTTCGAGGACGAAACCTCCTATAAGGAGGGTAGACTTGTAACACCCCAAAAACCGAATTTGAATATAATAAACTGTTTTGTTGTTTTATGGCATGAAATAAAAGTAACTAAGTTATTTTTACTTAGTTAAAACTAAAAGTCTAATAGTAGAGAATAAGGTTTGTAGTAAATGGGATAAGCTGGCAAACTAGAGGGACTAAAGGTGGAAACTTGGATTGAAGTTTGCAACTAAATAGAAAGTTCAGGAACTTATGTGTGGGTGTTAGTGTGTGTCGACACACATATGTGAGAAAGAAGGAGCTCTCAAACAATGTTAAATCCAAGAAATTGATGGTGAAAAATTTAAGACAAATCATGCATGGATGAAGAATTAGCATCATCCAACCTGAACAAACACATGGTAAGTTGTAGAACTTAATTTGGTGATTTTGTATGAAGTAGGTTTATGATCAATTCATGAGATTGTATGAAATTAAGGATGAATATGTGTTAGAATAACCATATAGGACATGGATTATGCAAGACTTTAAGTAATTTGATGTTTTGTTACAAAACCCACTTATGGTGGTAAGGATGGTGATATGAATGAATTATCCATGTTCAATTCTTGTGTAAGTTTGATGTATGATGTGGTATATGATGAATTCTTGTTAGATAAATTGAGCATGATATGAGTTTACTTGATGTTTAGTGGTCTTGATGAATGAAAGCATGAAGTAGGAAGTGAATCATGAAATACTTGTACATTATGCTTAGATAGTGGTATGCACACCAAGTGTTTGATGAAATGTCTATGTGAGATTACTAGATGAGATTGAATGCATGTTATGGATAAAAATGTATAAGATGTGGATGTCATGTATTTGGTGGTAATTGAACATGAGAAATGTATTTTAGATGGAATACATGTATGATTTTTGGTTGGTTATATGAATTGGTAAAAAGTGTGCATTAGAAGGTTGTACTCTATGTTGGAGTGGTATGATGTTCACCATATGTTTGAATAAATTTAATTGAAATTATGGTGTAAATGTACACTAAATGTGAAGCATATGAGATTTGTATAAAGGAGTAATATTGGAATGATATTGGTTTAGCTAATATTTGCTATAGTATTAGTTGTAGAGATATGAAAATGCTAGTATGAATGGAATGGATTACATATATGTGTGCGTGTAAGTAATTATATGCCCGTATGTGTGTCCTAGAACATGAGTATGAAATGCATATAGTGTTATTAGTATGGTTAACTTTATCAACATAAACGTATGGTTATAAGGATGAAAACTCGTATGCTTAATAGTTCACTTTCTGGAAAGTCAACGAAGGTGATAATAGTACGGTAGGCTTCCTAACATGCATGTAAGACTTGGGAACTCATACGGTACATGTTATACCATTATGTGTTGTGCATGATGACTTGTAGAATTATATGAGCTTGAAAAGATGTGATTGTTGATCTATGCCTTATGTTGTTAAAATTGATTAATGAAACTCTAATGTAAGATATGAATTGGAAATGATGGATGATATGTATGAGTTTGTATGCTAACCAAGAATATGGATGTGGTGACATGAAAGGATATGAACCACATTAGCACGGACTCAAGCATGGAGGGCTAACGGGTCAAAAGGAGGCGAGGAAGCAAGCACGAACACGGACGCTTAAGGTAAGTGAATTTCGATTCACTTCTTAGTACGTATAATAAATGTTGATATTTATGAATATGGCTTATCTCGTAAGAATATGTACTAATCAGAAATTCTATGTTAAGTAATATTTTAGTAAGGCAAAGATTATTAACTAAGTAGAAAGCAATGGGTGAATTTAAACGAGTCGAATAATGTTCATAGGTAATGTAACGATAAGTAATTCGTAATGATTAAGGACCCGGGGTAAGGATTTCGGTCAATTATGTGGGAGAATGTTTTATGGACTTTTAGAAACTAGTTTCAAGTGATTCGGATGTGAAATGAACAAGCTATGCAAGTTTTAGTATTAAAATGTTAGGCTGAACTGGGCTCTGCCGTAGCTTACGGTAGCCACCGTAAGCTACGGTAGGTACTGAAAGCCCATCCTTCCATCGTAAGGCAGTAAACTGCCACCGTAGCCTTTTTGAGTGCCACCGTAAGCTACGGTAGTCACCGTAGCTTACGGTGGTGGCCAGTTTAATATGTATGATTTTGGTACCTTGTTCAGTCCGAATCTTTGTATTATTCTATGGCTTATGTTAGGCTCGGTGAACTTCCGAAGGGTAGTATAACGTATATATAGATCGTAAAAGTTATGTATGTTACTTGAATACGAATATGTAAGTATCTATACTACTTTATAATACATATAGGAAGGACTTCTTAAAGTCCATATAAATTCCCTTAAAACACCCCTGAAGCATAATGTACAAGCCTTTTAAGCACCATAAAACATCACTTTCCACTTATACCCTTATTAACTCAAACAAAAACACACAGATGATAATCCTACCGTCCATCACTATCATGATCCTATCTAACCGTTCATTAACTCACATGGATCATGATCCCCACAACTCTCCTACAATCCCTACTTTTGTACAGCTTTTTGACATTTGAATTTTGAAACAGGGTTTCAACATCGATTTGAGGATTTTGCTCCATCTTCTCTCTTTCTCATGTATATTGAACGACTCAATCTTCTCTCTTTCTCAGAACACCACCGACTTTGGAACAATAATTACGATTTTTCCGATTCAACAACCATCAGGTTTGTGTTTTTGAATCTGAATATCCATGAGTTTTGGAACAATAATTACGATTTTTAGATCTAGGGTTTCATAACTCACCAGTTTATGATCACGACTTTGGAACTGTGTTTTGCAAGGAGTTCTCCCTGATCTGAGCAGAATCCCAAATCTCAGCTACATGTATGCTTATATTTTCTACTCGATCGAGTGTGTGTGCATATGTATCTATATATGTATGTGCACTCGCTTGTATGTATGTATGTCTGTTGAAGAAAAATCTTATTTTGGATTTTTATTATTATTATTATTATTTTTTTATTCATGGGATTTTTGGATCTGGGAAAGGGTTAATTGTTAAATTTGCGTTCTCTTTGATCTGTAGGTCTTTTGTGTGGGGCTTTGGTGTCTAGATGAATACTTGTATTATAGCCCAGTCGATTCAAGATCAAGGGTTTATCCCAGTCGATTCAAGATCAAGGCTTTCTCAATGACACTAGATCGTGAATATCTCTCTATCTGACACCAGATCGACTCGGTTTGACCTCTCAGTACTGTTTTTTACCTATACATACTGTTTTTTGTTTCTTATTTGAGTTAGATCTTTGTAAAACTTTAGATATGTGTTGGGTTCTTCAACCATAGTGGTCGTGGGTGGAAGACATGATGAAGGCACATGACTTGATTGGTGGCCAGATTGGTACCTTTTTTTGAACTATATGGGGATAAACAAGTCCTAATTTACTGGTTTGGTGATCACCCTTTTCAGTTTTAAATCATATATACAAACAAGTTGCTTGTAGTTAGGGTTTTGATGATTGAATTTCTGCAATTGTAGGAATATCTATTTGTCGATTGTTGTAAATTTAGTGTGAGTTTTCTCTTCTGTATGTGTTGATTTCAGTTCATATGGATTCTCCCTTACTTTTGAGAAAGTAGACCTAATTTATTTGTTTGGTGTTCATGTTTTCGTTTTAAATTGTTTATACTGATAAGTTGCGTGTAAATATGGTTCTAATAAACGAATTCTGTAACCGTGGGAATATCGTTTATCTTCAAGTTATCGATTGACTAAATTACTGGTTAAATGATGTAGCCTGTTGGAACTGTCGGCTCCTGTTGTTGATTGGAATGAAGCAGAAGCTGGTAACATCATATCAACCACAGGTTAAATTACACCGGGTCAAGAACTGGCCCGAGATTACTAAGTATGCGGGATTGGTTTGTGCGCAAGCTCATCGTCAAGAACTGATTCAAGATCTATTTAAGGAATGGCAGGACCCGAATAGAGGCAAAGTGTCGGGTGGCATGATCAAGTATGCTATGTTTATGGCATATGCTCGTATGCTTTAAATTTCTGTTCGGTTATATGTAATATGTTTTCTAAGATCAATTTGTTTATGCGTGAAAAATAGGGAGCTTTTTATATCGTTCCGTAGAGCAACTGGGCAAAAACCGCAGCGTATCATCTTTTACAGGTATTTAATTCTTGCTTTTTTTTTACATTTTTACTAATATACTTATGCTTGATTATATGCTTGATTATAAAGGGATGGTGTGAGTGAAGGCCAGTTCTATCAAGTTTTACTTTATGAGCTCGATGCTATCCGTAAGGTAAATGCAGTCCTGTTTAATATTTTCATCGGTGTCATTAGTTGTGGTTCAGGCTTGTGCTTCATTGGAGACTGTTAAACTTTGTTGTTGTCAGGCTTGTGCTTCATTGGAGCCAAATTATCAACCTCCTGTGACATTTGTTGTGGTTCAAAAACGGCATCACACTAGGCTGTTTGCAAACAATCATAATGATCGTAGATCCGTTGACAGGAGTGGAAATATACTTCCTGGTATGCTTTTTTTATCATATCCGTCACTTATTGGTAACTTTATTTGATTACAAATTTATTTATCTTTTTTTTCCTAATGTAATTCGCAGGCACAGTGGTTGATTCGAAGATCTGTCATCCCACTGAGTTTGATTTTTATTTGTGCAGTCACGCAGGGATTCAGGTGCGTTTTGATGTGTGATTTAAATGCTTTTCTTTATTTTTATCTTTTTTTTATAAATCTATAACTTGTACTAAAAGATTATATAGTTATTTAGTAATTTTTTTGAAAACGAAAAGTAATTATATTTATATAAACGATCTGCTTTAGGTTTGTGAGCGTTTTTGACTTGTTTAGACCAGATAAATCATGCATGTACTGTGAAACTATTATGTTGGGTTTTTAAAAGTTTGTTGTATGTTTGATGTGCAGTACCACCGGCATACTATGCTCATCTTGCTGCTTTCCGGGCAAGGTTTTACATGGAGCCTGATACATCTGACAGTGGATCCATGATTAGTGGTGCTGCTGGTCGTGGTGCGGGTGGTAGAAGCACTCGTGTGCCTGGTGCGAATGCAGCCGTAAGACCTCTCCCTGCTCTCAATGAGAACGTCAAACGGGTTATGTTCTATTGCTAATCTAAATTTCTATAACATTTAGTTTGATGATTTTGATATACTTTCCAAGAGAAATCTATGTTTTTTTAGTTATTTGAGAATATTTGTTACATATGCTGGACCTTCATTTGAAGTCTCAAGTGATATTATTCGTACAACAAGCGAATGATGAATTCACCTTTGATCTTGTTGAGTAGTGTTCATTTCATAAATGAGTACTGTATATTATTTGACTACAAAATGATAATTATATTTAATGTCTTTCACTTGCCATTAGCACCTTTGATTGCATAGAGTTGGATATGCTCATGTCTATTGTAGGATTACATGTTTAGATGTGAAATCTATGACCTTATCCACTATAACGGATGGAATAGCATGTAAATGAGCTTGATATTGATAAATGAGTCTGAAGTTGACAGTTTTTATTATTTTTTTTAACGAAGGTCTGGTTTGTTTTCTAACAAAGCTTATTGAAGAGCTGAAGGTAATAGGATTTCCATGGATCTGACATTGAGCTCGAGCTGCAACTATGACGTGGGATTGTATTAATCAACTTTCTCTTGTTAGTGGTGTTTTAACTTGGCTTGTATTGATCAATTTTCTCTTGTTTGTGGTGTTGTTTGTTTTCTGTTCCTTCTACCCTTGTGGATTAATAAAATGTTTACCCTTGTGGATTAATAAAATGTTTCTCTTGTTGGCCAATAAAAAAAGAAAAAGAAAACCACTAGGTATCAATGTTTGACTTTATAAAGTCAGACATTAGCAATCAACTTCTTGTAGATCAACCATTTCACTTTCTAAGTCAACATGGTTTATTCATTCTTTTCAATCCAAAGACTCAAGTGCAAAAGCTGTTAGACCATGCGTAGTGGTTTTATCAATAATGCCCTCACCATGGGGCGTTTTCTGCCATCTGGCAGTCCAGTCAGCATGGGGGCATTATTGGGCGTTATTGTAAAAGTGGCGTAGTGTGAATAATGCCCAATAACGTCCCTTCCAATCATTAAACAATTATTTTTTTTATAGTGAAAAGGATTAAAAAAAATAAGAAATCAAACTTACAGTTGGACCACTCCCATTGGCCAGATGCAATTTTCAGTTGGACCACTTCGGTGTTATTTTAAAAACGCCGGAATCAATTTTGTCAAAGAACACGCCGGAAAACGCCCGGGTGTAATGGGTGGGGGGGTGTGTTTCGGCGTTTTTTTTGAATTTTTTTTTTTTAAAAAAAGCCCCACTACGGGGGGTCTTAGAAACTACAAGAGTTGTGTTAAATTGTAGTATAAATGATTATCAAAAGCGTGACTGAAACCACAATTTGCGATAGACAAGTCTGAGATACCGGGTTTGTTATTGCTTTTATTAATCCTTTTGTCTTTTGGGATATGAAATAAGAGTTTGTAATTAATTATTCTTCTTCCTATATACATGTATCGAAAGTTAACATTTACCAATAATAAATTAGACTTTTGTTTTTTTATTGAATGACAATTGTGTAGTAAATATAGTTTTTTTTTTTATTGTAAGTTATCAATGAAATATTACATGAGGTTTGATAAACTAACAGAAATGAGTACAACATTGTAAATTATCGCCGCGGTTGCTACAACTAAAAAAATTAACAAAAGTATATCACCAAAGAATCGATAAACTAACAGAAAAACCAGTGTCAACATATCACGAATAAGAAAACTAACTTAAGCACTATACAATATATCACGAGACGACTGATAAACGGTAAACGAGTATTCTATTGTAAATCGCCACTCCCGCCGCATCGCGCGGGTAGACGACTAGTATATATATATATATACATATAAGTAGGTGCTTATAATTGTATATACAAATGTGTTTTGGCTGAGAAAAGACGGAAACTGTTTATGAGCTTGTCTAAGGTTAGATAACCATATGTAGTAATTAGTACGGTACGCCAATTGTGTTGTGGGCAAACGGGAATGTTTCTATGCATGAATAATTAGATTTGTGATAGGTATAAAATATATGAACTAGTATGCGTAATATGTGTAAGTGACCTACCTATAAGTACACGATTATGTGAAAGGGTATACTCGCGATGTAGCTAAACAAATGTATACGAACGGTTGACGTTCATTGAACGCATTAGAAGGTAGAATATGGATATGGATAAGGAACTTGTTCAATAATGAGCTTATGAGTGAATATTTATTACACATGATATAAGCAAAATAAGTTGATATGACTGACAAGCAAGTAAGATGATATATTGTTGTAGAATGTAAGAGTTAGATATTGTTGTTATTGAGAGACGTAGAAACATGATGTGTATGTGAACGGGTGGATAAATATAGAAGTGATTTCACGCGGTGAGTACAAATGAAAGTATATCAACGTTACGTATTTAAATGAGGCTATGAATCTTCAATACGCTGTAGAGTATGTGTTGCTGATTGTTTTGTTATTGAGAATGAAATTAGTAATGCAGGTAAGTAAGTGTTGGGCTCTTGAAGATTTGAAGCTCGATGTAAGGAATGAATCCGAAGAACATCCTATTGAAGTTTTATACAATGAATAATGGCTATGTGGTTTTTGATTATTAAGTAATTATTTAATAATATGGTATCACCATTTACTAACATGTTGGTTGTTTATGGTGACCGCTGAAAATCGGATCATCTTCATGAACAAAACAACGGGGATCGAGTCGAATACCATGGATTGTACGGGGACGTAGTCACATGTCGAACTCATACGTATTGTAATTTCCTTGAGTGGAGATGAATGATGTAAAAGAATTAAAAGAACACAATTCGAACGCCTCTCAAAATAAGTTGTAAAACTACAATGAAAAGAAATTTTAAGTTTCCATTTTACCGCTGCAATTATATGGTTAATACGTATTAGGGCGTTAGAAGTTGGTATCAGTGCCCTGGTTTGAGGGAAATCAAGTAAGAGGAGGTAAATACTTGAACTCAAACCTGTGTGCTCTTGTGACAAGAAACCCGTACAATCCGAGACTCGATCAAGATCTAAGAGTAGAAGCAAAGGTAAGTATGTACTTAAGTATGTATTTGAAGAAAACTAACAGTAAGTTATGTGTAAGGTAAGCATAATTGCTTGGAGAGGATGATCTGTAACACCCCGAAAATATAAAACTTTATATTAGAACTATAAAGTATAAAATAAACAAGAATAAGCTAACTAGGGTAAGTAACCTAGTTAGTCATAAATCTTGTTATAACTAAGGAACATGAGTTAAAACACTTAGAGATTAACATGGTTTTTAGTTGGAGGGCCAAAAGTGTTAAAATGGAAAACTTAATATTATTAAACTTAAAAATAAAATCCAAACACACCTTTAGATGTGTCTGGATCGAACAAGAACAGGAGAAGGGCGACCAACCCACCTTCAAACCCTAACTCTCACAAAACTCACAAATTGAAGGCCCAAATCAAGTCAAAATCGAAATCTGAATATAGATTAGTGATCACCTCAACGAAGGGATCATAAGGTATGTAATTTCCATGGAAAAATCTTCATCCAAATTTCTAAGTGAGTTCATGAAATTCGAAATTGATGTTGCATGATTGTGGTATGGATGATATTGAAGTGAAATAGTGTTTAGGAGTAAACCCAAGACAAGTATATATTGAAATCATGCCTAGCTCAAGTAAATTCAGATTTTGTTGATCCTAAATTCATGTATGAGATGTTTTTAGGGTTTTGATTGCTAAAAATTAGTGTTATGATGTCAAGAACATGCGTAAATTGAAAGCTGAATTCAAACAGCTCTTGATCAGAATTTACAGCCGACTTGTATTGGCTGTAACCTGAACAAAACATGACAAAAACATGTGTTTCTTGAGTCTAAAATGTAATACCAGGAAATATCTTTAAAACCCCACTGGAATCGCATTTTTTTGACGAAAATTGAGCGTTTTATGAATTTTTCCGTATCAAAGGTTCAAGCTGCGTTTTCTGGCAGAATTTGCAGCCCATTACGAATGTCATAACTCAATTTAGGATTTAGTTATGATCTCAAATTTTTACTGTAGATAGTTTTAAGCGATTAAAAGAATCGCCAATTGGAATTTCGTCAATCGGATAAACGAGGAGTTTTTACTGAATTTTTCCGTAAGCTGCAGTCAGAAGTGACGAATCTGATTGCAGCTTAGTAAATGAATTTTTACGAATTTTTTGTAAAGAGTTAGATCTTGAAATTTTAACACAAGGCCTAACCTCCGAGAGGTACGCCACATAAAAAAATCATAATTTTTGAAGACTTGTAAACAGGTTAAACAAGTCACCAAAAACAGCTCATTTTCAGTAATATGAAATGCCTAAATGAAATCGCGGCCTACTAGTTAGTATGTAAAATTTGATTTCGTTAAGAGTTCGGATGAAATATGCCTAAGTGAGTTCATTGAACCAAATGTGCATTTGAATATGTTGATAAGTCAATTGACTTTTAAAAAGTCAAACCGACCAATGATTAGATCGAATGATAATTTTGATATGGACGAATGATAAATTCGACATAAAACCCGTAGGATTGAATAGTCGTAAATGATTATGACTAATATAACCGTCTTACGAATTGTGATGATGATAGTTTGACTCTAGACAAGCTAGATGAAGACTTGGGAAAGAAGCGGGTCAAACGGATCGAGTACGCGGAAAAAGGACATAACCGGATGCAAGGTAAGTAAAACTTACACCTTTTAATAGGATACGTGTTTATTTTACAAACTATAATGTGCCTAATGTAATATCCGAAATAAAGGTTCCGACACGATTGATACAAGTCGGAACAAACATGAACGATGAAAACCATGGTTTTTTATATAAGGGGCGAAATGGGGATTTAGTCTAAGAATGAGTAAGAATTTATGAATTCTCGTTAAGATTACCTTATAGTGTAATCTAATAATGAGAATAGAAGCTAAGAGAAAAGAATCTAGTAGTAGAAATCCGAAATGGGTCGGATGGGTGAAATGGGAAATTAAAACCATGTCTTCATTCTAATTAACGTAAATGTTGGATTTAAAGTCCAAACGGGTCAAATGGTGATGATAACACCATTTGACAATATCGACTATGTGAATGTCAAGTAGTATGTAACAGGAGTCAATAGCAATTGGGTAAATGCTACGCCATGGAGTATTGGTTAACTAATGTGAGGCACAAAACGGGTCAATAGGTCGACTCGAGCCAGGTACGTAAAGTTATGTTGAAGTTAAAAGTGCCCTTTTGGTCAATAATTGGTGAGAGTCTCTAGTCGTAAAATAAGAAACTAGAATTGACCAAAAAGCCCTTAACGGGCGAGCTGGGTAAACGACCATTAGAGGTTGTTTAGAAACTTGTTATTTGATTTTGAAACCCTTGGATACATATAAGAAGTATGGACAAAAACATTTGCGGACGAATGCCTAAAAATGAGTTATTTGCGTAAAATGATTAGTAGAAGGGTAAAATTTGGATTTTAGTTCATTACGTAAAATCCACCACGAAAATAATTGTGGTGGAAGATAATTGGTTAACTAGTATGGAAATGCATGATGCGAAAGGGAAATGAAGAGTGGGATGCTTAATGCTTAAAACTCCACTAAATGGGTCAAAATAAAATTAAAAAGTTGAATGTAGAATAAGTGATTTGTAAGATATACATAAAACGGAGAATGTAAATGCGTACGCGAATCCCGTAATGGGAGTGGAAACGCTATTGCTTGATAACCCCGGGATGGGTAGAGAATGTAGCAACGACTCTTGATAATACTCTTGAAATGTGACTTAAAATGGGTCGAATAATAGGAAAAAGGGAATTATAGACTAATTGCCTATAAACCAGTTTTCAATATGAACAATGATAGTAAACAGGTCCGTATTTTAATTACGGACGCGTAGGAAAAAGAATCGAGTAAAACGGACTTGTATAGCAAAAGTTATGCAGGTTTTAAGTTGTTATATGTTAATAAACGGAGCTGGGCAAATGCAGCAACTTGCTGCAACAATTCTGAGCAAAAAGGGTGGTCGCGCCACGCGACGGCAAAGGCTGAGAGCCGTCGCGCGACGCGACGGTGTGTAATGCTGGCGAAAACTTTTTATTTAAATTGTTTCGCGCTGTGATTTCGTTTAAACTCGTTTTAAACGTTATATAACTTAAACGTTTCATGTTTTTATGAAATGTAGGTTTAATAAATGTACCGGAGGACGATCAAGCTCATCGAGGAACCGAACACAATCAAGAATCATGCTTCCGCACGACGTCTCGTTGACTTTTAAACAACGAACTTATTTATATTATGTTGTAAACTTTTAAGTTGTAAAAGTTTTAAATCACTCGTATTTTTTTTAAGGATCCTTTGTGAAACCTGTGTCACTTCAACCATCAAACAAATGCCAAACCAATGAAATATTGTATTTCATACTTGGGATTTGTAAAAATATGTGTATCGTTTACACATATCAACTCTTGTTCGTTTTCAAGCTTTAAATCGCTTTCTGGAGGGTTATACGCGCACTAATGTGCAAATATAACCAGTTTAGTGCAACGAACACTCCGTAATAGTAAAATAGGCTTAACATACCTTAAGTAACCTTTACATAACTTAGAAATAAGTTTTGAAGGCTTTGGTATGGCAAAATCTAGTTTATTCGCTTACAGGGACTAAACTTGACAAACTACGAAAGTATGCCAATTTCAACTGTAAGGAACATTCCGGAACATGACCATAAGTTAAACACACCTTAAATATCCTTTACATAGCTTAGAAATAGGCTTTGAGGGGTTAGGTGTGCTAAAATAAACTTTTGAGTCATTCAGGGACTAAAAGTGTCAAAAAGTGCACAAGTTTGCACTTTTACGCATAACTTACGTTCTGAATACATCCGGACATCCAAAAATTTATGTAAGCACTAAAATATTTTATTTTAGTGTTTGGCATAATAAAAATCCATTCGTCACGCCATTTGGATCGTTTTTCGTGCGTGTGCGCATTCCGTCGTAATTAACCGAACAACGCAATCGTACGGCTAAACGAACCGACATCCGAGATAGTTTTTTGCACATTTTAAGTTCCCTATACTTTAACTTCATTTTAGAGCTTTGAAATGGGGTTAACGGGCCTTAAACGCGTCGGAAATGACCTTATAGCACAACAGGGACCAAAATTGTAAATCTGCCAAACTTGGCCCTTGCGCACTGTAAGGGTTTATTTGTTACGGTGCGCAAGCAGTGTCCAGATGCAGAAAATCGATTTTGGCTGCTGTTATCTGCCCCTAAACATTCTCCAAAGGTCAAGTGCCACTTGTTAAACTCTTGTGGTGGCCAAAATCAGTTACCACAACATTCCGACAAGTGTACGGGCTAGATCATTCCCTCTTCTCCAAGAAACGATCCTAACGGTGAACCGAAATCTATAAATACCCACCTTGTTTTACCCATTTCCCTCACATTTGAATCAGATTCTACACTCTCTAAGTGGAAGTATATGCTTCCTACCTGAGAGTGAATCGGGTTCGAATCTTGCGGGGACCCTTCGTAAGTATTCCTTCGTTCTTTTATTGCTTTTCGAGTCTTTTCGAGTCTGAAAGTCAAACTTT
This sequence comes from Helianthus tuberosus, assembly GCA_030545235.1. Classification (NCBI taxonomy): domain Eukaryota; kingdom Viridiplantae; phylum Streptophyta; class Magnoliopsida; order Asterales; family Asteraceae; genus Helianthus; species Helianthus tuberosus. The sequence continues at coordinate 36,854,307 of CM060426.1, forward strand.
GTTTGACTTTCTGCGTTGACCAGTTTATGGTCAATGCGAAGTTCGTTTGAACTTCGCAACGTGAGTGTAATCACGTTGGTTATAGTCCCTTGGGACTATGCCTACTGATTACCACGTTGTATAGGGTCGTAGGGTAAGCGATCTAATAAATCGCTTATACCTTCGAACCCGACCCATTTGGTCGATCATTAGGATCCGACCAAACACATTAGGTGACCATAGTATATAGGGAATAACCTTCCGAGGTTATACCTTATGGTCGCTTCGTTTAAGTAGTTGTATGATAGGTAGTTTATATGCCTTAGGTAAATTACCAAAATGCCCCTTTGATGCCAAAATTCGTTTTAAACATATGTAACATAACTTTTATCATCTAAACTGATTTGACAACCATATTAGACATGTTAAGGCATATTTTACTTGTCATAGGAATAGTTAGGCGTTCCGAACGCGTTTTACGCGAACGACGCGTTAAAGTAGCATAAGCTACCTAAACGGGTCGTAATGGGTCACAAACACTTAGGTTAAGTTTCATTTTAGCATGAAGGCTTTGTTAAACCATATGACACGAGTCTCTATACTCGTTTGGTTTACGAACCCTCATTCTATCCAATCATCCGATTTAGGTCCGGTTATTAACATAGTTACCTATATTAGGTGCCGTTTGATATCCGCGATCTCTAGCATTGTTTGGTTGTTACTCAAGGACTACTAAGCAATCTCAAGTGAGTACATAGACCCCTTTTTTACTGTTTTCCAAACTGTTTTGGGGTGAAACACATGTGCCTACTTGTTACTTTCATGCTTTCCTGTTTTCACATCATATACCTGCTATGTTCGTTAGTACATTATAGTACATGATTTCATTGTGTTCATGCTATGTATGCCCATTGTGTGCGTACTTAGTACATAGTTTTACATTACATGCTATGTATGCCCATTGTGTGCGTACTTAGTACATCGTTCTACATTACATTTCATGCTATGTATGTCCATTGTGTGCATACTTAGTACATTGTTTTACATTGCATTTCTGTTGCATATGCTCATCCAGTATGTGAACAAATTATACTACATTTTGAACCGTTGTAACCTTTTGACTATGTGAACCGTCGTAACCGTTTGATTATATGAACCGTTTGTAACTATTGAACCGTGTGAACCATTTGTATCTGTTGACAGGATTTACATTTGACAATAGACATTTGACAATACATAAACATTTCTACAATTGTTAAACATTACTTTGGTGGTTTGGTTTGATTAAGTGATTAAGTAACGATGCGTGTGTAATATGATACAAGCATGGTGGATACGCCGCTGGTACTTCCTATATATAAGTGTTTGTATGGTATTACATAACGTAGCATTATTTGAATCATTTCAGTTTGAGACATATAACATTTTATACAAATATCATACTTTTCACAAGACATTGATTTGCCAACAAATTATCTTATACAAACACATTTTTACATGGTTATTCATTTAACCTGACATTTATTTATACATATCATCTGATCTTATCGTTTTTCAAATGATTTACAAGACAAAGCAAATTACAAGGTTCATGACTAAACATTTTCTCAAACATAAGTCATGAATCCTATTTTCACAAAACCTATGTATCTCACAGGCATTTTTATGCTGATGTACCTATTTTCACATGTGTTTTCAGGAGATGATGCATAGGACTTATCAAGACATACTTAGGCGGACCTGTGCCTTAGTGACTTAAAACGAGACAAGAACTAGTTAATTTTTGTTATATACTCTTTGTTTCTTGTTTAAAACAATGTGACTCTCTTGTTTGATAAATAAAACGAAACTTTAATTGCCATGGATTTGAAACAATTAATTCTGTTACAACACTCCCCTGACGTTTCCGCCACGTTTTGTATGTTCTACGTGGTCGGGGTGTGACAGAAAAGTTGGTATCAGAGCCAATGGTTATAGGGAATTAGGTTATTAGTAATGCTTTGACCTAGTCTATAACCTTCCTAGGACCCTAACGCGAGTTTACTTGCGTTTAGTCATAAAATAATACCGTCACCTATCCTTAGGCGACGACCACAACAAGAACATAAATTTCAAAACCGCTTTGAAAACTAATCATCTGTTCTAGGATGATTGATTACTAGGTTTTGAACCCTCTATTGTAAGGTTTTGAACCCTCTGTTATATGGTTTTGAACCCCTTTGAGTTTTCAAAATCTCGTCAAGGTTCTGGGTTTTAAATAATGTGAACACATGCAAACTGGAAGGGTGAATGCCTGTATTCTGGGTTTTCTGTCTAGGCAAGCACTTCGTATACATCTCATCAGACGCGAGACCAGTTGTGCTTACCTGGGAATTCTTGGGATGAGTGTTCACTTATAGGCGAGCATGTCTTCGCGATACATTATTTTCGACTCATTTACTTTGATTAGTCCCTGTGTGTCGTTTGTTTACCTGGTGGTAACAAACAAATGACCACTATCCTTGCTTTCATCAAATTTGTTTCATCTCATTCTTTTCGTCTAATTCTCTCACTCGTTTCCTTTCATGTTTCCTCTTTTAGAATGCCTCCTCGACGCGAAAGCCAGATAGCGACTGCCGAATTGGCAGAAATCATTGCGCACCAAATGGCTGCTCAATTCCAAAACCTCTTTGCTCAATGGAATCAAGCCAACAACAACAACAATGGTCCATGCAATTTCAAGAGTTTTAACTCGGCGAAACCACTCAAGTTTAGTGGTTCTGAGGGAGCGACTGGGCTTCTTCAATGGTTCGAGAGCATTGAGAATACTTTCCGCCACGTACAGTGTCCTGACAATCGCAAGGTCGAGTTTGCTTCGAGTGTGTTCCAGAAGAGAGCCCTTACGTGGTGGAACGGGGTTATGAGAGATCGTGGTGCAGAAGTTGCTCTAGCACAGACATGGGCTGAACTTAGGACCCTTATGATGAAGGAATTCTGTCCTCGTCATGAGATCAGGGCCTTGGAAAGGGAATTCGACAATCTTGAGCAAGACAGCGGTGAGCATCGAGCCTACACGGACCGTTATGAGGAGCTGAGTCTGTTATGCCCAAACATGGTCACGCCTTTGGATAAGGCAATAGAAAAGTACATTGATGGCCTCCCTGACTCAATACAAGACATTGTGACTGGCAGCAACCCTACTACAGTTAGACAGGCCATTGAGCAGTCTGCAACCTTGACTGAATCAAAGATCAGGAAAGGTAAACTTTTCCGAAAAGGTGACAAGAAACCGGTCGAGGAATCGAACCCAATCGAGGAATCAAAGACCATGGATGAACAGATTGGATCCCCTAAAAAGTCAAAGAAGCGAAAGGCTTCTCAGAACTTCGCCATGGTTACTCACAATGATCAAGCCGTCCCCAACCAACCAGCTCAACCCCCTGCTAGGAAGCCATACAATGGAACTGCACCCTTGTGCAACCAATGTAGCCTCCATCATCATACCAATGTAAAGTGCCGCAAATGCCAAACTTGTGGGCTTATAGGCCATACAGCAAGAGTCTGCCCAGCTGCAGTTGCACCAAACCAACCTGGCAACAATCCTGCTCAAGGTCGTTTTCTACCAGGTTCTTGCTTCAACTGTGGCGAGATGGGTCATTTCCAAAGAAATTGCCCAAAGCTTGCTAATGCAAATCCAGCACAGGGATGAGCATCTGACTGACTAGAAGACAACATCGTTTAGAAATAATCATGTCTTATGTATTAGTTTCTTTTGTTGTCAAGGTCCAAGAAACAGTTGTTATCGTTGTTTATAAATAAATCTTTTATTTACATTGCAATGTATTTATGTGGTTGCTTGTATAAACAACATATCTCTTACAATACCGACAATCAAGGAACCGTATTCCTTGAAGGACAGACTACCCCCAAACTTTCTTCCACTTTATAATATCTTGCGTTTCCACGAAATTCCTAAGTACCCGTTTCTTCTAAGGAAAACGAAGCACAAGGCGCTAGTTACAACACTGGACGAATACCCAAAGTACCACTATAAATCCTTAATAGGGTACCTAAGAGCATTTCCGTAAATCCTAAGATTATTGTGTTCCTTAATTCGAATATTACGTTTCTTTGAAAACAAAATCGAATTTTGGGAGATCTTCATATCTTTTCAGATAGATCCCAGAGGACATTGAAGTCCATTGACTGGTTTCCATATCCGTTCTCAATCGATAACAAATTTATAACAAATTTATAACAAATTAATAACCAAGTTAAACAACTATGTGATTATGTGCTTATGAACATTACAAGACAAACTGTGCGGACTGTGCAAGGAATTACGTAATTATGGATGCATACATAATTATGGAATTTAGTGCACAGAAACCACAGCAAGCTTTGTCATGTGCTTAGAAGTTAACTCTATTCATTTCCGTTTCTGAGGAAGCACCCGTCGAAAATGACTCCGTTTGTTCATTTACGTTTCTGAAGATTGTCCGTTGAGGAAATGAATATCCGTTTGTCTATCATTTCCATTTCCATTTCTGAGGAAGCACCCGTTGAAAATGACTACGTTTGTTCATTTTCGTTTCTGAAGATTGTCCGTTGAGGAAATGGATATCCGTTTGTCTATCATTTTCATTTCCATTTCTGAGGAAGCACCCGTTGAAAATGACTCTGTTTGTTCATTTTCGTTTCTGAAGATTGTCCGTTGAGGAAATGGATATCCGTTTGTCTATCATTTTCATTTCCATTTCTGAGGAAGCACCCGTTGAAAATGACTCCGTTTGTTCATTTTCGTTTCTGAAGATTTGTCCGTTGAGGAAATGAATATCCGTTTGTCTATCATTTTCATTTCCACTTCTGAGGAAGCACCCGTTGAAAATGACTCCGTTTGTTCATTTTCGTTTCTGAAGATTTGTCCGTTGAGGAAATGAATATCCGTTTGTCTATCATTTTCATTTCCACTTCTGAGGAAGCACCCGTTGAAAATGACTCCGTTTGTTCATTTTCGTTTCTGAAGATTTGTCCGTTGAGGAAATGAATATCCGTTTGTCTATCATTTTCATTTCCATTTCTGAGGAAGCACCCGTTGAAAATGACTCCGTTTGTTCATTTTCGTTTCTGAAGATTTGTCCGTTGAGGAAATGAATATCCGTTTGTTTCTCCTTTTCAATTCCATTTCTGATGAAACACCCGTTGAAAATGACTCCGTAAGTTCATTTTACGTTTCTGAAGATTCCCGTTGAGGAAATGAATCCCCGTTTGTTTATTCCTTCATTTCTGCTTCTGAAGAATACTCGTTGAGGAAAATGACTCCATCTGTTCATTTTTGTTCTGAAGAATATCCGTTAAGGAAATGACAGGATTATGCCTTACATATCTCTGGTGGTTATTTGACACAAAGTCACAAATAGACTCCTACGAATAAATTTCGGGATGAAATTTCCTAAAGTAGGGGAGACTGTGACACCTGTGTCACTTCAACCATCAAAAAAATGCCAAACCAATGAAATATTGTATTTCATACTTGGTATTTGTAAAAATATGTGTATCGTTTACAGATATCAACTCTTGTTCGTTTTCAAGCTTTAAATCGCTTTCTGGAGGGTTATACGCGCACTAATGCGCAAATATAACCAGTTTAATGCAACGAACACTCCGGAATAGTAAAATAGGCTTAACATACCTTAAGTAACCTTTACATAACTTAGAAATAAGTTTTGAAGGCTTTGGTATGGCAAAATCTAGTTTATTCGCTTACAGGGACTAAACTTGACAAACTGCGAAAGTATGCCAATTTGAACTGTAACGAACATTCCGGAACATGACCATAAGTTAAACACACCTTAAATATCTTTTACATAGCTTAGAAATAGGCTTTGAGGGGTTCGGTGTGCTAAAATAAACTTTTGGGTCATTCAAGGACTAAAAGTGTCAAAAAGTGCACAAGTTTGTACTTTTACGCATAACTTACGTTCTGAATACATCCGGACATCCAAAAATTTATGTAAGCACTAAAATATTTTATTTTAGTGTTTGGCATAAGCAAAATCCATTCGTCACGCCATTTGGATCGTTTTTCGCGCGTATGCGCATTCCGTCGTAATTAACCGAACAACGCAATCGTACGGCTAAACGAACCGACATCCGAGATAGTTTTGAGCACATTTTAAGTTCCCTATACTTTAACTTCATTTTAGAGCTTTGAAATGGGGTTAACGGGCCTTAAACGCGTCGGAAATGACCATATAGCACAACAGGGACCAAAATTGTAAATCTGCCAAAACTTGGCCCTTGCGCACCGTAAGGGTTTATTTGTTACGGTGCGCAAGCAGTGTCCAGATGTAGCAAATCGATTTTGGCTGCTGTTATCTGCCCCTAAACATTCTCCAAAGGTCAAGTGCCACTTGTTAAACTCTTGTGGTGGCCAAAATCAGTTACCACAACATTCCGACAAGTGTACGGGCTAGATCATTCCCTCTTCTCCAAGAAACGATCCTAACGGGTGAACCGAAATCTATAAATACCCACCTTGCTTTACCCATTTCTCTCACATTTGAATCTGATTCTACACTCTCTAAGTGGAAGTATATGCTTCCTACCTGAGAGTGAATCGGGTTCGAATCTTGCGGGGACCCTTCGTAAGTATTCCTTCGTTCTTTTATTGCTTTTCGAGTCTTTTCGAGTCTGAAAGTCAAACTTTGTTTGACTTTCTGCGTTGACCAGTTTATGGTCAATGCGAAGTTCGTTTGAACTTCGCAACGTGAGTGTAATCACGTTGGTTATAGTCCCTTGGGACTATGCCTACTGATTACCACGTTGTATAGGGTCGTAGGGTAAGCGATCTAATAAATTGCTTATACCTTCGAACCCGACCCATTTGGTCGATCATTAGGATCCGACCAAAAACATTAGGTGACCATAGTATATAGGGAATAACCTTCCGAGGTTATACCGTATGGTCGCTTCGTTTAAGTAGTTGTATGATAGGTAGTTTATATGCCTTAGGTAAATTACCAAAATGCCCCTTTGATGCCAAAATTCGTTTTAAACATATGTAACATAACTTTTGTCATCTAAACTGATTTGACAACCATATTAGACATGTTAAGGCATATTTTACTTGTCGTAGGACTAGTTAGGCGTTGCGAACGCGTTTTACGCGAACGACGCGTTAAAGTAGCATAAGCTACCTAAACGGGTCGTAATGGGTCACAAACACTTAGGTTAAGTTTCGTTTTAGCATGAAGGCTTTGTTAAACCATATGACACGAGTCTCTATACTCGTTTGGTTTACGAACCCTCATTCTATCCAATCATCCGATTTAGGTCCGGTTATTAACATAGTTACCTATATTAGGTGCCGTTTGATATCCGCGATCTCTAGCATTTTTTGGTTGTTACTCAAGGACTACTAAGCAATCTCAAGTGAGTACATAGACCCCTCTTTTACTGTTTTCCAAACTGTTTTGGGGTGAAACACATGTGCCTACTTGTTACTTTCATGCTTTCCTGTTTTCACATCATATACCTGCTATGTTCGTTAGTACATTATAGTACATGATTTCATTGTGTTCATGCTATGTATGCCCATTGTGTGCGTACTTAGTACATCGTTTTACATTACATGCTATGTATGCCCATTGTGTGCGTACTTAGTACATCGTTCTACATTACATTTCATGCTATGTATGTCCATTGTGTGCATACTTAGTACATTGTTTTACATTGCATTTCTGTTGCATATGCTCATCCAGTATGTGAACACATTATACTACATTTTGAACCATTGTAACCTTTTGACTATGTGAACTGTCGTAACCGTTTGATTATATGAACCGTTTGTAACTATTGAACCGTGTGAACCATTTGTATCTGTTGACAGGATTTACATTTGACAATAGACATTTGACAATACATAAACATTTCTACAATTGTTAAACATTACTTTGGTGGTTTGGTTTGATTAAGTAACGATGTGTGTGTAATATGATACAAGCATGGTGGATACGCCGCTGGTACTTCCTATATATAAGTGTTTGTATGGTATTACATATCGTAGCGTTATTTGAATCATTTCAGTTTGAGACATATAACATTTTATACAAATATCATACTTTTCACAAGACATTGATTTGCCAACAACTTATCTTATACAAACACATTTTTACATGGTTATTCATTTAACCTGACATTTATTTATACATATCATCTGATCTTATCGTTTTTCAAATGATTTACAAGACAAAGCAAATTACAAGGTTCATGACTAAACATTTTCTCAAACATAAGTCATGAATCCTATTTTCACAAAACCTATGTATCTCACAGGCATTTTTATGCTGACGTACCTATTTTCACATGTGTTTTCAGGAGATGATGCATAGGACTTATCAAGACATACTTAGGCGGACCTGTGCCTTAGTGACTTAAAACGAGACAAGAACTAGTTAATTTTTGTTATATACTCTTTGTTTCTTGTTTAAAACAATGTAACTCTCTTGTTTGATAAATAAAACGAAACTTTAATTGCCATGGATTTGAAACAATTAATTCTGTTACAACACTCCCCGACGTTTCCGCCACGTTTTGTATGTTCTACGTGGTCGGGGTGTGACATCCTTATTCTTAATTACATTCTTATTTTAGTTATAAATACGAAAACCGTTAAAATATAACAAGGGTGTTACAAGTTGGTAATCAGAGCTCAAGGTTTAAAGAATAAAGTGTTCGGTTCGAGGCTTGATCGCAAATCCGGTAAGTACATGTATAACAATGGTTTAGTATTATTAAAATGTTGAGAACAACACATATGGTTATCGTGTAATACACGTTATACCAATAAAATGATATAGAGTAGATATAGTCAATGAAATTACACGCATTGATGCGTATAGTAGAAAAACCTTGTATTATAATACGGGAATCCATTAATGTCGAAATTACTAACTGTTGTAAATGTTTTAGTTGAAGGACACTCGCATATGAAGATAGCCAGAGTTTAACAAATCGCGGATTTGACAAAGTAACGGTCCAAAGAACATGCTCATCAAGGACCTAAATCGCGTAGCGATAGCGAATAAGACTAATGGCAAGAGAAGCCCGTTAGGACAAGCATTACCAGGTGCACATTTTAAATTTAGTTGCACAAATAGTAATATGCAACAAATAAGTAGAAATTGAAAGTTGCATATATAGATTAAAAACATGGAAAAACCCGAATAGAAAATCTATTCGGGATATTGTTTCCAAGAGAAACAAATAGAGGCATTACTTACATGGGTGTAATGTGAAAATTATAAAAAGGTCATGTATACCAGGTACTGATCGCTTACTCTGGCCAAGTAAGTGGTGAGCACGTGGTACCATGAAGTTTTTATGATGGACATGCTTACATCCGATGTAGTAAGGACGGGGGTGAGTGCGACAAATTAAAAAGTACCCAAACGAATCAAATGAGCAAAATATTTGATAATAATGTAAACGCACAGCCGGGTGACGGAAGCGTATTACATTAGGATAATGAGCCCGAGTGAAGGGACAAAGATTGATGTAAAATGATTTAGATAAGTATTGGGAGGGGGTGTACTTACACTCGAACCCGGAGAATGCAAGCATGTAAAATGATTAAGATATGTATTGGGAGGGGGTGTACTTACACTCGAACCCGGAGAATGCAAACATGTAAAATGAATAAGATATGTACTGGGAGGGGGTGTACTTACACTTGAACCCGGAGAATGCAAACATGTAAAATGATTAAGATACGCATTGGAAGTGGGTGTACTTATACTCGAACCCGGAAAATGCAAATATGTCTCTAAACGGACCGTTGTTGCAAAACGTCAAATTTGAGAACAAATTCGGAATATAAAAGTGAAGCGAGGTCTTAATGCATACCGGGAGGGTTGCTATAATAACGACTTCGGTAAAACACCTGGTTGATGGGTAGGAATTTAAGCACATGTGTAAACCAAGAGACGTGAACGCAGGCTGAAAATCAAAAGATTTGGATTATGAGTTATGACTATAAAATTTTGTAAATAGAAATTTTGAATAAACATGTTCAACCATTTGAGGTTGAACGGGTTGAATAAAGAATAAAGTTGATCGTTTATAAGTGATGGATTTCACATTAACAAGTCAAACAGGTTGAATACAATATAATGCCGGATGGCACAAATAAGCGCTAGCCAAATAAATGTAGCGTTAAAAGCAAAAGAATAATGAGCCCGGTAATGGGACATAACCAAATAAGAATATATGCAAACCAAATAACAATGAGCATAAGGCAAACCGACGTATAAATGACGTGAGAAGTCATAGAGTCGGGAGAAAGATCCGAAATAAAATGATTATAGCCACGAACTACAGTCAAGGTTAACAGATCTTAAGTTTGAACCCAAATGACTCTTTAAACAAAAACAGGATGCCTTGACACCAAATATGTATTTTAAGAACGAAACGAGTAAAGAATGAACTACGAGATCAACATAACCTTTGGGGTTATAAACAATGGAAAGGTCTTTGAGACTAAAACGACCCACGAGTCATGACTAGAAATAAATAGATTATAAGGACCTCGCCTTAAAGAGGCGAAAAGTCTAATAAAATAGCCCATAAGGCTAAGTGGTAAAACCTACGGGTTAATTAGACAAGGCGATGGAATCAATTGAGAATCCTCGCATAAAATAAAGACTGTAAAAGAATAAATTTTGGACTGTCAATATCCCGGTATGGATAATTGACAAAAGTTAAAGAGAAGATGCTAAACTAAAACTTCGGTTTTGGTAAGAAATGACGTTTTTACAAATATGAATTCTGATAGACGTATAAATAGTAAGCATTAAAGATATAAGTCTTGACACTGATAGGTGCAATACGATATATTCGAAAAGTGACAATTTTGAAAATAAAAAGCTGACATAAACCTAAACATGACGTGATGTGATCACGGACACAAAAGTGATACAGAATATAACCACGTTGTAATATACGTTACTAGATATGAAATTATAAACACGCAAAGGGCCGATGACGGCAATATAGTATACCCGAATAACGAGGTATGAGGTAAAATGGTGACCAATCAGTTTAGGCGATAAAACAAGTTATAGTTAAAATAATGTTGTGACCTATGTAGAGCGTTTGTCAATGTAAAACTAGCGTGAAGTAAGTATGCTGACGGACTCAGTGACTGGATGGCCAAAAGACAACCCGGTCAAATAGGCGACAAAGATAGGAAATAAATGATAAAAGGTTACGGTCCAATAAAAACCTTATGCCGGAAAAGAAAGAATGCCTTGAAAAAACGAAACTGAGATGGTTAGGTCTAAACCAAAGGACCACTTAAAGAAGGTTTCGGGGATGAAACCCTTTTTAAGGGGGGTGGACTTGTAACACCCCGAAAATATAAAACTTTATATTAGAACTATAAAGTATAAAATAAACAAGAATAAGCTAACTAGGGTAAGTAACCTAGTTAGTCATAAATCTTGTTATAACTAAGGAACATGAGTTAAAACACTTAGAGATTAACATGGTCTTTAGTTGTAGGGCCAAAAGTGTTAAAATGGAAAACTTAATATTATTAAACTTAAAAATAAAATCCAAACACACCTTTAGATGTGTCTGGATCGAACAAGAACAGGAGAAGGGCGACCAACCCACCTTCAAACCCAAACTCTCACAAAACTCACAAATTGAAGGCCCAAATCAGGTCAAAATCGAAATCTGAATATAGATCAGTGATCACCTCGACGAAGGGATCATAAGGTATGTAATTTCCATGGAAAAATCTTCATCCAAATTTCTGAGTGAGTTCATGAAATCCGAAATTGATGTTGCATGATTGTGGTATGGATGATATTGAAGTGAAATAGTGTTTAGGAGTAAACCCTAGACAAGTATATATTGAAATCATGCCTAGCTCAAGTAAATTCAGATTTTTTTGATCCTAAATTCATGTATGAGATGTTTTTAGGGTTTTTATTGCTAAAAATTAGTGTTGTGATGTCAAGAACATGCGTAAATTGAAAGTTGAATTCAAACAGCTCCTGATCAGAATTTACAGCCGAATTGTATTGGCTGTAACCTGAACAAAACATGACAAAAACATGTGTTTCTTGAGTCTAAAATGTAATTCCAGGAAATATCTTTAAAACCCCACTGGAATCGCATTTTTTTGACGAAAATTGAGCGTTTTATGAATTTTTCCGTATCAAAGGTTCAAGCTGCGTTTTCTGGCAGAATTTACAGCCCATAATGAATGTCATAACTCAATTTAGGGATTTATTTAGGATCTCAAATTTTTACTTTAGATAGTTTTAAGCGATTAAAAGAATTTCCAATTGGAATTTCGTCAATCGGATAAACGAGTAATTTTTAATGAATTTTTTCGTAAGCTGCAGTCAGAAGTGACGAATCTGATTGCAGCCTAGTAAATGAATTTTTACGAATTTTTGGTAAAGAGTTAGATCTTGAAATTTTAACACAAGACCTAACCCTCCGAGAGGTACGCCACATAAAAAATCATAATTTTTTAAGGCTTGTAAACAGGTTAAACAAGTCACCAAAAACAGCTCATTTTCAGTAGTATGAAATGCCTAAATGAAATCGCGGCCTACTAGTTAGTATGTAAAATTTGATTTCGTTAAGAGTTCGGATGAAATATGCCTAAGTGAGTTCATTGAACCAAATGTGCATTTGAATATGTTGATAAGTCAATTGACTTTTAAAAAGTCAAACCGACCATTGATTAGATCGAATGATAATTTTGATATGGACGAATGATAAATTCGACATAAAACCCGTAGGATGGAATAGTCGTAAATGATTATGACTAATCTAACCGTCTTACGAATTGTGATGATGATAGTTTGACTCTAGACAAGCTAGATGAAGACTTGGGAAAGAAGCGGGTCAAACGGATCGAGTACGCGGAAAAAGGACATAAACGGATGCAAGGTAAGTAAAACTCACACCTTTTCATAGGATACATGTTTATTTTACAAACTATAATGTGCCTAATGTAATATCTGAAATAAAGGTTCCGACTTGATACAAGTCGGAACAAACATGAATGATGAAAACCATGGTTTATGATATAAGTGGCGAAACGGGGATTTAGTCTTAGAGTGAGTAAGAATTTATGAATTCTCGTTAAGATTACCTTATAGTGTAATCTAATAATGAGAATAGAAGCTAAGAGAAAAGAATCTAGTAGTAGAAATCCGAAATGGGTCAGATGGGTGAAATGGGAAATTAAAACCATGTCTTCATTCTAATTAATGTAAATGTTGGATTTAAAGTCCAAACGGGTCAAATGGTGATGATAACACCATTTGACAATATCGACTATGTGAATGTCAAGTAGTATGTAATAGGAGTGAATAGCAATTGGGTAAATGCTACGCCATGGAGTATTGGTTAACTAATGTGAGGCACAAAACGGGTCAATAGGTCGACTCGAGCCAGGTACGTAAAGTTATGTTGAAGTTAAAAGTGCCCTTTTGGTCAATAATTGGTGAGAGTCTCTAGTCGTAAAATAAGAAACTAGAATTGACCAAAAAGCCCTTAACGGGCGAGCTGGGTAAACGACCATTAGAGGTTGTTTAGAAACTTGTTATTTGATTTTGAAACCCTTGGATACATATAAGAAGTATGGACAAAAACATTCACGGGCGAATGCCTAAAAATGAGTTATTTGCGTAAAATGATTAGTAGAAGGGTAAAATTTGGATTTTAGTTCCTTACGTAAAATCCACCACAAAAATAATTGTGGTGGAAGATAATTAGTTAACTAGTATGGAAATGCATGATGCGAAAGGGAAATGGTGAGTGGGATGCTTAATGCTTAAAACTCCACTAAATGGGTCAAAATAAAATTAAAAAGTTGAATGTGGAATAAGTGATTTGTAAGAAATACATAAAACGGTGAATGTAAATGCGTACGCGAATCCCGTAATGGGAGTGGAAACGCTATTGCTTGATAAGCCCGGGGTGGGTAGAGAATGTAGCAACGACTCTTGATAATACTCTTGAAATGTGACTTAAAATGGGTCGAATAATAGGAAAAAGGGAATTATAGACTAATTGCCTATAAAATAGTTTTCAATATGAACAATGATAGTAAACAGGTCCGTATTTTAATTACGGACGCGTAGGAAAAAGAATCGAGTAAAACGGACTTGTATAGCAAAAGTTATGCAGGTTTTAAGTTGTTATATGTTAAAAAACAGAGCAGGGCAAATGCAGCAACTTGCTGCAACAATTCTGAGCAAAAAGGGTGGTCGCGCCACGCGACGACAAAGGCTGAGAGCCGTCGCGCGACGCGACGGTGTGTAATGCTGGCGAAAACTTTTTATTTAAATTGTTTCGCGCTGTTATTTCATTTAAACTCGTTTTAAACGTTATATAACTGAAACGTTTCATGTTTTTATGAAATGTAGGTTTAATAAATGTACCGGAGGACGATCAAGCTCATCGAGGAACCGAACACAATCAAGAATCATGCTTCCGCACGGCGTCTCGTTGACTTTTAAACAACGAACTTATTTATATTATGTTGTAAACTTTTAAGTTGTAAAAGTTTTAAATCACTCGTATTTTTTTTAAGGATCCTTATTCTTAATTACATTCTTATTTTAGTTATAAATACGAAAACCGTTAAAATATAACAAGGGTGTTACAAGATGATCCTTGAATGCGGTCTAGGACCGGCACCAAGTCATGTAATAAGAAAAATTGACCCCAGGTACATAAAGTTAACATGTGGGTGCATGTAATGGTACAATCTATCAAGTGAAGGAAAACTTTAAATGAAATATAATAATAGAATGGTAATGAAGTTTTGAAAATGTTACACGTGCCGAAACCTAATTCTTCGGACATAAGGTGACGATTACACGAAGACACGAAACTAGTATGTGGATTGTGTACCTGGCCAGTACACAAGAAACATATGACGTTCGTGAGACCGTGATAATTGTTACAGGTATGTCCGTTAGAATTAGGTATTAGGTGGACGTGAGGGTAAAGGGCAATGTAATACTTTCAGGGATTTGAAAGTACCAAATACACATGAGAAAGACATGAATGATATGTTAAAATCCGCGAGACGGATTCGAAACATGAAATGAATGAAAGATATAAATGATATGTTAAAATCCGCGAGACGGATTCGAAACATGAAAGAATGAAAGATATGAATGATATGTTAAAATCCGCGAGACGGATTCGAAACATGAAAGAATGAAAGATATGAATGATATGTTAGAAACCGCGAGACGGACTCGAAACATAGAAGGCAATGAATGATAGAATGAAAGAGCTTGAAATTCGTAAATAGGTACGAGTCAAATAAGTAAGACTGAATGACAAGAATGGAAGGTTTGGTTTATTAACCAAGCAAAACCGTCGAAAGTTGTACTAGTAAGAGAACATTAGTTGGAAGGAGTATTGAATAAAGTTACAGGATAGACACATTGTAACCTGACTCTTGAGAATTGAGGCGAATGACGGGCTAAGACCCGAGCGAATGGCTTAAATATATGTGAAATGGGAAAGTTTTTGCCATAAATGCTAAAATTATGAAATGACGTTATGTAAGTATGTTCGAACTGAAAGTAAGTACAACGTGTACTCCAACATGTATAATCAATAAGTAATAAGTGGCACTTGACTTTAAAAGGTCCAACAACCAAAGTTTGTAACATAATTAACTAAATGAAAGATTTATATGTAAGAATGGAATGTGTAATATGGTATAGTATGCATGTAGGGAGATTGTAAAAGGGTTATAGGTGAATAACCATTGAAAGGGATGAATATTTAAGTGAAATAAATTTCAAGAAAATGATCACAATGCTCGTCGAGTGGTACTGAACCTGAATAATGGTAACTGTGGAAATTCTGATAGAACATACAAGATGGCAAGTACCGTTAGAAACGCTAACCTTGATGCTGGTCTTATTGGCCAGTTCATCTGAACTAGATGTTGTTAAAAAGGTGCACTTAGGTGGAAGCTTAACAAATGAACCTACACTGGTGACGCTCACCAGGAACTAGCCTTATGCAAGAATTCGAAATCCTAAGGTATGTATTTTAGGAGTGCGCACTAACTATTTGATGATTGTAAGAATAATAATAGCCGAGAAGTTAAAGTGGTTAATGTGTGTCGGAAATGAGCAAGGTTTCGAGGACGAAACCTCCTATAAGGAGGGTAGACTTGTAACACCCCAAAAACCGAATTTGAATATAATAAACTGTTTTCTTGTTTTATGGCATGAAATAAAAGTAACTAAGTTATTTTTACTTAGTTAAAACTAAAAGTCTAATAGTAGAGAATAAGGTTTGTAGTAAATGGGATAAGCTGGCAAACTAGAGGGACTAAAGGTGGAAACTTGGATTGAAGTTTGCAACTAAATAGAAAGTTCAGGAACTTATGTGTGGGTGTTAGTGTGTGTCGACACACATATGTGAGAAAGAAGGAGCTCTCAAACAATGTTAAATCCAAGAAATTGATGGTGAAAAATTTAAGACAAATCATGCATGGATGAAGAATTAGCATCATCCAACCTGAACAAACACATGGTAAGTTGTAGAACTTAATTTGGTGATTTTGTATGAAGTAGGTTTATGATCAATTCATGAGATTGTATGAAATTAAGGATGAATATGTGTTAGAATAACCATATAGGACATGGATTATGCAAGACTTTAAGTAATTTGATGTTTTGTTACAAAACCCACTTATGGTGGTAAGGATGGTGATATGAATGAATTATCCATGTTCAATTCTTGTGTAAGTTTGATGTATGATGTGGTATATGATGAATTCTTGTTAGATAAATTGAGCATGATATGAGTTTACTTGATGTTTAGTGGTGTTGATGAATGAAAGCATGAAGTAGGAAGTGAATCATGAAATACTTGTACATTATGCCTAGATAGTGGTATGCACACCAAGTGTTTGATGAAATGTCTATGTGAGATTACTAGATGAGATTGAATGCATGTTATGGATAAAAATGTATAAGATGTGGATGTCATGTATTTGGTGGTAATTGAACATGAGAAATGTATTTTAGATGGAATACATGTATGATTTTTGGTTGGTTATATGAATTGGTAAAAAGTGTGCATTAGAAGGTTGTACTCTATGTTGGAGTGGTATGATGTTCACCATATGTTTGAATAAATTTAATTGAAATTATGGTGTAAATGTACACTAAATGTGAAGCATATGAGATTTGTATAAAGGAGTAATATTGGAATGATATTGGTTTAGCTAATATTTGCTATAGTATTAGTTGTAGAGATATGAAAATGCTAGTATGAATGGAATGGATTACATATATGTGTGCGTGTAAGTAATTATATGCCCGTATGTGTGTCCTAGAACATGAGTATGAAATGCATATAGTGTTATTAGTATGGTTAACTTTATCAACATAAACGTATGGTTATAAGGATGAAAACTCGTATGCTTAATAGTTCACTTTCTGGAAAGTCAACGAAGGTGATAATAGTACGGTAGGCTTCCTAACATGCATGTAAGACTTGGGAACTCATACGGTACATGTTATACCATTATGTGTTGTGCATGATGACATGTAGAATTATATGAGCTTGAAAAGATGTGATTATTGATCTATGCCTTATGTTGTTAAAATTGATTAATGAAACTCTAATGTAAGATATGAATTGGAAATGATGGATGATATGTATGAGTTTGTATGCTAACCAAGAATATGGATGTGGTGACATGAAAGGATATGAACCACATTAGCACGGACTCAAGCATGGAGGGCTAACGGGTCAAAAGGAGGCGAGGAAGCAAGCACGAACACGGACGCTTAAGGTAAGTGAATTTCGATTCACTTCTTAGTACGTATAATAAATGTTGATATTTATGAATATGGCTTATCTCGTAAGATTATGTACTAATCAGAAATTCTAGGTTAAGTAATATTTTAGTAAGGCTAAGATTGTTAACTAAGTAGAAAGCAAATGGGTGAATTTAAACGGGTCGAATAATGTTCATAGGTAATGTAACGATAAGTAATTCGTAATGATTAAGGACCCGGGGTAAGGATTTCGGTCAATTATGTGGGAGAATGTTTTATGGACTATTAGAAACTAGTTTCAAGTGATTCGGATGTGAAATGAACAAGCTATGCAAGTTTTAGTATTAAAATGTTAGGCTGAACTGGGCTCTACCGTAGCTTATGGTAGCCACCGTAAGCTACGGTAGGTACTGAAGGCCCATCCTTCCATCGTAAGGCTGTAAACTGCCACCGTAGCCTTTTTGAGTGCCACCGTAAGCTACGGTAGTCACCGTAGCTTACGGTGGTGGCCAGTTTAATATGTATGATTTTGGTACCTTGATCATTCCGAATCTTTGTATTATTCTATGGCTTATGTTAAGGCTCGGTGAACTTCCGAAGGGTAGTATAACCTATATATAGATCGTAAAAGTTATGTATGTTACTTGAATACGAATATGTAAGTGTATATATATATATATATATATATATATATATATATATATATATATAAGTAGGTGCTTATAATTGTATATACAAATGTGTTTTGCCTGAGAAAAGACGGAAACTGTTTATGAGCATGTCTAAGGTTAGATAACCATATGTAGTAATTAGTACGGTACGCCAATTGTGTTGTGGGCAAACGGGAATGTATCTATGCATGAATAATTAGATTTGTGATAGGTATAAAATATATGAACTAGTATGTGTAATATGTGTAAGTGACATACCTATAAGTACACGATTATGTGAAAGGGTATACTCGCGATGTAGCTAAACAAATGTATACGAACGGTTGACGTTCATTGAATGCGTTAGAGGGTAGAATATGGATATGGAGAAGGAACTTGTTTAATAATGAGCTTATGAGTGAATATTTATTACACATGATATAAGCAAAATAAGTTGATATGACCGACAAGCAAGTAAGATGATATATTGTTGTAGAATGTAAGAGTTAGATATTGTTGTTATTGAGAGACGTAGAAACATGATGTGTATGTGAACGGGTGGATAAATATAGAAGTGATTTCACGCGGTGAGTTCAAATGAAAGTATATCAACGTTACGTATTTAAATGAGGCTTTGAATCTTCAATACGCTGTAGAGTATGTGTTGCTGATTGTTTTGTTATTGAGAATGAAATTAGTAATGCAGGTAAGTAAGTGTTGGGCTCTTGAAGATTTGAAGCTCGGTGTAAGGAATGAATCCGAAGAACATCCTATTGAAGTTTTATACAATGAATAATGGCTATGTGGTTTTTGATTATTAAGTAATTATTTAATAATACGGTATCACCATTTACTAACATGTTGGTTGTTTATGGTGACCGCAGATAATCGGATCATCTTCATGAACAAAACAACGGGGATCGAGTCGAATACCATGGATTGTTCGGGGACGTAGTCACATGTCGAAATCATACGTATTGTAATTTCCTTGAGTGGAGATGAATGATGTAAAAGAATTAAAAGAACACAATTCGATCGCCTTTCTAAATAAGTTGTAAAACTACAAAGAAAAGAAATTTTAAGTTTCCATTTTTCCGCTGCAATTATATGGTTAATACGTATTAGGGCGTTACAAAAACCTATGTCACTCATCAACATTATTGTTGACCCTCTATTTTCACATATGTTTCAGGTATCGACATTTCAAACATGCTACATATAGGAACACACTCGGGTCTTAGATTGCTTTTAAATATAAAAACAATTACTTGTTCTCCTCTGTGTTTGTAAAACAATGTAATTAATATAATAAAACTTTAGTACCATGTGTTATGAGCAATTTGTAACGTGACTCCCCCAACAATTCTCCTCGGGTTGTACACGCGGTCGGGGTGTTACATTAGGGCCCTTCCTTGGCCGTGAATTTAGGGGATGGGCGGGAGGATTAGATTGTTGAGTGTGTTAACAAATGGTGATTTTAAATGATGTTGATTACTAGATATTTATGTAATTAGAATCACTAGAATACTTAGGAACCTAATTAGGTATTAGTACACTAGTCACCATTAACTAGTTCATTAGAATTTTCTTTGTAGGCGATTTGGTGAAAAACAGTTATAATTTACGCTATTTATGTAACACCTGTGTCATTTCAACCATCAAACAAATGCCAAACCAATGAAATATTGTATTTCATACTTTGGACTCGTATAAATATGTGTATCTTTTGCACATATCAACTCTTGTTCGATTTCAAACTCTAAATCGCTTTCTGGAAGGTTATACGCGCACTAATGCGTAAATATAACCAGTTTAATGCAACAAACACTCCGGAATAGTGAAATAGGTTTAACATACCTTAAATAACCTTTACATAACTTAGATATAAGTTTTGGAAGGTTTGATGTGGTGAAATCAAAGTTATATCGCTTACAGGGACTAAAGTTGACAAACTGCGAAAGTATGCCAATTTGAACTGTAACAGACATTCCGGAACATGACCATAAGTTAAACATACCATAAATATCCTTTACATAGCTTAGAAATAGGCTTTGAGGGGTTCGGTGTGCTAAAATAAACTTTTGGATCATTCAGGGACTAAAAGTGTCAATAAGTGCACAAGTTTGCATTTTCGCGCATAACTTACGTTCTGAATACATCTGGACATCCAAAAATTTATGTAAGCATGACTATATTATATTTTAGTGTTCGCCATAAGAAAAATCCATTCGTCGCGTCATTTGGATCGTTTTTCGCGCTTGTGCGCATTCCGTCGTAAATAAGCGAACATCGCGTTCGTACGGCCAAACGAACCAACCTCCGGCATATTTTTGAGCATGTTTTGAGTTCCCTATACTTTAACTTCATTTTAGAGCCTTGAAATGAGGTTAACGGGGTTCAAACGCATCGAAAAAGGCCTTAAACACGTGCAGGGACCATTTCTGCCAATTATGAAACATTTCTGAATCAGAGAGGTGCTAGCGTAGCGTGTCACACCCCGACCGCGTAAAAAAACAAATCGCGGCGGAAACATCGGGGCGTGTTGCAACAGAATTAATGTTTCATAACCATGGATATCAAAAGTGTTTCGTTTTATTAAACATTGAGTAATTACATCGTCTGGAAATCTAAATACACTATTTAAACATAGTCTATCATTGTTATTGAGTCACTAAGGCCTTGTCCAGTCCTATGTGAGCATGCATCTTATCAATCGATATCATCCAACAATACCTGAAACATATGTGAAAACGAGGTCAGCAAAGAAATGCTGGCGAGTACATAGGTTTTGTGAAAATAAGATTCATGACTTCTGTTTAAGAAAATGTTTAGTCATGAACCTTGTAATTTGCTTTGTCTTTGTAAATCATTTGAAAAATAATAAGTTCGGATGATAAGTATAAATAAGAAAATAATGCATGATTAAATGAATAACCATGTAAATGAGTTTGCATAAGATAAGTTGTTTATAAATCAATGTCTTGTGAAAAGTATGTTATTTGTATAAAATGTTCTATGTCTCAAACTGAAATGATTCAAATAACGCTATGATATGTAATACCATACAAACACTTATATATAGGAAGTACCAGCGGCGTATCCACCATGTTTGTATCATATTACACACGCATCGTTACTTAATCACTTAACCAAACCATACCAAACAATGTAAAATGTCTATGTTTAAATCAATTGTCAAATGTATTGAATAATATGTCAAAGTATTCATGTCAAGATGTAAATCATGTCAAAATGTCTATGTCAAATATCCATGTCAAATGTCTATGTCAAATATCCATGTATGGCAAGTGAGATGTCTCAACTAAACCATATGCACAAAAACAAAGTATTGAAGTAAAACTTGGTTTAAATCAAAGTTATGTTTTGTGGGAAATACATGATCAAATGTCAATCATGTTAAAATGTTTACCCAATCGTTAACCCATTTTGTAAAATCGTTCTAGTCGTTCTTGTTTTAATTGTGAAACTACTTTATGGTCGATTCTCTAATAACATTCAAACCTTCTTGACGCGTTCATCGTTCCATCTCGCTCTCGCTCTCGTTCTTAACAAACCCTTACCAAAGGATAAGTTAATAATTACAGATTCAGTCGCTACCCACAACCCCCACACATAACAATGGGTGCAGTAAATAACGGGATTTGTCAGATCCTATGGTACCATAACCTAATACTGGTCGGCTTGATCATTGCTAATGAATGTCATCGGTCATGTAAACTACAACCAACAAGTTTGTTCACTTTTTGAAATTGTTATTAGTTTTTGAAATCATTGTATTCGTTCTTGAAATCATTGTATTCGTTCTTGAAATCATTGTTAGCGTTCTTGAAATAATTGTTATTGTTCTTGAAACCACATAGTAGTTGTTATTGAAATCATTGTTAAAACATTTAGCACATATGAGTCACCCCAAAACAGTTGAAAACAGTAAAAGAGGGGAATAATGTACTCGCCTGGGAGTGCTTAGGAGTCTTGAACAACTACCAAGTAAGCTAGAGGAGTCCCGGAAATCAAACGGTACCTAACATAGGTAACTACATAATTAACCCGGACCTAAATCGGAAGACTGGGTAGCAGGAGGGTTTGTAAACCAAATGAGTGTAGGAACTCATATGATATGGTTTAACAAAGCCTACATACTAAATGAAACTTAACCTAAGTATTATCGACCCATCGCGACCCATTAAGGTAACTTATGCTACTTTAACGCGTCGTGCGCGTGAAACGCGTTCGGACCGTCTAACTAGCCCTATGACAAGTGTTATATGCCTAAACATGTTACATAATCAGTTATGTGACAAAAGTTTAGGTTACATATGCTTAATTACCAATTATACATGAAAAGGGTATTCTGGTAATTTACCTAAGGCATATAAACTACTTATCATACAACTACTTAAACGATGTGACCATAGGGTATAACCTCGGAAGGTTATGCCCTATACTAGGGTCACCTAATGTATTTGGTCGGATCCTAATGATCGACCAAACTGGGTCGGGTTCGAAGGTATAAGCGATTTATCAGATCGCTTACCCTACGACCCTAGACAACGTGGTAATCAGTAGGCATAGTCCCAAGGGACTATAACCAACGTGATTACAATCACGTTGCGAAGTTCAAACGAACTTCGCATTGACCATTACTGGTCAACGCTGAAAGTCAAACAAAGTTTGACTTTCTGACTCGAAAAGCAGTAAAATAAGGAAAAGAACGAAAGAATACTTACGAAGGGTCCCCGAATGCTAACCTCGATTCAAAAATCTCAGGTATGAAACAATAGTTTCAACTTAGAGTTTCTCAAATCAAAGTTCTAGTGCTTTTAGCAATGGGGGTGGATGGGTATTTATAGGAATACCCGAACCGTTAAGATCGTTTCATGGAAAACGTGCCTTAATCCCATCCGTACATGTGTTGAAATGTCATGGTGTTTAGGTGTTTAAATTCCATCCATACATGTGTTGAAATGTCATGGTGTTTAGGTGTTTAAATTCCATCCATACATGTGTTGAAATGTCATGGTGTTTAGGTGTTTAAATTCCATCCATACATGTGTTGAAATGTCATGGTGTTTAGGTGTTTAAATTCCATCCATACATGTGTTGAAATGTCATGGTGCCTAAATTCCATCCTTATCCGCTGACTAAGCAAGTTAGAATGTGTGGTTGTGAATTAAACAACGGCTAATACATCGAATCTGGTCCTGAATGCGAAAAACGATCCAAATGACGTGACGAATGGATTTTTCTTATGGCGAACACTAAAATAAAATATTTTAGTGCTAACATAATTTTTTGGATGTCCGGATGTATTCAGAACGTAAGTTATGCGCGAAAATGCAAACTTGTGCACTTTTTGACACTTTTAGTCCCTGAATGACCCAAAAGTTTATTTTAGCACACCGAACCCCTCAAAGCCTATTTCTAAGCTATGTAAAGGATATTTATGGTATGTTTAACTTATGGTCATGTTCCGGAAGGTCTGTTACAGTTCAAATTGGCATACTTTCGCAGTTTGTCAAATTTAGTCCCTGTAAGCGATTAAACTTTGATTTCACCACACCAAACCTTCCAAAACTTATATCTAAGTTATGTAAAGGTCATTTAAGGTATGTTAAGCCTATGTCACTATTCCGGAGTGTTTGTTGCATTAAACTGGTTATATTTACGCATCAGTGCGCGTATAACCTTCCAGAAAGCGATTTAGAGTTTGAAATCGAACAAAAATTGATATGTGCAAATGATACACATATTTTTACAAATCCCAAGTATGAAATACAATATTTCATTGGTTTGGTATTTGTTTGATGGCCGTGGAGGCACAGGTGTTACATAGCGAGAGCCCTATGGGCTTACCCGTCGCGCTACGCGACTGCATGATCAGACCAGATTCAATGTTTTAACAACAAGTTGCAACCGATTGATCCTCCACCACACATTCTCACATGTCTAGTCAGCGGATAAGAACCATTTTTAGCTACCATGAGTTTCCGACAAGTGTACGGGTTGGATCATGGCACGTTTTCCATGAAACGATCCTAACGGTTACCCGAAAACTATATATACCCCATGCCTTTCATTGTTTTAAAGCACTAGAATTCTGATTTGAGAGCTCTAAGTTGAAACCATTGTTTCATACCTGAGTTCTTGGATCGGGATTAGCATTCGGGGACCCTTCGTAAGTATTCTTTCGTTCTTTTATTGCTTTTCGAGTCTGAAAGTCAAACTTTGTTTGACTTTCTACATTGACCAGTTATGGTCAATGCGAAGTTTGTTTGAACTTCGCAACGTGAGTGTAATCACGTTGGTTATAGTCCCTTGGGACTATGCCTACTGATTTCCACGTTGTCTAGGGTCGTAGGGTAAGCGATCTAATAAATCGCTTATACCTCGAACCCGACCCAGTTTGGTCGATCATTAGGATCCTACCAAATACATTAGGTGACCCTAGTATAGGGCATAACCTTCCGATGTTATACCCTATGGTCACATCGTTTAAGTAGTTGTATGATAGGTAGTTTATATGCCTTAGGTAAATTACCAGAATACCCTTTTCAAGTATAATTGGTAATTAAGCATATGTAACCTAAACTTTTGTCACATAACTGATTATGTAACATGTTTAGGCATATAACACTTGTCATAGGGCTAGTTAGGCGGTCCGAACGCGTTTCACGCGAACGACACGTTAAAGTAGCATAAGCTACCTAAACGGGTCGTAATGGGTCGTAAACACTTAGGTTAAGTTTCATTTAGTATGTAGGCTTTGTTAAACCAAATGACACGAGTCTCTACACTCGTTTGGTTTACAAACCCTAATGCTACCCGATCTTCCGATTTAGGTCCGGATTATTAATGTAGTTACCTATAGTAGGTGCCGTTTGATTCCGTGATCTCTAGCTTTGCTTGGTGGTTATCCTAGGACTTCTGAGCAATCTCAAGTGAGTACATAGACCCCTCTTTTAATGTTTTCTAAACTGTTTTGGGGTGGAACACATGTGCCTACTTGTTACATTCACGCTTTCCCGTTTTCACATCATATACCTGCTATGTTCGTTAGTACATTATAGTACATGATTTTATGACATTTCATGCTAGGTGTGCCCAATTGTGTGCATTACTTAGTACATCGTTTTACATGACATTTTGACATAGACATTTGACATAGACATTTCGGCATAGACATTTTACATGATTGACATTTGATCATGCATTTCCCACAAAACATAACTTTGATTTAAACCAAGTTTTACTTCAATACTTTGTTCTTGTGCATATGGTTTAGTTGAGACATTTCACTTGCCATACATGACATTCTGACATAGACATTTGACATGGATATTTGACATAGACATTTTGATATAATTTACATCTTGACATGAACACTTTGACATATTACCCAATACATTTGACAATTGATTTAATCATAGACTTCTTACATTGGTCGGTTTGGTTTGATTAAGTGATTAAGTAACGATGCGTGTGTAATATGATACAAGCATGGTGGATACGCCGCTGGTACTTCCTATATATAAGTGTTTGTATGGTATTACATATCATAGCGTTATTTGAATCATTTCAGTTTGAGACATAGAACATTTTATACAAATAACATACTTTTCACAAGACATTGATTTATAAACATCTTATCTTATGCAAACATATTTTACTTGGTTATTCATTTAACCTTACATTTATTTATACTTATCATCTGATCTTATCGATTTTCAAATGATTTACAAAGCAAAGCAAATAACAAGGTTCATGACTAAACATTTTCTCAAACATAATTCATGAAACCTATTTTCACAAAACCTATGTATCTCACAGGCATTTTTATGCTGACGTACCTATTTTCACATGTGTTTTTCAGGAGCTGTTGCATAAGATGATCAAGATACACATAGGCAGACTTGGGCTTTAGTGACAATAAAAGATGCAAGACTAGTTAATTATGTTGTATTTCTTTGTTTGTTAAGACATTGTAACACTTGTAATCAATAAAACGAAACTTCAATTGCCATGGATTTGAAACAATTAATTCTGTTACAACACTCCCCGACATCTCCGCCACGTTTGTATGTTCTACGTGGTCGGGGTGTGACAGAAAAGATGGTATCAGAGCCAATGGTTATAGGGAATTAGGTTATTAGTAATGCTTTGACCTAGTCTATAACCTTCTTAGGACCCTAACGCGAGTTTACTTGCGTTTAGTCATAAAACAATACCGTCACCTATCCTTAGGCGACTACCACAACAAGAACATAAATTTCAAAACCGCTCTGAAAACTAATCATCTGTTCTAGGATGATTGATTACAAGGTTTTGAACCCTCTATTGTAAGGTTTTGAACCCTCTGTTATATGGTTTTGAACCCCTTTGAATTTTTAAAATCTCGTCAAGGTTTTGGGTTTTAAATAATGTGAACACGTGCAAACTGGAAGGGTGAATGCCTGTATTCTGGGTTTTCTGTCTAGGCAAGCACTTCGTATACATCTCATCAGACGCGAGACCAGTTGTGCTTACCTGGGAATTCTTGGGATGAGTGTTCACTTATAGGCGAGCATGTCTTCGCGATACATTATATTGACCCGTTTACTTTGATTAGTCACTGTCTCATTTGTTTGCCTTTGGTAACAAACAAATGGTCACAATCTACATGCCTTGTCATTTTCTATTGACTATCTTTAGCTTGTTTCCTTCTATGTCTTCCATTTTCTTCATTTTGCCTCTTCATCGCAACAAGACTCGAGTGTCCGGACCAGGTGCTACAATTGCCCAACAAATAGGCGTCGTACTCCAGAAGACCGTTGATTTAGCTATCACCATGACTCATCTCAGGGATGAAGCCGTGCAAGGGAACCGCTCCTTGGAGAAATCAATGCAACCGTCATCATCCAAATTAAATACCTTGTTTCAAATGTACCCACGGTGGACGATGGAGACATTTGGTTAACATGTGTCGCTTTGCAATCCAAAGCAAAGCTATTACAAATCCTGCTGCTACTCAACCTTCAAACTCTGCTTCATATGTCGCTTGGCATATCTGGCGCCTCAACCTCATGAACTTTCTACCTTGTGTATCGACTTAAACACGCCTAGTGCAAGGTGTCGAAGCACCTCTCGTTACACAAATTCCAAAATCCATGAAGGATCTTTCTATCCTCATAATCAGATCCTTGTGGATGAATATCATTCATCGGAGTCCTTAATTGAATTATTCGTATGCCTTAATACGTAAATTACGATTCAATAAGGATAAAGCCGAATTCTTATTAAGATCTTGCTAACTTCATAGTTAGATTCTTGTTAATGTTTAAAGTGCCGAAAGAAATCCATGAAATGGATTCCTAGTGTGCTCTAAATGCATGTGCGTAATTAACAAAACAAAACTTACAAATCTAAGATCTAGATAAACAATTTTATGGTTACGTGACTATGTGTTTATGCATTTTGTGTTTTTGTATACTCTGGATATTCGTTATCCAAATCCTCATAGAATCTTTCTTATCTCCATATGAAGGATTCGTAGTAGGATATTCAAAAAGGTACTATCTTAAATCCTTAAGGGACTTCTACTTTGTAGTAAAGTTCCTTGGATTATAAAGTACTATCCCAAAGTTTAGGGGCGACATGTGTTGATAAAGTTAAATACATCCTACGTCGATGTAGTTAAATTTTCCCCGTGGATAGTTTAGTTAAAGAGATCCTACGTCGATCTAAGTTAAATAGATTGGTCCGACAATCTAGTTAAATACATCCTACGTCGATGTAGTTAAATTTTCCCCGTAGGTAGTTTAGTTAAAGAGATCCTACGTCGATCTAAGTTAAATAGATTGGTTCGACAATCTAGTTAAATACATCCTACGTCGATGTGGTTAAATTTTCCCCGTGGATAGTTTAGTTAAAGAGATCCTACGTCGATCTAAGTTAAATAGATTGGTTCGACAATCTAGTTAAATACATCCTACGTCGATGTGGTTAAATTTTCCCCGTGGATAGTTTAGTTAAAGAGATCCTACGTCGATCTAAGTTAAATAGATTGGTCGGACAATCTAGTTAAATACATCCTACGTCGATGTGGTTAAATTTTCCCCGTGGGTAGTTTAGTTAAAGAGATCCTACGTCGATCTAAGTTAAATAGATTGGTTCGACAATCTAGTTAAATATGTCATGTATTTATGTAGTTAAATAGGCCCTCGGGTGGTCTAAATCAAGAGATTGTTCGTTAATCTAATCCTTTGGTGACCTAGTTAAAGAGACTCTATTGCAGTCAAGATTAATTCACCACAGGATTATTCGTTTGATTTTTCCCCATACGCATTATGAAATAAACTGTGCGGACTGTGCAAGGAACTACGTAATTATGGAGGCCTACATAATTATGGAGTTCAGTGCATAGGAACCACAGGAAGTTTTGGCCATGTGTTAAGACCAACAGTGGCAAGAGTAATGATACGGGAGAAGTCTTGGACTTTGACCAATGTCATTTATTCTCACACTACCCAATTCTGATTTCAAGCACACACAAGTTTCCTATGATAATTCTTCACGGGAACTGTTCTCCTGTCTATAGTTCAAAACTCCATGTTTTGTTACTACAATGACTTCAATTTGAGGGTTGACATCTTTGCTAAGAATCCTAGCATGGCCCAGATTTTTACTTAAGGGCTCAATGGATTTGTCTGAAGGCAAAACCGTCACAGCTGTCTCCACAAGTTTCCTCTAAAACTAAATTTCGGGACGAAATTTCCTAAAGTAGGGGAGACTGTAACACCTGTGTCATTTCAACCATCAAACAAATGCCAAACCAATGAAATATTGTATTTCATACTTTGGACTCGTATAAATATGTGTATCTTTTGCACATATCAACTCTTGTTCGATTTCAAACTCTAAATCGCTTTCTGGAAGGTTATACGCGCACTAATGCGTAAATATAACCAGTTTAATGCAACAAACACTCCAGAATAGTGAAATAGGTTTAACATACCTTAAATAACCTTTACATAACTTAGATATAAGTTTTGGAAGGTTTGATGTGGTGAAATCAAAGTTATATCGCTTACAGGGACTAAAGTTGACAAACTGCGAAAGTATGCCAATTTGAACTGTAACAGACATTCCGGAACATGACCATAAGTTAAACATACCATAAATATCCTTTACATAGCTTAGAAATAGGCTTTGAGGGGTTCGGTGTGCTAAAATAAACTTTTGGATCATTCAGGGACTAAAAGTGTCAATAAGTGCACAAGTTTGCATTTTCGCGCATAACTTACGTTCTGAATACATCTGGACATCCAAAAATTTATGTAAGCATGACTATATTATATTTTAGTGTTCGCCATAAGAAAAATCCATTTGTCGCGTCATTTGGATCATTTTTCGCGCTTGTGCGCATTCCGTCGTAAATAAGCGAACATCGCGTTCGTACGGCCAAACGAACCAACCTCCGGCATATTTTTGAGCATGTTTTGAGTTCCCTATACTTTAACTTCATTTTAGAGCCTTGAAATGAGGTTAACGGGGTTCAAACGCATCGAAAAAGGCCTTAAACACGTGCAGGGACCATTTCTGCCAATTATGAAACATTTCTGAATCAGAGAGGTGCTAGCGTAGCGCGAGCCCTATGGG
This sequence comes from Helianthus tuberosus, assembly GCA_030545235.1. Taxonomy (NCBI): domain Eukaryota; kingdom Viridiplantae; phylum Streptophyta; class Magnoliopsida; order Asterales; family Asteraceae; genus Helianthus; species Helianthus tuberosus. The sequence goes on from CM060426.1 coordinate 36,884,425, forward strand.
CTTACCCGTCGCGCTACGCGACTGCATGATCAGACCAGATTCAATGTTTTAACAACAAGTTGCAACCGATTGATCCTCCACCACACATTCTCACATGTCTAGTCAGCGGATAAGAACCATTTTTAGCTACCATGAGTTTCCGACAAGTGTACGGGTTGGATCATGGCACGTTTTCCATGAAACGATCCTAACGGTTACCCGAAAACTATATATACCCCATGCCTTTCATTGTTTTAAAGCACTAGAATTCTGATTTGAGAGCTCTAAGTTGAAACCATTGTTTCATACCTGAGTTCTTGGATCGGGATTAGCATTCGGGGACCCTTCGTAAGTATTCTTTCGTTCTTTTATTGCTTTTCGAGTCTGAAAGTCAAACTTTGTTTGACTTTCTACATTGACCAGTTATGGTCAATGCGAAGTTCGTTTGAACTTCGCAACGTGAGTGTAATCACGTTGGTTATAGTCCCTTGGGACTATGCCTACTGATTTCCACGTTGTCTAGGGTCGTAGGGTAAGCGATCTAATAAATCGCTTATACCTCGAACCCGACCCAGTTTGGTCGATCATTAGGATCCGACCAAATACATTAGGTGACCCTAGTATAGGGCATAACCTTCCGAGGTTATACCCTATGGTCACATCGTTTAAGTAGTTGTATGATAGGTAGTTTATATGCCTTAGGTAAATTACCAGAATACCCTTTTCATGTATAATTGGTAATTAAGCATATGTAACCTAAACTTTTGTCACATAACTGATTATGTAACATGTTTAGGCATATAACACTTGTCATAGGGCTAGTTAGGCGGTCCGAACGCGTTTCACGCGAACGACGCGTTAAAGTAGCATAAGCTACCTAAACGGGTCGTAATGGGTCGTAAACACTTAGGTTAAGTTTCATTTAGTATGTAGGCTTTGTTAAACCAAATGACACGAGTCTCTACACTCGTTTGGTTTACAAACCCTAATGCTACCCGATCTTCCGATTTAGGTCCGGATTATTAATGTAGTTACCTATAGTAGGTGCCGTTTGATTCCGTGATCTCTAGCTTTGCTTGGTGGTTATCCTAGGACTTCTGAGCAATCTCAAGTGAGTACATAGACCCCTCTTTTAATGTTTTCTAAACTGTTTTGGGGTGGAACACATGTGCCTACTTGTTACATTCACGCTTTCCCGTTTTCACATCATATACCTGCTATGTTCGTTAGTACATTATAGTACATGATTTTATGACATTTCATGCTAGGTGTGCCCAATTGTGTGCATTACTTAGTACATCGTTTTACATGACATTTTGACATAGACATTTGACATAGACATTTCGGCATAGACATTTTTACATGATTGACATTTGATCATGCATTTCCCACAAAACATAACTTTGATTTAAACCAAGTTTTACTTCAATACTTTGTTCTTGTGCATATGGTTTAGTTGAGACATTTCACTTGCCATACATAACATTCTGACATAGACATTTGACATGGATATTTGACATAGACATTTTGATATAATTTACATCTTGACATGAACACTTTGACATATTACCCAATACATTTGACAATTGATTTAATCATAGACTTCTTACATTGGTCGGTTTGGTTTGATTAAGTGATTAAGTAACGATGCGTGTGTAATATGATACAAGCATGGTGGATACGCCGCTGGTACTTCCTATATATAAGTGTTTGTATGGTATTACATATCATAGCGTTATTTGAATCATTTCAGTTTGAGACATAGAACATTTTATACAAATAACATACTTTTCACAAGACATTGATTTATAAACATCTTATCTTATGCAAACATATTTTACTTGGTTATTCATTTAACCTTACATTTATTTATACTTATCATCTGATCTTATCGATTTTCAAATGATTTACAAAGCAAAGCAAATAACAAGGTTCATGACTAAACATTTTCTCAAACATAAGTCATGAAACCTATTTTCACAAAACCTATGTATCTCACAGGCATTTTTATGCTGACGTACCTATTTTCACATGTGTTTTTCAGGAGCTGTTGCATAAGATGATCAAGATACACATAGGCAGACTTGGGCTTTAGTGACAATAAAAGATGCAAGACTAGTTAATTATGTTGTATTTCTTTGTTTGTTAAGACATTGTAACACTTGTAATCAATAAAACGAAACTTCAATTGCCATGGATTTGAAACAATTAATTCTGTTACAACACTCCCCGACATCTCCGCCACGTTTGTATGTTCTACGTGGTCGGGGTGTGACAATTTATCTGGCTAACGAACATTTACGCAATAAAAAACCGGCATTCATTACTTAGATATCCACTTGACATCTTTTATCCCTCGAACACACCAAATACGAACAAACGTCACATATTAATCACATCTTGGTATTTGTTTGGTGTAAATCGCAAGTTCCAACGCTAAAACGGACTAAAAACAACACTTGTGCGATCCACCGAATAATTACGATATTTACTTATCCGAAATAAGTTATTATCTATTATTCACATCAACACATAATAATGCCATTGATTTAATGTTTCAGACATATTGGAACAATTTCGCCATAAAAACGTTTACCGGATAACCACCAACGCTCGTTATAAAAGTTTTATCAGAACGCGATATCGACAATACCAGATGCAATAACCCATGCATTTCCCCAGACATTGCTAGACTTTATGGACTCAATTAACATGCATTTAAGTCTAAATTCACGTAATTATTAAATAAATAGTGAGTAGGTCGTACGAATTAACCTGTAATTTTGCCGGTTGTCACATATAGAGCACTTGTGAATCTGAATGATAAATCTAATTAGAGTTATAGAGGGTATTTCGTTTTTGTGAATTGGTTTTGTTTGCAATTAATGATTGAAGAGATAAATAGTTGATTTGCATTATGTGTTTGATCGATTGTTTGATTTCACTTTTCCACCTTCTTGCTCAAATCTAATAGTTGAAACATCTATTTACATATAAGGTTATACGGGATGGATTATGAGAAAACTAGTTTAAATGAGAAAACCAAAAAACTAATTAAAAAAGCCTAAAAAACATACCAATTTTTTTTTACATTTTTTTTATAAAAAATCGCTATATTTTATGTATGGAAAAAATTTTCAAAAAAAAAAAAAATTGTTGTATTGCACATGTGCACTATTACGGATATAATGCACATGTGCAGTACAACAATTTTTTTTTTGAAAATTTTTTTATATATTAAAAATAGCGATTTTTTTAAAAAAAAATTGTAAAAAAAAAATTTCGTATGTTTTTTAGGTTTTTTTTAGTAAGTTTTCTAGTTTTCTCATAACCCTCTCTCTAAGACTAAAGGGTATGGGGGCCGGCTAGGCCCGGCTAGGACCGGTGCCGGTCCCCCACACCGCCCCCCTTAGCCCCGGCTCGGCCCATTCGACTCCCCCACGCCGATTCAGACGAGGCCCCACTTCATTATACTAGCCGTTGCAAACGGCTATTTTTAAAAAAAAAAAAAAAAAAAATCCTTTTTCAATTTAAATACCCAATATCTCAACCATTTTTATACATTTCTATCCTTTCTACTCCCATTCTTCTCCAATTCTCTTCCTTTTTTATAAAAACACTCCATATTTTTTATACCTTTTTCTCTAAATCATGAATCCTTTCAACCCAAACGACCCCAACCCGAACAACCCCAACCCAAACAACCCCAACCCGAACCAACCTAACTTTTTTTCGACCCCCGCTTACACTCCGAGTATGGATCAATCGTGGGGGCCTCCGCAATTTCCTTTTTCGGGTTACCAACAAACACCCAACGCATTCTCACAAATGTCTCAAGTTCAACAACTCCAACAATACCAAGCGCTACAACAAATGATGCAACGCAACTCGTTTGAACAACTCCAATCGCAACCGCCAACTTCCCAACCGGTTCACCTTGACGATGATGATGATGAAGTCGTCCCCGAGTCGCCACCGCAAGAGTTCAAGCGAAAAAAAAAAACAAGGGGAAGGGGAAGAAGGTTGAAAACGTAACCGAAACCTCGTCTAAAAGCGGTTCGAGAAAACAGGGGAGACCTTGGACGAAAGTAGAGGAGGAGGCGCTAGCAATGGCGGTTACTAAGTGCTCTACTAACCCGATAGTCGGTATGAACCAAAGTTTAAATTTTTAATTTAAATTTTAAAAGTTTTAAATTTTTATTTTTACTAATGCATTATTTTTTAAAATTTAGGAAACAATCAAACGGGTGATAGTTTTTGGAAGAAGGCAACGACTAAATTTTATGAGATTATGGAGCATAGCTCGAATCGTGATTTAGAAGCCGTCTCGGGCAAGTGGCGTAAAATGAGCAAGATCATCAATAACTTTAACGCAATTTATAACCAAATTTACATGAATCCTCCTAGCAGGACTAACGAGACGGACATTCTTAACCTTGCTATCGCTAAGTGGGACTCTCAAAATGCAAAGCCTTTCCCGCACTTCCGAGCATGGAACGTAGTAAAGAAACAACAAAAATGGACGCCGATTCCAAATGAGGTAGCAACCGCCAAACGGACTAAAACTTCCGAGTCCGGAAGTTATAGTGCGGAAGGCTCCACCGGTCGTTGTCAAATCAACATAAACGACGACCCGGAAGATGACGAGGACGTGTTGCCCATTCACGAGGCGGAACGTCCCCCCGGGAGGGACAAAGCAAAAAAAGAGGCGGCCGGAAAGCGCAAAGGGGCCGGCTCGAGTGGAGGGGGCGGCTCGGGTGGAGGGGGCGGCTCGAAGGCATCGGCGAAAATGGACGAGTTGATAGACGAATTCCGTTCGTTCAAACAGTTCGCGGCCGAAAAATACACTCACAAGAAAACCGTGTCGGCCGACCAAGCTCGAGCGGAGGATTTTAGGATTATGAGGTTGGATCTCGACTCGGTTCCGGAGGAGGAACGAGCGGTTTATCGGAGGATGAAGGAAGAAGTGATGAAAAAATGGTCGTCGTAGGTTGTTTTTTTATTTTTAGGAAATGTAATTTTTTATTTTTATTTTTCGGTAATTTTTTTTTTAGGAAATGTAATTTTTTTTTATGTTATGAAATGTAATTTTTTTTATGTTATGAAATGAAATTATTTATGTTGTTTTATGTTGTATTTTTTAATTTTTATAAAGTTTTAATTAAGTTAATAAATTAAAACTTAGAAAATTATAAAATAATGAGGTGGGGCCCCATCCCACACGAGCCTCCATCCCCTCAAATTTCATGGAGGCCCATCCCCCACGAGTCGCCCACGTAGCGCCTACGTGGAGGCTCATCCCTGTGGGGATGGCCAAACCATACCCTTTAGTCTAAGGTTATAATTACTCTAGTTATCTATGATAATTACTCTTGTTATAAAACAACTCTGATAAAAATGATAATTACTCTATTAGTCTATTACATATAACTAGCATAATTATGCTTATAACCATAGTAATTACATTTGTATAACTAGAGTAATTAAATTAAAACTAATGTAATAAGTTTTGTAAGTAGAGTAATTAGTTTGAATAACTAGTGTAATTCAATGGCTGAAGAGTGATTATAGTAAAGAAATAATTATTATACTTATACAAAAAAATTATTCTACTGCATATAAGTAGAGTAATTGTAATATTTGCTCTAAAGTTGACAATATTAACGGTTATGGCACGTTTTCTCCCTTTGTTCTTCATTTCACACGTCTTGTACCACCTTTATTCCACTTGTATGAGAACTTAGGGGCTGTTTGTTTATATCTTAATGGGCTTTTAATGGTTCAGACCTTTTACCGGTTCAACACTTAATGGTTCAAACTGTTTGTTTCACGAGCAGATATCTGAATGGTTTAGACATTTGCCTCTGAATGATTAAGATTTATACAGAGTCTGAATGGTTAAGACCTCTAATCTGAATTGGTCAGACATTTGCCTCTGAATGATTAAGCATTATACATGCTCTTAATGGTTCAGAGTTCAAACCTCTTACTGGTTCAGCACTTAATGGTTCAGACCTCTTACTGGTTCAGCACTTAACCATTCAGATGTTGCCAAACAACCCCTTAGACTCTTATAAACATAGTATCAAATTGTTACCTTGAGAAAAATAAGAAACTTAAACTGAATCTAAAAAGTCTTTAGCTATACTATTTTGAAGATAGAAAATTAACATAAAACATAAAACAAATGCACAAGAGTGTGACTTTAATTAATAAATTAACAACCTAGATTTACATAATTAATCAACAATTAACATATGATAATTTGAAAAATAAAAATAATGTAGAAATTATCGTACCAATGTATGCAACTTTTGACCAAGTCAAATGTAATCCATCATTCCAGCTGATTCTTGAGAATTCCAAAAAAAATCAAATATATAAAAATATTTAAATATAAAAATAATTAACCCAGCTGGGTAACAGTTGAGTCAAATTAATAATTCTTAAATCATTATTATATACATTTAAAGTTGGGCAGTAAACTTTAGTTACCAATTGGGCACATGGACTTCCCAAAGTCATACTCTTGTGCACTTGTTTTTTTCCTTATCATAAAAATGTTTTAACTTTTTAGGCGTATCTCATGTTTGCATGCATTCAAATTATTAATGATAAAAGTAGTAATAAACCTATATGCGTTGCAGCACATTAAATCACGAAAAATGAAAACACAAATACAATTTTTACGATATTAGAAGTTAATACTTTATTACGAACTAGGCTAATGCCCGCGTTACACGCGGCTTCAACCAAAAACTTATTATTTTTCTTCAAATTTAATACTATGTAAAAAGACACGGGCTGAACAACAAAAACGATAAAATTAATAAAAGTGTAACGAACTTTAATGATTGAAAATACATATACTGACATACAATTTTGGATTTTACATCAACTGGGCTCCGATTTGTCACCGTTCTATAAGAACACCCAGTAAAGGATGCAATCGCTTGAGTGACAAATTACCACAAAAAAATATTCAAAATGGTAATTTGTCCATACTAACTGTCAAAAAATCATAAAATAACTGCTCACCATAACCATCGAAGGCATTGGTGTGACCCTATCCATAATATCAGGCCCCACACAGGTGTCATCCTATCCATAATACCAAGTCCCATAGGTGTGTTAAAATCTTTTAGTATAACTTTTAAGCTTGTAAAGTTGCTCATACGTATAAAATTGCCATTTGAAGTTGATTGCTCATCCAAGTAAAATTGCCATTGTAAGTTGTGAAGTAAAAACTAAAAAGTCATTGGTCTTTTAGTATATGTATATCTTTTGCTTGGAAATTAAAATGGCTATAAAATATGTACTTCGAAACAATACATATTGGTAGTAAAAATCATTTTGCTTAACTAAAAAAAAATAAATATAAGTCATCCATAGATAACCGACTACATTAGGTTAGGAAAAACGATGGAACGTACATAATTAGCCGAAACACGTGGAGAACGAATTGGGAACTTATCAGTTCCTAGCATGAGTGAAGATTCATGCATCATTTTCGTTATTTAGGTATGATGATAGTATGGTCGGCCCATCTTGTAGTTTATCCTCAATTTTTAATTAGCGAAACACATGGAGAAAGAATTGGCAGTTAGACCACTAATGGCTAACATGCTAGGAACCGATAAGTCTTATTATGCATTTTGAATTACTTAGTAGCTTTGACACAATTAAAGCTGTCTTCACATTTTCTACTTATTTTTCTCCAACTTTTTATAACATCTTTTCTAGTTTATACCAACCCGTTCCGACCCATGACTGGCCAACTCATTTAGCTAGGACTACATAAGACCTACATATTCTCCTAGCATTATATAAACTTAATAATCAAATTAGCATGTAGAATTCAACTATAAGCATCCAAATCGTGATATATGATACTTGCCTAGTTAAAGTTGTTACATGAAGATGATGTTTAGATTGTTAAATGCAAAACACAATGACAGTAAAAATTACCAAAGAATTCAGGTAGTCTTGATAAGTAATAAGAGGTACCTACATCTAAGAATAAGCCTAATGCAGTCTTTGGCATTGAACAAAATTAGACAAGGTGTAAAATAAATGCACCACTCTTGAAGTTAACTTTTTTTTTTTTCGGTATAATTTTTTTTTCATTCCAATCAACACGGAAAATTACATAAGAATAGCAGGTAGACGGGCAACAAACTGCGCCGCCATCCCCTTCTGAATGGAAAACCCGAATCTACTAAAAACAAAGTCTCGCCCCTGAGGGGTCGAAAAGTTGCTGTGGACCACACGCTGAACTCTAGCCAAGAACCGAACCACCTCCGGCGCCAAAGAGCCGAACGTGTCAAACGCTAGGGGGATAAAGGCATGCTGATTATCCTCACAAGCTTTCGCGTGCTTTTCCACTTTCTTAGACTCTGCTTTCAATGCTGCTTGACCCGCCACAAACCCATTTTCCCGAAACCCGGCTAGGGGGGATACACCTGTGAGATCGACACAAGCATGTTTCCCGCCCTCCCAACCAAAAACTAGCACGTCAGCCGGGCGTAAGGTGGACCTCCCTTCCGTCAGGTCTGTAAGAAAATTAACCGGTGCCTCTTTCTTTGCCGAGATCCCTGCTCGTCTGAGAATATCCATTAACGCGCCTCGAACAAAGTCATGGCGATACTTAAACCCAGGCAACTCTCTACAGTGTAACGCATGCTCCCCGTATTTATCCAGGCACGCTTTATGGCAGACTGGGCAAGTTTCATCATTCGGGAACATGGGGATCATCAGACGGTACTTAAGGATTGACCGGTACTCCACCGCTGACATACGTTGACCTAAACCTTCAATAGGAATAACAGTTAAGAAATCCTGGGCGTGAGGCCTTTGTAGGCATTCAATGACGGCTTTCTGGCGGGGGGAAAAATGGAAGTCTTCTCCCAAACTTTGTGCGATTCGACAACATAGGGCATTCACCAAAGTTTTCTGTGGTTTTCTGGGGGCGGTGTCCTTGTTAGAGAAACCGCCGAGATCAGAGTCTGGGAGAGATTTATGCAAGCGTTCCAAGGCGCTGGCATAATCCGAGTCAGTGTTAGCAACCCCACTGTTACTAATAAAACAACACCAAAACGATAATGTAGTTGGATATTGGAAAATGAGCTAGATAAAAAAAGTTCTCAAAAAGAACTTTTTGTTTTCTTCGAACACTCAAATATAAACGGGTTACAGGTCAACCCGAACATGGACCATTCATAAACAGGTCGACCCAAACATGACTCATTTATTAAACCGTTCAAGTTTTCCAACCTAAAAGCTGATTATTTTTGTGCCTCTGTCAAAAATTGATGCCCCTAGTTATAAATACCCATGCACTAATCTCAATACTTACATCCCTAAGGTTATTTCCTCCATGACGAGCAAGCTTCGTTTAATTTTTATATGTTTTCCTACACAAGGCCTGACCAAGAAACTAATGTCGCATGCAAATACCAAAAACAGAAACCTTACCAATAATCTCCTTCAACCTCAACAACATAAGGAACCGTAGACGGGTCACTTAACCCATTGCTGAAAACAACTCCATCTGGTTTCATTTTAATAGTCTAAGTTGCTGGCTATGTTGAGGGAACAATGGTACACCCATAACATGCCAATCGCCTCAATATTGTGCTTGATACCAAAATCATAAGCCAGCACCTTCATTCAAATACAAAACATAATTAAACTACAACGGTCTCATTCACGAATCCTCAACAAATTTAATAGAGAAATACTAACATCGAAAGTATCTTCATGTTAACGGCCGTAAGTTATCATATTTTCACTTTTTTACTTGTAATTGTAGTCTTATCACTAAATTATTGTAATTATATATAACTATTTGTACTTTATATGGTCAAACTGACTTTTACCAATATAAAAGAAACATCAGCTAAACGCTTTTTGTCTTGTTCACAATTACTTAAGGTAAGTACTACTTTTCAAACAAATTTATTAGTCTGTCATGAGGGATGAAAATTGAAAAGTAGATAAATAACATCTACAACCATACCATACTTATGGCTTTTCCATAGACATCTACCCCAGATATTGCAACACTTGTTTCCTGCACAAAAAAAAACACATGTCATGCAGGTCTCTTTTGTTGAATGATCAAACAAATTCCATCTTTTACCAAAATTTAATAAAAGAAAAAGTAAAAAAATTGACCTTAAATCCTTGCATTATTGAATTTGTGACTTATACCACTTCAAATCTCCAACCTTTTTTTTCTGCGAATATCACTCATACCTGGTTTAAGTATCAGAGGTTAGAAATCAAGGATCCATTTTTAATATTTCAGTTAAAAATCTTAACTATCACATTATGAAGATGTCTATTGCAAATAGTGAAGCCTTATCCCAATATTACCTGTTACAAAAAAAAATAATTTTATAAGCAAGATTTGGCATTATGCTCAAAAACACTGCAATCAGTTAAACTAAATTACAAATTCCAACCAGATTCTACCCTTGATCTGAAAAACAAAGAAAAAAAATCAAGTCAAAATATTTAGTACACTATCCTAGGTTCATTACACTGCCAAACATTCTAATCAACGTCATCGTAGCCCAATTGACTTCGACTATGAATCATACATAACTTTGCTCTTACAGGACTGCAAAAACCAAATAAGCATTTCATCAAACACCTTACCTACATAAACATGAAAAAGCACACATTTCACAAAGAATCTATTGGTTTGTGAGTTTAATTTGAATCAGGAATCTAAAACTTCAATAGTTGATAATGAAGGCTTGAATCAGAAATTGAATTCAAGAATTGAGTATAAAAAAATGAAAGAGTGAAAAAGGATAGAAAACTTACTGAGACCCTAGAGACAAAACCCATCCACATAGTTGCACACCCCTTCATTTGCCCTCAATTATATGTGTCTCTACAATCGTCCAATCACCCTCTTCTTTCTTGTTAGGGTGGCCAATGGTCACAAAGTGAAGAAATTTGGTGATGATTTTGAAGTTGCAGACCATATATGACGACAATGTTCTGACCTGTAAGGCTACTGGTTTGTCAAAATGAAGCTGAATGGCACAATTCTTAAAGGGTCTTCTTCATCTGTTTCCATGTAGTTATTGAGTGTTAGACTATCCTACTTAGAATTATTTTGTGTTTGATAGTAGCAACTATTTAGAACCTGCGATTGGAAGGGTAGCAAATAGGGCTGAACTCTGGAATAAGAGATGTGAGTGCTAATATATGATTTCATGGAAACCTAATGCATATGATTAGCTCCACAAATCAAACCTTTTACAATAATCATGATTGTTCATTGGAGCAGTTAATCAAACAACTTATGTGCATAAAATTTAAGAACCTTTATCAAATGTGAATCTTTTTCAATAAACCTAATCTTTCCAATTCATTCACATCATATCATGAAAAATATCAATAATGATTCCATACATGTATCTATTAAAAATAATATCACAACTTTTTTTTTCATTACATTTGCTAAAACTAATTGGGTTTCTTAATCCCGAGCAAATACTTTTTCGAATCCCCTGGTACATCAGGTATAACTAATTATTCAAGTATTTAGGAGGAACTCATACCAAGCTCTTGCAGTTGATGCATCTTCGATTAGGAGGAAGCTTTATCAAACCCCTTATAATCTTTTCATTTCACTCCTCCACTTTTGATCATCCTTATTACAATTCAAATTTCAGATTAAACAACACACAAAAAGGCAATGATTCAATCTAGGGTTTTGAGTTTTCAAATAGCGAAATCAAGAAAGATTTAGGGTTTTCAGTCTTCGATTAGGAGGAAGCCATTAATCAAGTATGCTTCTTAAAAATCATTACCTAAATCCATACTACCATAACAATGCTTTGATTTGGTCTCTCAATAACTCATTTTCACTTTCTTCTTCCTAAAAACTGCAACAAAAAAAAACCACTTCCTTCTTATTCACCAAATTGATAATCAAACTCAATAAAAAATCAAAACCAAAACAAAATAATAGTATGGTTAAAAATAGTACCTACTGCGATTTCTGGAAGAAACCCTAGATGAGCGACGCAGAAGAGATTGGAGGGTGCAAATTAATTAAACAATGTCAAATTTGAGATCAGTCTTACCTTAAATCTGTCAGACATTACCGTCGATTGTTGACTGAGATCCGGAAGAGGCAGATTGTGATCCGGAGGAGGCAGAGGATTTCGCCTCTAGGGTTTTTGGGAGAGAAGAAACGATGATTGAAAGAGAGAGTATAAAAGAAACTTCCATTATACGCTTCTCTAATACTCACACCAGACTTTGCCACATGGACTGCTTAAGTGGCTTAACCAAGGGGTGACATGTGTCCCCCAATGGTTTACTTTAATATCGATATAGATACAGATTCCTTTTTAACAAAAATTATATTGGTAACCGATACCAATGTTGTTTGTATAATATCGGTTTAAATTGTCACAATAAAGAAAAGAAATATTGGATTTTAATAATCTCAACTATTTGTCGTTGGCCGACAATAGTCCCAACTTCAAAAATAAAACTGGCAGTCCCAACTATTAACATATTAGCCACCAATGAACCTTGACTAACAGAACCCTAATGCCGTTAGTTTTCGGTCGCCGGAAAACCATTTTTGTCCAGGAAAAGGTTTCTAAAGTTCCGATCTAAGGTTACAAAGAGGTTTGGGTCGAAAATGTTGAGTTTTCCGGCCAAAAAGTTGAGTTTTCCGGCGAAAAAGGAGTTTTCAGGCGACTTTAATAATTGGGGCTTTTAATAGAAAAAGGTTCCCAAAGGTCCATAATAAGGTTACAAAGAGGTTCAGGACAAAAATGTTGAGTTTTCCGGCCAAAAATGAGTTTTCCGGCCAAAAAACGTTTTTTCCGGAGACTAACGACGTCAGGGTTCTGTTAGTCAGGGTCCATTGGAGGCAATATGTTAAAAGTTAGGAATGTTAGTGATTATTTTTTATATTGGGACTGTTGGTGGCCAACGCTGAATAATTGGGATTATTAAAATCCAATATTCCTAAAGAAAAACACCAGTTACGTTGCCATGTTCGATTTTGAAGAAATTTTTTATCGACACGTAGATAGGGTAAAACAGTCGCAACAGTATTTTTGAAATACTATAACACGTTGTTTACACAAAGCAAAAATAAAGAACGTTTCAATAAAATAAACATGTTGCAATGATATATTTGTAATACTATAAGTTTAAAAAAAGGAAAAATAGAACATTGGTTTTATTAATAACTAACCAAAATAGTATGTTTACCCTGCGCGTTATGGTGAGAGTTTGGTTAGTATTGGTTAGCTAATTTACATTATCAATATGATACTGACACAAAGACTCTACTTAAAAAAATTAATGTATTGAAAAAAGTTGATTAAAATGAAGGTGTCGCTAACGATATTAAATTTTAGGAGCTATAGCGTAAATTGATTAAAAAAGAAAATAATTTTATTAAAGTTGAGGGGTCGCATAATAATAAATTTATTAGAAATTAAGGGGTGTAAATGGAAATATCTATCTCTATTATTAAAGCAAAATAACTTTGACTATTTGACCTTGATGTGGCATGGCTATTTTGGCAGAGAATTGGTGTTTGAGCGGCAACTTATATTCTCTCAATTCTCCTTCTATTCTCCTTCAATTCATATACGCGCCTCCCAATTCCTTTCGATCGAATTTGAAACGCTCAGTTGATTTTATATGGAAGTTGAATAAATCATCAATTACTCGAAGATCTTTTGCGAAAATGTGGAAGTGTTTCCAATTTTACGCCCTATATATAGTTTACAACTTTTAATTGGAGGATTGAAAGGACACTTCCATTCGCCTGTTTTCTTTTATCATCATCATCCTTCGAAACTGAATCGTCGGTAAGTGGGTTTTATCTCTGTTTATGATTTTGTAGATATTATAAGAAAACCCTAATTTTTGTGTATCAATTGTTATGTTGTTTGTCATGATTAGTCCGTTAATTATTTTTATATATGCGGTTTTAAGGACTTCATTTTTCTAATTTGAATATAACTTTGTGTGTTTTTTGATGTTATTATAAACCGTAATATTTTTTTTTGTGTCAGTTTAATCATGTTTTGTTAGTTGTTCTTTTGATTGATTTGATGCCTAATCGCAATTCTTAATAATATAGATAGATTTAGTTTATCATGTGAGTACATAATTAACAAATTAAAGAAAACAGAGTTATAGTTCAGTTTTGTAGAAGAAAACATTATTCTGATTTTAGTATATTCTTGTGTGTTTAAATAAGGGGTTTTAATTATGGGGTTTTAAGGACTTCATTGTTCTAATGTCAATATAACTTTGTGTGTTTTGTGAATTTATTGCTTTTATTTTGTTAATTTAACCCTATTTTGTTAGTTGTTATTTTGATTGATTTGTGCCTAATCGCAATTCTCAATGGTTTGTTCTTCAAAACTTAACTATAACCCCTGTTTTGTTAAATGTTTTTATTCTGTACTCATATGAAAAACTAAATAAATTGACAATGAGTATATATATATATATATATATATATATATATATATTTGCAGGTATGGAACATGGCTTTCTGGTTGATATGACGGATCCATATAAATCTGAGTTGGTGAGAAACCCTGTCTTATTTGCTATTTTTCAATTGTTACATGTTATAAAATTTTATTTGTGTGAATGTTTTTATTAATTAATTTTCTCTTATAAAGATATCGTTCTTTTGCTTTTCAGGAATTGCCTAAGTGGTATAATTCATTGATAGGTCTTGCTAATTTTCCTGTAGGGTGTGTAGACCCAATAACAGGCAGTGGTTATAAGTGGTCTGTTGTTACTGAATCGAATATAAAGGGGTGTTTTATATGTCAAGGTTGGGTGACAGTTCTTATAATGCTTGCAGTTGAGGAGAATGATCTGATATTATTTGAAAATGTGGATACCAGAACATTTAAATTGAAACATATCAAAAGCCACCACGCTAGACATGTGAATCCAATGTTCTATTGTGTCATGACAAATACAGAAACAAAAGATCTGGTATTATGCTAATATTTGTATCTATTTTTTTCGTATTCTTTAATTTTTTGGTTTGTTTATGTTTAACAATTTTTTTTCAGCTGCTCCCTACGGCCTTCATGGATAATTATTTTAAGAATGATCCGTTGGATTATCATTTCACATTACATTACATTTTGGAAACAAACGGTCTTGGACGATATATATCGTACGCCTTTTTGGTGTAGACTACAGTATTGTTTACTGGTTACATATTTCAAATGATCTTTATCTAGCAACAAGGGATTTTGTTATATTTGAATTCTTGGGATATATTGATTTCAATATTCGAGTTTTTCGCAAAGATGGTTTGAAGTGTATCAATCCAGAACCTTCTTGTGCATATTCTGATGTAAGACTGGAAGAAGTATCTGAAGTTCAAGTTGATGGTAATTTTGAAGATGAAAACCATCGTTTCTCGGATATACTACTGTCCGATGTTGTTAGATGTTCAGTATGTAGATTCTGAAGCTGAATCTGATGCAAACCAACATGTGTATGCGGGGGATGTTGAAGAGGCTATAGTAAATTCCCCTATAGATGTGGGTGATGTTTACGAACTGAGTTGGGTTTTAACAAATCGTTTTGTAAGTTTGTTAACTTAATACTTTATCTTGAACTGATTTTGTTTAATATGTTTGAATTGGGGGCACACTAATATTTTTTATTGTTATTTAAAAATTAATTGTATAATTTCTTTTAATGTAGAGATT
The DNA here is from genome assembly GCA_030545235.1 of Helianthus tuberosus. Lineage (NCBI taxonomy): Eukaryota > Viridiplantae > Streptophyta > Magnoliopsida > Asterales > Asteraceae > Helianthus > Helianthus tuberosus. The sequence continues at coordinate 36,900,153 of CM060426.1, forward strand.
CCCAAATGATTTTGATGCGAACGTTAACCTACTGGACATAGAAGAGATGACTGTTGTGACTGAAATGGGTTTTCAAAGACGTTGTCCTTCTGTTCTGAAACCACGGATTATAAGGTTAGATATGCATTTAGAGGTTGGACGAGGTTTATGCGCCAAGATGGTTTGGAGAATGGATATCGGTTTCTACTTCATTACTTTTTTAATGGTGCAACATTGATGATTACCAATGGCTGATTAGTCGGATGATATTTTTCACAACTCAACTTTAAAATTTTAATGTTACTATCTGTTAGTGCAATATGTCTGTTGACTTCGTCTTGCATCAAGTACTGTAATTAGAATGATAGATCAGGGCTCGTTGTACGAGAAAATTAGGGTTTGAGTGTGGAAAGCTGATTTCGCACGAAATAGCAAGAAGCTATTTCGTACGAAATAACAATCAGCTATTTCGCACGAAATGCCTCTGAGCTATTTCGTGCGAAATACCCAACCCTATATATACCCAGATCTTGATCTTCATTTGTAACTTTTCTGATTCGGTAACGAAGTGCTGCCGAATTGTCTCCAGGTTGTAAATCACTGTTATATGAATAATAGAGACATTTAAATTGAATCAAGCTGTAAATAAGTCCGTTTCTCTGAATTCCGCCTTAGATCCGGATATAAACTCTTCTGAATGACTCAATCAGGTCGCACAAACGATCTTACAAGTGGTATCAGAGCTCAGGAGGAAGAGTTCAGCTTGATTTCATCAGATTTCTGACTTCTACACCTTCTTTTTCAAATTAATCAACTTTTCACGGTTAAAATGGATTGATTTTCATACATTACACTCGAAACACATTTTTAACAAAGCCTTGAAAGAATCAGATCTTATTTGGACCTATAACTGGATCATTTGGACAAAAACTTGATCGAAAGGATGACATCATCATAATTCTGCACGAAATCAACTTAGTATTTCGCACGAAATAACCAGTTTGTACCTTATTTCGCACGAAATTAATCTGATAAAGGTCATTCCGCACGAAATCAATATTCAGATCCTTATTTCGCACGAAATAAATGTGAAGACCATATTTCGTACGAAATCAAGTGTGTGGACCTTATTTCACACGAAATCAACCTGCTATTTAGCACGGATCGCTATTTCGCTTAAAGAGAGTCTATTTCGCACCAAAGTGATTTCGCTTGAGATTTCATTTCGTTTGAAGATCTCTATTTCGTTTGAAAGGGTTATTTCGCATCAAAGTCATTTCGTGTCAAGATCATTTCGCATCAACCGAGTGTCAGTTTGTTTCAAAGGGTTTGATATTGTTTAAACTGATTATATTTGTTTGATTGTTTCCAGGTGATTAAGAAAAATCAAGAACTTCACATCATGGCTGAAGAGTTCTACAATACGTTCTACAATGCATTTACGTTCGAATCATCCAAAACTACAACTGTTACACCAAAAACCATAACAAAAGCGATCAATGAAAACATTAAACATGATAATTTTTATGGAACACATTCAAAACCACCAACGCTTGAAAGTATTGAAGACTACACTTGGTGGAAAGAAAGGTTCATCAACTGGGCAAAACCTTACGCGCATGAAAGTTGGTTCTGTTTGGAATTTGGTTATAAAAGGCCGACTGATGATAAAGGAGAAGAAATCCCACTAAAAAATCTAAGCAAAGATGACAAAAACGAATTTGCAGCTGAACAAAGAATGATTGCTTTAATTCAATCATCAATTAGAAATGACTGTTTGCGTTACTACAACATGACGGGTCATCAAAATCAGTTTGGGAGGCTTTAAAGGTTAAAGCTGAGGGGGGTAAACAAATCCAAAAGAATAAAATTGCTTTGTTAAAGAAAGAATTCGATTTGTTTGATAGTCTTAAAGAAGAGTCGGTGAGACAAATGATAGAGAGATTTGGTCATTTAAAAATTGAACTTGATCGGTTTGGAATTATTAAAACTCGAGAAGAAATAATCGATAAAATCATAGAAGCGTTACCACGAGCTGATCAGTGGCAAACGCTTGTGTTTATATTGAAAAATGATGCGTTATATGATACAATTTCTCTTGATGTCTTGATAGAAAAAATTGAAAGTTATGAACTGGAATTGCAGAAACAAAGCAAAATGAGCAGTTCTTCACATCAACAGAATGTTGGTCTTTATTACAAAGGTAACTTACCTTCGGTGAAAGTTGGCGAATCACCAAAGACAGCATTTAGTGGTGAGAGGACAAAAGAACCACAGAGAAGCTCATTAAGCTACAATCCGGGTTATCATTCATCTTCTTCAAAAGCTAATTCTGAAGAATCAGAGGAGATACTGTGCAATATTGCTCTCCAGTTGAAAAATTCTCCAGCTATGAGCATCAATGCTGCTAAACAGCAAATGAGCTTCCTTGCATCTGTTCTGGAATTGTATGAAGGTCTAGTAGCTGGCAAAATTGGAAATTCTGAATTGACCAAAGAAGACTACGACCAGATTGATCTAGAAGAAATGGAACTCATAGATATTCGCTGGTGTTTGGCAAGTTGCATTCGTAGAGCTCAGAGATACATGGAGATTACTGGGAAAGAATCCATCGGTGGTCCATCAAGAAAGCTTGGATTTGACAAGTCCAAAGTGACCTGCTTCAAATGTAAGCAAAAAGGTCATTTCAAGAGAGAATGCAACAATTCTGCAGTTGGTGGAAATGAACATCCTTTCAACGATGATTATTATCGAAAGGCAATCTACCACCATAGCAAAGAAGAGCCGAAGATGATTGAAAATAATCCCAGAGAAAAATCAAGAGCTTGTGCAGTAATCCATGATGACGAAGGATATGATTGGAGTCAGATTCTTCCTGAAGAAGATCGTTTGGATAATCAGGTTATAGCTCATGGCAGAAATTCATCAAAGAGCAAACATTATGTTTTTGTTGCTAAGGTCAAAGAGAAAACCAGAGAAGAGATTCTGGAAGAAAAGACATACAGAGAGAGAAACATTGCTAGCAACAGAATTGACGAAATGCAAGAAGAGTATGAAAGTGCAGTGAGCAATAAGAGATGGGATAAGAAACGAGAGTGCTATGTCAATAGAAATGGAGAACCCGTTGTTCCCAAAAAGGACATAATCTTTGATGATGTTCTTTTAGTAATTCCTCGATCTGTCGAATACTATACAAATGTTGGAAAAGACAAAACTTATGTGAAAAAAGTTTGAAAAACTCTTAAGAGATGTCATGACTTCAAGTTTGAGGAAGAGGGAAGAAGAAAGAATGAAGAAAAATGTTGAGTGTATGGTAGAAGAGTTGAAGAAAGTTGCTGAGGAAGTAAAAGTTGAAAATGTGAAGATTGCTGAGGAAGAGAAGGTAGAAGAAAAAGTTGTTGAAAGAGAAGCTGTTACTGAAGAACATCAGGAAGAAAAAGCTAAGAAGAAGTTGGAAAGTTCAGTTGAAAAGAAGTTAGAAATTTCAGCTGATAGTGTTGGTGATGCTGGTACTGGTGAAGAAAAGAAGAGTGAAGCTGAGCTGAAGCAGACAGAAGAAAACACCAAGGTGCCAATCACTGAGGTAAATTTTGATTCTGAAGTCTTAAATGAAATTGTTGAACAATGCAGGAAATGCATGAGACCATGCAGTGCTTGTACTGAAAAAGACGAAAAGTTCAGAACAAGAGATCATGAATTTACTAAAATTGAAGAAGCTTTTAAAAATAAATCCAAAGAAATGTTTGAAAACGAAAAAGTTTTAAGAGATAATGAGGAAAAACTTTCAGAAAATTGTAAAAAGTTAGAAAAAGAAAATGAAGTTTTGAAAGAAAATGTTTTGAAAAAGACAGAAGAATGTGATCTAAAAGAGAATGTTTTTCAAGAGATGAAAAAGGAATATGATTCAATAAAATTGGCTTATCACATTACTAAAACGTCATATGAGGATGTTAAAAGTCAAATGAAACTTGTTCAATCGAGATTAAGATACTGTTCTGAAACAGCTGATATGTTTAAGCGACAATATGAAATAAAACAACAAGTTGTAAATTCTTACATTGAGGATGTTGCTAAACTCAAGAGTCAGATTGCTGATTTAGAACAGGATAATAACAAGTTAAAAAATTATCATGCATCATCATATATGCTTGAAAGAATTTTCAACATAAAACCGGATGGTAAAGATTCTGAGCAAAACAAGAAAGGAATTGGCTCAGAGTTTCATCAAGTTCCACCACCGGAAAAGTTTGCATTTTATGATGATGAAAAGGTCGAAAAAGCTTTCAACATGGTAGATCAATTTCCAGATAACATTGACGTAACCTATTCCAAATCTGATGATTCTAGTGATTCAGAGGTGGTAGGTAAGGTCGTTGAAAGTGTGTTGAAAGAAGAGTCGGTTGATACAGGTAAAACTGAATCACATGATGAAAATGAAGGTAATTTTCATGATGGATATCTGAAAAACTCAAAATCTGAGAAAAGTTTGAATGATGATTCAAAAGGATTGGTTTATTCCATGATTGGATCGGACAAATTATTCTTAGATATTGTATTCCCGATTCAGAATGTGATTTCAGATAAGATTGACAAAGTTTTCAAAATGGTTGAGATTGAAAAATCTGAAATTCCAAAGTTTGCTGGAAAAGGTCATAAAACTTTTTCATAACAAACCTGGTTACAAAAAGAAGAACATGAAGGCTGGGTTGGGTTATAAGAAGAAACAAAGTTGGAATAAAAATTAAAAATCAAATTATCAGAAAATGACGAACTTTGTTCACGGAACGAGTCCGAAGAAGAGAAAGAACTCCAATTTAGGCGTCAGTCTAATGAAGAGTTCTATGCTCAGAAAAATCAACAACAACAGGTCAAAGATGTGTCCAAGCGAACATGTTTTAAATGTGATCAAATAGGACATCTTGCTCGCAAGTGTCCAAATCTAAAACCTGTTGATGTTGAAACGACAAAGAAGTCTGTTCATGTTGAGAAACAGAAATCTGACGTTGTGAATCAGAAGTCAACCAAGTTTGATTCAAAGCAAACTTGGAAACCGAAAGTGTCAAAGAATGACTCACAACAAACATGGAAACCAGTGACGTCCATATTTAGAACAACACAAAGTTGGAAAACAACAGTTGATTCAACAAAACCAAACCAGTTTTGGAAACCAAAAGTTGTTGCTCAAAATCAAAATGTTCAAAAATGTTCAAATTTTTACAAAAGCGGTACTCCAAAAGGTCAAACATGGAGTGTTAAGGAACAAGTGACTTCGGTAAATGAAGAAAAAGATGGTGTTAAAGTTGAAAAAGTCTTTTTTCAGAATGACAAAGATTTTCCGAAATTAAATAATGCATATTGTGTTGAAATGCCTAAGGTCAAACAGACCTGGGCTAAATTGTTCAAGTGATTGAGTAATTTGAATGTGCAGGTGCTCAAGAAATTTGAAGATTCTGAAAATGGAATTAGGAGCAGTCTAGCACAAGAAGAGGAGGCTGCTGAACCCTGTGTTGGTTGAAACAGAGAGTTTGTTGTTTTTCTGTATATAAATAAACAATATTTCAAAAACCCTAAAAATTGAAAAAAAAAAATTTAAAAACCAAAAATATGTTTTATTTTGTCAAAATTTGAAAAATTAAAAAATGTGTTGATTGAATATGCCGAAACCCTCACGGCTGAACAAACATGATTACATTTACAAGATTGAAAAACAGTTTTCAAACTGTAAAATATCAATGTGTTGTAAATCATGGGGGTACGTTATGTTTTCTGCAAAACAGAGCATGAAAAGCAGAAAATGGATGGCAAGACAAAGCTATCAGTATCGGTTTGTCAAATTTTCTTTAAATGGTTTTGCATTTTAGGGGGGAGTATTATTGTCAGAAAATCCAAAAACATTAGACAATTTGAAAAAGTCAAAAAACATGATAAAATTCAAAAAAATGAGTTTCTGTGTAAAAAGAGGAAATGATAGTACATCAGTAGACAATCAGGGTACGCTAAAGAAATGGAAAGTCAAAAGTGATAAACGGTCTCACTGATGATATGCCAGTAGGTTTTTACACGCTTAGTAGATTGTTTTCGAGATATAAATCTAAATATCATACTTACTTATTTCGTGGGGAACATCTCTCGGATATATGGGTAACCCCCGAAATCTTGTTTGAAAGACCCCTCTTTCCGAGATACTAGGTCTTTATGCTTAGTGATATCTGGGGTATTATCCCGGGACTTCTGATTGTGCGGAAGCAATGGCCTAGTCCCCGTATAATACTTTTCGCTTGCTTGAAATAATAGCACCACCCTCAGCATAAAAAATGATGAAACATTGCAAAATGCTAATCATGTGCTGTTGAAGAAAAGATTCTCTAAAGGGAACACACCTAAAGTCGAAGCCATCATCTCTCTGATTTTGCGGAAGCAATAGCCTAAGCTCTCATGGCCCTCGCATTTAACCCTTTACAGATATCATCTAGGTATACTCACCTGTAAGACTAAATATTGGGATCTGGATACTGGAGTATATTCTGAGATGGGACACGCGAATAAGTTAAGTCCTTAAAACACTAATCTCGTATCTCGAATCAGTGAAGTTTGTGTGAAAATTTAAGTGGATCAGTATACTGACAATCTAAGTGAATCGTTTAGAACTTAAAGTGTTTAAAGCTCAACGGTACTAGTGATTTGTCATAAACTGATATGATCCTCTGACGCGAACTCAAACAAAAATATTGTCTGTAGATATGTTTGTAAATATTTCTTTACTGCTTTACATTTCAGAAAATTACAAAAAGATTTTGATTTCTGCTTTATTTTCGATAACCGATGTCTGGGAAGCTGAGTTTCAAAATCTAAGTATGCTGATTGTGTTTCTGAAAAATAAACAAGTTCATTAGTTTGAAACTTGAAATTGTTAAAATCAAAAATAGTTTTTGATATCTCCAAGGTCATTAATTTGGACTTGGATGATTAACTGTGAGGGAGTTGGATTCTTAGATTGTTATATCTTGTTAAAGAAAGCCAGGATTTTTGATTCTGGATGTTCAAAACACTGTTACTTATATGTCACACCCCCAAAATACCACAAGCGGAAACCCCCCGCGAGGTGTGTGACGTACTAGGATCTAGCCACCAATCATATTGAACTCATAGGTATATTTAATTAAAACTTTCATTTATTAACATTAAGTGTTACAACGTTACAAATAAATTATAGGGTACAACGGAAGCATAATTCATTCGTTAAGTGTTTATAAACCACATGTAAAATCCATTAGTCTTGTGTTACGATTTCATGTATCTCGACCCATGACCACTCCAGCTTCCCAGACAGCAAGTTCCAATGATAAGCACCTAAAGGCCTGCAAGGCATGTAACAACGAATCAACAACAAAGTTGAGCGAGTTCACAGTTGGGTGTTCGTTTTAAGTTGTTTAAAAAACATAGTGTTTCTTTAGCTGGCTTACTTGCCGTGGGGGTTACCCCATAGTTGAAAATATGATTAACCAATTCCTTCTTTCCCAAACCATAACCAGTGGGGGCTTCCCCATGTGAACCACTAGACCGTTACCATATCGACTACTGACGAAAGTAAGTTGGTGCCCTAGTCAATGTCTATCATCATTGACGTGCCATAGTCCATTAGTCCACGCCCGTCCTCTGCGGCACGGTGTGAGGCTTGTCAAACCTAATTGCGCTATTTAACTAATGACCCGCTCACCATTGGCCTCGGCGATTAAGTCGATACAAAATGAGGGACTTAATGATAGAGTTTTTGGTCCAGTAACAATGTTGTCACCCTTCAGTTAAGAGGGTGTGTACGAAATCCCCAAACCAGGAGATTACGTAGGTTCCAAATTAATTCCTTATCACATGTTGTCACCCTTCAATAAAGAGGGTGTGTACGTGTTCCAAATCAGGAGATCACGCAGTTTCTGTTTAAATCCTTTACCCATTCCCAACCCTTGGGAATCCCATGCCTTGTAGAAAGTGTGTGAACTCACCTCGGTTTGCTCGGTATACTTAACTACTGCTGCACAAACAATTCAGTCAATGCCTATAGTATGCACGTATACACAATCAGTTTATGTTCGTAATAATTCACACGCAATCTAACATCACAAGGTGTGTTTGGGTAATTATTATCAAGCAACACGTAAACAGTTAATCAACCCATACGAGATTCAAAGTTCACATGTATCTTCCATAACCATATTTATCAGTTAAGTGTACTGGGTGTAAGAACCAAATTATGTCATCCGCTTATAAGCAAACATCGTTAACAGTGAACAACAACAATCAATTTCTAACATATACGATGGCCATTTCATGCAAACAAATTCACAGATTCGTCCACATCAACAACTTATTCGAATCAATAATAATAAGAAATTGTAGTGTTAATATGCACAATTCATTGGTTCCATTTATTCAACTAATCACTCATCATAACAGACATCATGATTGGTATCATATGACTCATCTCTATTTCATAAATAGCCGACCCACATCATCATCTAAAGATTATATTATCATTATCAATATTTAACCAAATTAATTATGTCAAGTCTCATAAATATACACCACAGCCGATTCCTAGTATATTCGGATTCACCATCATGCATTCAAGGATCATCTGAACTCTATGTCATTTAACATCACAATCATTACACCATCAATTAAAGAGAACACTTTAGCAGACTATATCTCATCTAATTAACTTTAACAATTGCACACATATAGTCAATCACATGTTCTCTGACAATACACATTCACATATGAACACAATGGCCCACATCATAAGGTGATTCTTATCCACTTGGCTGCACATTCTAGGCATAAATAAAACAATAAAGATATTACTAATTTTGATCATAGTTATTATTATCAAGAATTCATGAAATCTTGTCAATCTGATCATAAACAACTTCATGTTATCACAAAACTTCTATCTCATAACTGAGATCATGAAATTGATATTCCATATTCTAACCATCCATCAATTCTACTGTGTGGATGAAACATCCCAACTTTCACATATATTCATAATTAACAGCATTACAATTTATAGATAGGCTAATATATAATACTAATCAACAAGCATGTCCTCGGCCAGGTAATGTCAAGACATCAACTCGAAACAACAGGTTATACCAATTCGATTACACTTATACGATTCATAGCATCACTTTATGTCTTCTTAATACACACACCATTACTTCTGTTAGTCAAGATCACACATAATCATATCATCAATATAGAACCCGTAACATGCCTCGCAATCATACATAAATCGTCTATAATTCTAAGCATCGATCATCATGTAAACAAATAACATATTAGTGATAGCATACAACATAATCAGTAATCAAGGTCACGAATCATTACAACTAGGCATGTGATACAAAGAGATTTGATTCAATACATGAAGAGATTATACTAACCAAAAGAGTTAAGGTATAATGAATCCGAAGTAAGACTTCACGAGGGGGGGTCTGCTTTGCCGTGCGCGCTCTAGAGAGAGAAGAGTAGGGTTTGCTATTTGATTTAGAGATTAACAATAAACTTACGTACATGTGCTACAATTGAGTTTATAATGGTAACAATTAAACCCAATGGGTCGATCCACCTGTTTACCTCGGCTATTCATTGGACCGAGTTAATCAACACAACCAAAGAACATATTTTGGGCTCAAGAGATCCCTTTTGGGCTGATATGGTGCTACTTGTAAGGTATAATTATAAAAACCCAAAATATACGCGGCCTAACAAATTCCACTAAGTTATGTAATCGAGTTATCAAACGTTTATGTTTAACGGTGTTAGGATCGCAAGATTACACGTCACTAACCTTGAAAGTTCGGGTTGTCATATTATAAATGTTTGAGTATTGCAGATAGTGTTCCAGACTACGATCCCGGCAGCTGAGTCTTAGGGGGAGTCTGAAGACAAGCTCGAAGCAAGGGGGAGTTTGTAACTGGAAAGCCAGGTGTCGATCCCAAAAGCACGGAAGCTTAGTGAAAGGGGGAGCCTGAAGAAAGATAGTTGAATGCTTACAATATTAGACAATTCGGAAAGAGTTTGAAGACTGATCAAGACTGAAGAGGTGTCATGTTAAAGATTAGACACTAAAGACTTCGTCAACATCCAAGGGGGAGTCTGTTAGTGCAATATGTCTGTTGACTTCGTCTTGCATCAAGTACTGTAATTAGAATGATAGATCAGGGCTCGTTGTACGAGAAAATTAGGGTTTGAGTGTGGAAAGCTGATTTCGCACGAAATAGCAAGAAGCTATTTCGTACGAAATAGCAATCAGCTATTTCGCACGAAATGCCTCTGAGCTATTTCGTGCGAAATACCCAACCCTATATGTACCCAGATCTTGATCTTCATTTGTAACTTTTCTGATTCGGTAACGAAGTGCTGCCGAATTGTCTCCAGGTTGTAAATCACTGTTATATGAATAGTAGAGACATTTAAATTGAATCAAGCTGTAAACAAGTCCGTTTCTCTGAATTCCGCCTTAGATCCGGATATAAACTCTTCTGAACGACTCAATCAGGTCGCACAAACGATCCTACACTATCATGGTTATATGTTATCAAACATGTATCTTTCAGTTTACTTATTTTTTGATTTTGAACTTTTAAGCATGATGGAAATGATAATAGAATTTTCTTTTATTTTTATCTATATATGTATTTTTCATAGTACTTTGAAGTTTTTTTTTGCCGTTTAACCATAATGTATTTATATTTCTGCGTACAACTTTGTTTCACAGATAATGTGCCACTTTTCGATATCTTATTACTATTTATACAGCATCGTCCTATGTTAAAACTGTATGGCATCTTTTTACCACGCTATTTGATAACAGATTTACTAAAAAGCATTGTATTTAACAATTTTTTATATTATCCTTGTGTATATTTTGTTTCCGTCATCATGTGCTAAAATTGAGGTCTGCAAATGAGGTCCTGATGTCTATAAAACATGGACCGTTCTTTCACTTCCAAATTACTGCATTATTTCTACAAATTTGGTAACGAGTACATGAAATTGATAATTTATGTGTGATGTCTGTTCTTTTAGTTCCAACTTACTACAATATTACCAGGAAGTCTACTTATTCATCTATCAAATATATAGACTCTCGACTCATGCTTTGTTTTGTATTACTTCGATATGCTCTTATTGACAACTCTGGTATGCACACTTTTATTCAGACCTGCTTTACTTTTTATGTTGAAAAAATTAAATTTATATGATCATAGTTACAGATTTGGGATCTAAAAATGTGTTTGCTGAATGAATGTTTTGGGAAGAGATTCCATGTGGAGTTTATAGCAGTGGAATGGATGCTAAAAAAATGGATGTAAATTTGGTGTGTGGAGTGAATAGACATAATTGGCTTGATCCGTTGCTGCAAGAACTAAGTAAGTTGGATCCACTCTGGATACGTTTGTTTTTTTTTAATTATTATGTTTTAACTTAAATATGAACATATAAAGTGATTGACCATAAATATAGAAAACATTAATTTTTTGACATATTTCCATATTTATGTACTTTCATGATTGATTTATATTTAATAGAAATTATTTGTTTGATCTTATAATTTTTTATAAAATACACAGTATATGCGATATCGTTTAAATACAAAGTTTCCTTAATTAACAGTCCTCGCCTTATTATGAATATTCTTTTCACCTTTCACATTTCTTACAGTCATCTCTAATCAGAAAATACTGTATCAATTGCTTATACCGACGTAAGTCCCTAGATTGACTGTTCTATATTTTAATGCTTTTGAACCAAATGTATAGCATATTGATTGTTATATACAATGTGTTTGTATAGGTTGGTATGTTATTATTTACTAATGTTACTTTTGCAATGTATGAAGAAATGGAACAACCTGCAATCACCCTGTTGAATAATTTGGACCTCAACGTTGATCACTACACCATCAGGATTCGCATTGTTCGTCTGTGGACAAGAGCTGATTTCAATAATGCTAGAAAGGTTTCTATGATATGATAGTCATGGACAGTGAAGTAAGTGTACATAGACTATTTAGTTATGTTAATAATATATAAAGCTAACCCTTAGAATACGTCTTATTTGTATACAATTTTTTTTAGTATTATATGTTGTTTTTATGGAAGCGAACTAAAATGCAAGCATTTGTTTTGGCAAAAAAAACGCAACTGAATACCAACATCTTTTACAAGAAAATCGTTGTTTGACTATTCGAAATCCATCGTTGGGTGAGAATCGTCAGAAGGAGAAATATGCTCACGGTGGGTTTAAGATTAACCTTAATAAGAACACCGTTGTTGAAGAATGCCATGAGCCTATTGGTTCTGAATGGGGTTTTGATTTTACTCCGTTTGATTCTGTTGTTGAGGATCCAAAAGATGACAGCAAGTTATTTAAAAGTCCAATTGGTACCATATAAAATTATCACTATATTAGTTTATGTGACAACTCATGCAAATTCCTGAACATTTCGTTTTACTGTGTAACTTCATGTATGAATTGAAGTTAGTGATTTATTTTATTTGAACGATTGTGTGCTTGGTGATGTGTAATGTGAATTATGTGAAACCGAAACCCGAAACTGAAATATTGGAATATGTTATTTTCTGAAACGAAGCGTTGAAATATATTGCTCTGCGATACGAAACGTTTTAATTAATTATTTCCTGAATCTTGCGAAACCGTCACTTAGTGCGAAACCGTTACCTACTAAAACCCAACCCAAGCCCACCCTGTCCCTTTTCTTGCGCCATCTGTAGGCCCAACCCCACCCTTGTCCCCCTTATTCGAAATACAAGACCCAAACCCATACTCTCTTGTTTCCTTGTAGCCCACAAGCCCAACCCCCTTGGATTTTAATTATGTAGGAGACTTTGGGAATAAGTAATCAACAACAAAAACCCAAACTCACCTCCTTGTGATCGTCGACCAGAAGAGACCCCCCCCCCCCCCCCGCAAAAATCAAACCCTAGTTCCTCATCCAGCTTCTTGATTCGCCTTTCACTTCCGTGTAATCCCTTCTCTTGCTGCAAGGACGTGATTGACCAACCCTGATTGTTTGCTATTTTAAGAGTCCAACCGAGCAACCAAAGGTGAGTTCATACTTTCGTTAAAGCATGGGATTCCCGGTGGTTTGGGAATGGATTAAGTAAGGATTCTTGGTGGTTTGGGAATGGGTTAATTGACAACAATCCCCCTTAGGTGGGATGCAAACTACGTATTCTCCTTGGGTAGAATACGTACCTCGGTCCTCCTTGGGTATGACAACCTTAAACTTACTAGACAACAACTCTATCATGAAGTCCCTCATTTTTATATCAACTTAATCGACGAGCCAATGGCGAACGGGTCATTAGTTAAATAGCGCTATTAGGTCTGACAAGCCTCACACCGTGCCACAGAGGACGGGAGTGGACTAATGTACTTGGGCACTTTGTCAATGATGATAGACATTGACGCAAGGCATATAAACATGACTTAAGTCAGTAGTCGATATGGTAACGGGTCTAGTGGTTTACAACATGGGGTAGCCCCTCGGTTTATGGTTATGGGAACATGGAAATGGTTAACTCTTGGTTTTTGAAACAACTTATGGTTTTTGGAACAACATTAAAATGGACAACCAACTGTGAACTCGCCAACCTTTTTGTTGACACGTTACCACATGCTTGCAGGTCGTTAGGTTATTTGCTGGAGCTTGCATTGGGGAAGGAGTCGTTGTGGGACATGAACCACTGTGTGTTCATGATAAACTTATAAAACGTTTAACTTATATTTTGGTTTTTGAACTTATGCTTCCGCTGACTTTTTAAATTTGGTTTTGGACTTTGGTTTGGTGAACTTTAAAACGTTTAGCTGCATTGGTTTTACTTTACTTTGTTTAATGTTTATTATGATTGGTGGTATGATCCTGGTCAGTCACACGCCTCGCGGTAATACTCCGCTTGTGGATTTTGAGGGTGTGACAGATTGGTATCAGAGCCATTGGTTATAGTGAACTCGGTTTTAAAAAGGGAAAAATCTTTTTGACAAAAACCAGACTTTAACCTGTTCAGTGCTCAACGATCCACAACGACACTTTGCTCCACGTGCAAGGCTCAACACTTTAGATGGTATAATTTATGTATATGTTGCCTACTTGTTAGTTTACATTTGCATGGTGCGATGCTCATGGTATGCTTAGTTAACATAGTAGCATGTTATCTATTAGCCTGAATGTGCTCTTTATGATACCCAACTATTTGCTTGAAATTTGACGTGTGATGATCAAATTCTTTTCCTGTCTTCTCCTCACCCCACTAAGACAACTGTTTTATGCGTTCTATCTATTTGTACGATTGTCTCGACGTGACGTTACCGTTACAGCTAGAATTTAGACCCGACTCTCCGTACAATCGGTTTGCACGACAACATCCACGTAGACCGGAGTCGGCCCAAACAAACTCAGATTTAGGAGAACAATATACCCACGCGTCCATGTCAACAAACCCCATCATCTTCACTAGTTTTCGTCACCATAAATGACGTAGTCACAGTTACACACGTTTGTCGTTATACAACTCGAAACCCTATTATCCAAACTCTATTTTGGACCAATGATATACTCACATGACCATGATGCAATGAACTTTTCTTTCGTGTCGTTGCTGCCATCTACCATTACTGGAACTGTCCTAAGAGAACAGAATAGTTGGCGAAATTCTTCGGTTATTTGTTGGATTTTGTTTTTGCTTAATTCTTCGTATGAACATCACCAACCTCCTGTTTCTTCGATCCTTAACCGATTTAACGAAACGCTAATAACCATACCACGATTTCCATCGATCACAAGATTACCCCCCCTTACCCCGTTGGGTGGTTAATTATTATTCTACTTTGATTTACACCTTCGTATACCCAACTTAGTAAGTGGATGCCTCCTAATGATGGTATAGTCTTCGGGACATTCGAGGACGGCGATACGGATTAGTCAACTTACATACGGACATGATGAACTACACATTTACCTCACCCCTTTTCCCCTTACACTACAAGAGTCTCATTTTGATGCTACGATAGTTTATCTTAATTATGTGAAATCTTTTTGCTAGCCTTTGTACCGACCTATGCTTATCGATTAATGCAATGCCTAATTTCTACTATTGACCTAGACAAAACCATTATTCCTTTACCACAGTGACACTACGTCCCCGCTTCTCCATGTAGAGACACTAATACGAACTCACTCTAGTTTAAAGAATTTGGAAGGCTCGACTTTCAATCATTGGTGATCACTTCTTGAAACCCTGAGGATGGTGATGTATTGTTGATACGATCATACCCTCTTGAACATGTTTTCGCGTCCTTTCTTTGAAACCTCTTGACTACACAGGCATATTTCAGATTCATTCACACGACTTAAGGAAACTCCTCCAAATTTGATTGCTTACCGACTCGATAAATCGCAAACTCATCTAAGTTCATGGATCAAGGTGGATTATTCCTCCTTCGCATGTGGGCGAGCCCAACAACTTTGACGGAAGTTTCAGCGAACCTTAACACTACAAACTTGTGCGACAACCATTCTTCTATGGTTAATTCTTGTTATGCTTAATATACCAACGTGGCACCTCTATTCGACAAACGACGTTCTTCATTTTAACCTCATGCAACTTGTGTACGACCAGCTATACCCTCGACAACAGATAAACCCCTGCTACGGATTTTTAAACACCTATGCATCGATTGCGACTGCCCTTTTTGCATGTTTCCACACCCATTCACGATAAACTTCTCGAATCCTATGATCCTTATGCTAACAACGTTCTTCGCGAACTCTCGCTTGGAGGAGTTACTCTCTACGAATGATACTCTAGGAGCAGTGGGCCATGAATATCACAGATATCGAGGTATCACGAGAACTGTCCTTAGAACTCGATACGACCGAGATAGGTTCCCAGTCACAGCATTCGAATTTAGCCTACCTTGACAGATATGCCACTTGTTTTCTTTGAAAACATCTGAAACTACTCCAAGAACTAGTAGGAATCCTAACGATACCTACACCTTACCATGGAGCCCCTACAACACAAACAACCTTATGTTTATTTTCCAACGAACGAATTTTGACGTTGCGAAGCCCGCTTTGCTTGATCGTATGCACAACCCCCCACAACTTTAACTCGAAAGATTATTCAGGAATTCACGTTTCATCAATTGAAGGTGAAACTCTGTAGTACACCCATCCTTTTGTTACCTGAAGGCACAGACGATTTCGTTGTTTATTATAACGCGTCGATCCAAGGACTTGGTTGTGTGTTGATGCAACGTGAGAAAGTCATTGCTTACGCATAACGCCAACTCAAGGCTCATGAAAAGAACTACACTACCCACGATTTGGAGTTGGGAGCAGTAGTGTTTACACTCAAGATATGGAGACATTACTTGTACGAAGTACACCATCTACACCGATCACAAGCGTCTCCAGCATATCTTATCTTGGATCAGAAGGAGTTGAACATGCGATAGCATCGATGGGTCGAACTCCTTAACGACTACGAATGCGCAATCAAGTATGATCCAGGCAAAGCCAACGTTGTGGCTGACGCCCTCAGTCGTAAGGAAACCAAACCTAAGAGTGTACATGCGTTACAGCTTACTATCCACTCCAGTCTTCCTACCCAGATTTGTGACGCTCAGATTGAAGCATTGAAGGAAGAGAACCTCAAAGCAGAATCCCTACGGGGCATGGAGAAGAAACTAGAATGCAAGGAAGACGACACTTATTATTTCATGGAACGTGTATGGGTTCCATTCTATGGAAACTTATGAGAGCTTGTGATGGACGAAGCACACAAGTCTCGTTACTCGATGCATCCTGGTTCTGACAAGATGTACCAGGATCTCAAAACTCTCTACTGGTGGCCCCACATGAAACTAACATAGCGACTTATGTTAGTGAATGCTTGACCTGTGCTAGGGTTAAGGTTGAATACCAGAAGCCGTCAAGACTACTTCAACAACCAGAGATCTCAACATGGAAATGGGAGCAAATTTCCATGGAATTCGTCACTGGCTTACCCAGATCCCAGCGAGGAAACGACACCATCTGGGTAATTGTTGATCGACTGACTAAGTCTACACACTTTCTGGCCATCAAGAAAACGGATAAGTTTTCTACACTCGCAGACATCTACTTGAAGGAAGTGGTCGCTAGGCATGGAGTGCCAACTTCCATCATATCTGATCGAGACCCGCGCTTTGCATCTGATTTGTGGCAGGCGATGCACAAATCCTTTGGCTCACGTTTAGACATGAGCACAGCTTATCACGCACAGACGGATGGGCAGACTGAACGTACCATCCGGACTCTAGAAGACATGCTTCGAGCATGTGTTATCGACTTTGGTAACGGCTGGAAAAGGCATCTACCCTTAGTGGAGTTTTCATACAACAATAGTTACCACACCAGCACCAAGGATGCTCCGTTCGAGACTTTGTACGGGCGGAAATGCCGATCACCTCTATGCTGGGCAGAAATGGGTGACAACCAAATCACTGGCCCAGAACTTGTTATCGAACCAATGGAAAAGATCGCCCAAATCCGACAACAAATGACGGCAGCTCGTGACCGTCAGAAAAGCTACGCTGGTAAGCGTAGGAAACCGCTCGAGTTCCAGGTTGGGGATCGAGTGCTACTCAAAGTCTCACCATGGAAGGGTGTGGTCCGTTTTGGCAAACGGGGCAAACTTAATCCGCGATAGGTCAGACCTTTTGAAATCACCGAGAAAATCGGCAAGGTGGCTTACAGACTGAATTTTCCTGAAGAACTCAGTGGTGTTCACAACGTCTTCCACATGTCAAATCTGAAGAAATGCTTATCAGACGAGACCCTCATCGGTCCTTTCAAGGAACTCACTATCGACGACCAGTTGCGCTTCGTCGAGGAACCGGTGAAAATTGTGGACCGGGAAATCAAGACTCTCTAACGTACTAAAATACCTATTGTTCGAGTTCGTTGGAACTCCTGTCGGGGCCTAGAGTTCACTTGGGAACGGGAGGACCAGATGAAACGCATGTACCCCCAGTTGTTCAAGAAAGGTGAGTCCAGTACTGAAGCTACTTCAGAATTTCGGGACGAAATTCCATACCAACGGGGGGATGATGTGATACCCCAGGAAAACGCACAACACAACTAGCCTCTCCGGTGACTATGTGCTAAATTTCGGGACGAAATTTCTTTTAACTTGGGGATGATGTGACAACTCGTGCAAATTCCTGAACGTTTCGGTTTACTGTGTAACTTCATGTATGAATTGAAGTTAGTGATTTATTTTATTTGAACGATTGTGTGCTTGGTGATGTGTAATATGAATTATGTGAAACCGAAACCCGAAACTAAAATATTGGAATATGTTATTTTGTGAAACGAAGCATTGTAATATATTGCTTTGCGATACGAATCGTTTTAATTAATTATTTCATGAATCTTGCGAAACCGTCACTTAGTACGAAACCGTTAACTACTAAGACCCAACCCAAGTCTACCCTCTCCCTTTTCTTGCGCAATCTGTAGGCCCAACCCCACCCTTGTCCCCCTTATTCGAAATACAAGGCCCAAACCCATACTCTCTTGTTTCCTTGTAGCCCACAAGCCCAACCCCCTTGGATTTTAATTAAGTAGGAGACTTTGGGAATAAGTAATCAAAAACAAAAACCCTAACTCACCTCCTTATGATCATCAACCAGAAAAGACCCCCCCTGCGAAAATCAAACCCTAGTTCCTGATTCAGCTTCTTGATTCGCCTTTCACTTCCGTGTAATCCCTTCTCTTGCTGCAAGGATGTGATTGACCAACCCTGATTGTTAGCTATTTTTAGAGTCCAACCGAGCAACCAAAGGTGAGTTCACACTTTCGTCAAAGCATGGGATTCCCGGTGGTTTGGGAATGGGTTAATTGACAACAATCCCCCTTAGGTGGGATGCAACCTGCGTATTCTCCTTGGGTAGAATACGTACCTCGGTCCTCCTTGGGTAGGACAACCTTAAACTTACTAGACAACAACTCTATCATGAAGTCCCTCATTTTTATATCGACTTAATCGCCGGGCCAATGGCGAATGGGTCATTAGTTAAATAGCGCTATTAGGTCTGACAAGCCTCACACCGTGCCGCAGAGGACGGGAGTGGACTAATGTACTTGGGCACTTTGTCAATGATGATTGACATTGACGCAGGGCACTTAAACATGACTTAAGTCAGTAGTCGATATGGTAACGGGTCTATTGGTTTGCAACATTGGGTTGCCCCCCACAGTTTATGGTTATGGGAACATGGAAATGGGTAACTCTTGGTTTTCGAAACAACTTATGGTTTTTGGAACAACATTAAAACGGACAACCAACTGTGAACTCGCCAACCTTTTTGTTGACACGTTACCACATGCTTTGCAGGTCGTTAGGTTATTTACTGGAGTTTGCATTGGGGAAGGAGTCGTTGTGGGACATGAACCGCTGTGTGTTCATGATAAACTTATAAAACGTTTAACTTATATTTTGGTTTTTGAACTTATGCTTCCGTTGACTTTTTAAATGTGGTTTTGGACTTTGGTTTGGTGAACTTTAAAACGTTTAGCTGCATTGGTTTTACTTTACTTTGTTTAATGTTTATTATGATTGGTGATATGATCCTGTTCAGTCACACGCCTCGCGGTAATGCTCCGCTTGTGGATTTTGAGGGTGTGACAGTTTAATACAAATGTTTATTTTGGTAAGACTTTTTTTATGCAGATGTAATTGGATTTGTGGTCAAGGGTTTTCCCATAGAAGTAGACATGGAAACTAATAATGGAAAAAAACCAGAAGAAAGTCACGTTTATGCTTGAAGACTTACAGTATTTTTTATTTCACATATTTATTACCGATAGTATCAATTTTGTTTCATTATTTTTTCTATACTAATCATTTAATTTTGTCTACCTTTAATGTTCAGCAATAAGCAAATCTTTGTAACACCTTGGGACAGTTATGCCGATCAAATCATGGAGTATGAGAGCAGCAATAGAGGTGAAAATAATGTTGTCATAATCATTCAGTTTAGAAAATACAGATTCTGGGGAGGTATTATATTACTTAAAATCGAGTCTGTACTTTCTTTACTGTTTCAATTTTAATTGTTATACAAATTAATAATTTTTGTCTTTTTTATTATTCTCTACAGGACATTTGTCTGTATCTAATCTGTATACCATCACTCGAGTATTAATTAACAGTGATATTGATGAGGTT
The DNA here is from genome assembly GCA_030545235.1 of Helianthus tuberosus. Classification (NCBI taxonomy): domain Eukaryota; kingdom Viridiplantae; phylum Streptophyta; class Magnoliopsida; order Asterales; family Asteraceae; genus Helianthus; species Helianthus tuberosus. The sequence goes on from CM060426.1 coordinate 36,920,435, forward strand.
GTTTAGTTTAAAAAAGGTACACTATCATAATAGGTTTTCAAAATTATGTTTACCGTGACCCGAGTCTAACAACTTTAAATTTTATGTTTTAATAGATTCATCGAGAAACTTTCTCCCAAAACTTCGTCCAGCTATTCTGGATTAAGTTCATCAATTGTCAAGTCAGCTACTGAAGATTGTTTTTCTGACTTTACTTTTACTCCCATTGGATCGTTGTACTAAATAGATAAGGTAATACATATTAGTACTGTCTAATTATATTTTCCTTTGTCTGTGTTGTTACATGATATGTATTTCTTAAACACAGACCAAGTTTGTTATCATTGCTGTGACTATCAGGAGTTTTGCGTCGAACGATGAGTGGTTTTATAACGTGTGCAAAAGCTGCAACAAAAAGGTTTCAACTAGTACTATTCTTAAAGAGAAGCAGGATGGTAGCGAAGGTTTTGATGAGGTTGTTATCTTGGAATGCAAGACTGATGTTTGTAATACAAGGACCGTTTCCTCAATTCCAAGGTACACATTATTCAGATGACATTTTTTTTGCACCACGCTTGCTTTAACTAATTACCTAAATATGATTAATATATTCTGCAGGATTAGGCTTGCTATACGTGTCCAGGACTGTACCGGCATTGTCACGCTGACATTGTTTGAACGCGAGGTGACGAAGCTTTTGAAGGTTAATGCGAATCAGCTGTTAGAATACAACATTGAAGTATGTTTCAAATAATTACTTTTTGCTCTAGGTTTTGTTATTTTTTGTACTGCTTTGTGATTACAATAGTTTACTGCCTTTGATTTGATTTCTTTTTTTCTTTAACAGTTAGCCTACGAAGGAAACTTCCCAAAGGAACTAAATTCTTTAATCATTAGGAAGTATGCGTTCAAGATAGCTATTTCTTCATTTAACATTAACCAGAAGTCAGAAGGCTACTCAATCTCCAAGATGACTGATAACCCAACCATTTTGTCCGAGCTAGACAAACATTTTGACGCTGTCCAGGTATATTTATACCCTTTCCGCTTACTATTATTGCAATTTGCCTACATTAGGTAACTTATCATTACTATCATTTTTTATTTATTTTTTAAAATCAAAACAGCCTATTGATGAGGAAGCCGTCAATGTCGAACTGTCTGATTCCAATCGTAATGTCGAGTATCCTGTTCAGGTTTACCCATTTTATTGATATATAATTGATGTTTTAGTCTTTATTTTATAAATGTATATTATAAATCATCATTTTGATTTTTTTTATTTAGGATTCTATATCCCAAACGGGAGACGATGTGACCCCCTGCTCAAATGTTTGTAAAACTGGTTTTACAACACCGTTGGATATGAAGAATACTAAGTCGAATACGATGTTTTGAAGGTGAATTAAAGCGCAATTTGGACAACGTTTATGATGTTGATGTGGTTTCTTCCCAGTCGTCATCAAAGTTGCATAAAAACGATAGTGGGCATGAGGACAAGGATGTTGTTGACGCAGTGCTGCTAATTTCAAAGATTGAAGAGTAGTTTATCGTCAATCTAAACCAGTCTTACCATCAATTGTTTTTTTTTTCCGAGTTTGGATATTTGTGTGTTTTTTTTATTGACAATGGTTTTGACATGTGTGGTTGGTTTATCCGAACATCTACATTTTGTGGTTCACGTTTGATTCAAATAACAAGTGTTCTTTTCTTTAATAATGTTTATAGAGTATATCTTCTTTCTTTGTTAACTGGACTTGCAAATTTAACTTTGAAGTATATTTATTCAACCTATAAAATCATGTGCTTTTTAGTCTCTCATACTTATTCGTTATCTACATTAGTATACTTATTAATAACCATTTTCCACATGTTGGTATTACGTGTAAAAAGTTCAGTCTAATTTTTAATTAACCCGATTCGGCCATTTAACCTTTTTAATGTTTTTTAAACCTATTCTTATATAAGTCCTTTGGTTTTTTATTTGTAACGGAATTGTACAACATAACTTCATATATACTGATTAGGCTAAAATCATTTGTATACAGAGATTATTATATTAATATAGAAACATATAATTTTAATGTTTCACTTATATTTATTTCATTTACTAATAAATATAATTTATTTGTCTATAGTTACTGGTTATGCATAATATAGTGTTAATATAAACAAATTTAACTTATTTATAATCATTTAATTAAAAAATGAAACATTAATACATATAAGTTGATTAACAATTAACAATTTACTACTTTTACTAAGTATGTATTAATAATTTCACACATTGTTAAAATTATATAAACATTTTAAAAATATAAGGGTGTTTTTGTAAATTATGGTTAAATTGTTTTCATTTTTTAAACTTTTTAAAGTATAGGGGGTGTTGATGTAAATTGCCTAATTGACGGTTGATGCTTTGCACTTATAATGATGTAAATATAGAGAGCATCATTACATATCAACTACACCTATCACCTCTCAAATCGTCAAACAGATTTCTTCATCTCCGTCGTCTTCTAGGGTTCTAAAATCACTGCCAGAATCATCTTTCTCACGGTTTTGCCTACCGATTTCTTTGTGCGATTCCTTACTTACAGGTAATTACATTCATCTTCCTTAAGTTTTGCCATTATCTTGCTGTTAACTGCTTCATATTGTTGTATATATACCATTATATTCACTTATTACTACAAATTGAAAGCCTTTATACTTATGTATTAGTATGATTTACTCGAAGAATGTTAAATATTTAGCCTTTGTATTTTATTTTTCGTATGCTATGTTATACCTGTGTATATTTACGAATCTTTATAAGTGAAACGGTCATTGACTATTGTACATTATATGATTCAGTTAAATTTTTTTAAATACGCTTATAAAAAGTGTAAAATTCTGAACCATTTAAGTTAGGTATTTGCATGATGTGCTTGAGTATGTGCAAGGTAATCAATATTCTTTGCTGTACGGTTTTTTTTTGTATATTGTAAATATTAGTATTCAATAAAATATGATTATGTGAATTATATTTTTTTTGAAGAGAAGGTAATTAGCATATTTATTGTTGCAGGTTTGATAATGTGTTGTTCGTTTGTGAAGTATCTTCACAACCTTGGATCATTTAGTATAGTAAGCATTGATTATGTTATGTATAATTCCTTTTTTAGTAATATTAGTATTTATGATTTTTTTTGGTTAAAATTGATAATACTAAATAATAATATATATACATGATGTACCTATGTCCTTTGTTAAGCAAGTGTATGGAGATACTTGGGAAGATAAGAAGCTGCATATATTTCATGCCAGTGGGAAAATATGGGTAGTAAGGCTCAAACGAGTAAATTCAGTGCCAGTCATAACTGAAGACTGGCAAATAGTTGCTTCAGACCTTAAACTACAAAAGGATTGTTTGCTCACCTTTTATCCATTAGCACAATTTGTTCTCGATCTTTCCTGTTTTGTTAAAGGCGTGTGTTGTGACACCCGGCCATTTAGGCTGTACCGTACAAATGTAACACGTGTCATGAATAAATAAAAAGGATGTATTTGACTGATATTAATGTTTAATGTGATATTTGATGTGTTGGTAAATCCAAACCTTGATAAAAATTATGTTGGCAACAATAAGATAAACGCTTATCGCGTAACGAACAAAATGCGAAACGAACGTCGGTGACCACCCGATCAATGTTAAAATCCTAAAAATGATCTGTTATGATTAGAATGGTAATTTTAATCATGTCCGGAAGGAAAAATAAATTAAAACGCTAAGAAACTCTATTTTTCGAGTTTGAGCGCGTACCACGCGATGCTGCGCATATCTGACAAAATACTGTGAACGCAGCCAGTCGAGGCAACTGGTAATTATTTCAGTAATATTTTAGTGAGATTATTTTTATATAATAAAAAAATAATTTAAAACTCAATAAAACGGGATTAAAACGCTAGATAAAATACCCGGTATCCAGTAAAATACCAGTTTTTGGCCAAGATTACATATATATTTATATATATACGAAATATATATGATGGATGAGTGTGTATAAACAAGTGGCGGCTAGGGGGGACATATCTCTCTCTCCCTCCTACACTTGATGGTTCTTGGAAGATTAAAGTGATGATTAAGCTTTCTCTAACACTCCATATCTTCACAATTCCAAGATCAAAAATCAAAAACACAATCTCACTCTCTCTCTCTCTCTAAAAGCTATGGCCGAACACCCCCCTTACAACATCCATTTTCATTTCTCAATCTTGTTCTTGAAGATCCAAGTTCATTTCAAGAAGGTTTCAAGGTGTTTTGAAGATCCAAAGGTGTTTTCAAGGTGAAACAAGCTCCAAACATCAAAAATCTTGTCAAAACCCACCAAAATCTTGAAAGGTATAAACTTATTTTCAAAAATCAAGTTCTTGATTCTTGGTGATGATAGTGATGTTGGAAGGTTTCTCTTGAACTTGGAATTAATCACAAACTTGAAATTAATAATGAATGAGTTTTTAAACAAAGTGAAATGGATGTGTGTACATATGTATGTATAACTATAGGATGTATGTATATGGGTGTATATTTGTGTTTTCATTTTAGTTGATTCTTGATTGATGAGATTTTTAAAAGATAGTTTCATGTATGAATCAAAAAGGTGTCATACAAGAAGGTTCTTTGATTTAAAAAGATGACACAAAAGTGAACTTTTAGAAGTTCATATATGTATGTATATATGCCATGTATATATATGTATGTATGTATGCATGCATGTAGGTTTTGTCACATGTTCATAAATGTAAGAATGTTTGAGTATGATTTGATAAAAAGAAATTTTAATCAGATTCTAAACACTAAAAATATGAATATTTGAAGTGTTAAAATGGTATAAAATTTTGTCATAAAGTTTACTAGCTTTGCATGTTGTACTTGGTGCTTTATGTGTTGTAAAATACGTGAAATCACATGATTTATATGACTTACACAAAAACTACACTAATCTGATTTTAACCATCATTTTAATTAGTAAATAACATGTATTATGTTAAAACATCAAGTCATTACAAGTTGGGATGGTTATGGTAACGTTTAACGCAAAACTATGCGGTAAAACAGTTAAAAATCGGCCTTTCGAAGGCTTTATATAAAACTATTTTAAATCAGTAAGTAAACTAATATTTTTAGTTTAAATATAAGTATTTTAAATTATATTAAGTTTACTTTGTGGTTGGTTAGTCATACGTGACTTTTGACGCTCGAAAACGTTACCGAATCATTAAAATACACGTTTTACAATATACACTAGCATGGGTTATTTATGGGTGAACCTTATGTGTTAAAATGTGTTATGTGATTTAGATATGTGTCTATGATAATATGCTAAGTGTTGACATGATAGCGGGAGTTTAGACTATGCATGTACGCTTGTACGCTTAAAGCGGTAGAATCGGTAAAATAGCGTTAAATGTGTAACTTGTTTGTCGAGCATGAAAATTGATACATATAAGTTATTTTATGTATGCATGCTTTAAAAATGATAAAATAAATAAGTTAACGAGATTTTGCATGTTATGATATTTAGTTTATGTGTACGTTTATGTATATATATTACGACACGCAAATGGTACCTGCATAATGGTCACCAATATTACGTATAAACAGGAGTGTTAACGGATTTACATGATAATGGTCACCAATAAAATTGTTCAAGTTGCAAAATCTTAAATAAATATATATATATGAACTCATATATATATTAACGTGCCAACATAATCTAAAACGATAACTTTTTGAGAAAATCTCAAAGTTATGTGAAAATTCTAAGATACGGAGAAACTTAGGAATTTTGTGATATATTGATTTATAAATCATTCCTACGTATAATAGGACGTGTAGAAATCAATTTGTGGGATTGCGCTATTTAAAATACGCACCCAAAGGTGAGTGTCACTAAACCCCGTCTTTTTACTGTTTTGTATATGTTTTGGGGGAAGAACACGCCTAAAAAGGGTTTAATAATGTTTTTGAATAAAACATACCTTTTGATATATAAATTGTATATTTTCATTGAAAATATATGGATTTGTAAAATATATATGTTTCGGGGAGAAACGGTTTTGGTTAATAAATATGTTTAGGGGAGAAACGGGGATCTCTACGGTGTTTGGGGGGAAACGACCGTGTAGTTGGGACAAATTTGCTTTATCTCAAGAGAGTAAGTATCAACATAGGCTTACATTTCGGTGGGGATTTCAGGGAATTCGTACGACATCATATATTAAATTTATCATTATTAGTAGGATATATATATTGTACGTGAGGCAGGCGTCATAGATGGCCTCGATATGGGCCATGCGCAAGTGATGTTGTTTAATTATTTAAGTATTGCACATGAGGAATTTTTGGTAGATCTATCGGGTTGACAACCCCGTCATGACCGGTCGCCCCGTGTCAAGTCAAACGACGAATTGATATTCTGTTTATAGTCTAGCATTGATTATACCTTCATTGTTAATATATAGTTCGTAATGTCTTGCTTGATATTGTGTTTATAGTCTAGCATTGATTATACCTTCATTGTTAATATATAGTTCGTAATGTCTTGCTAACTTACGAGTCCGAACATTTTATTCTATTAATTTAATATGTAAACTTGGGAAGATGTCTATGGTCGGAAGGTTCTACGGAAATGCATGTGACGACTGACCCTTGAGTTTTTACAAGGAAATAAATTAACTTTCTTAAAAATTATATGGATGTTTTTATGATAAACACATAATTAGAAAGTTTTTCTGTGACAACTCGTATTTTAGAACTCTTATTTGTACTACGATGCAACGTTTGTGAACTTTATGTGATTATCTGATATGTTGGTTTTAATGAATGTTTATGAGTTAAATGTTACATGTTATGTGTGATTGTGTTATAAGTATAGGTGTATAATAAATCTCGACTGCACAACACCCGTCCAATCGCACAAGCCCTTTTGGGCCGAACACCTTGTCCTTTGTTATGCGAACCCGTAGCCAAGGGCAGCCCAAAGCTGGGATTGGCCCATTCCTCTTATGCGCATACAAACACCCATTAGTGGGATTGGTTTCTCATAACTTGCAAACTCAAGAACACACACAAAACCCTAAGCTCTCTCCTCTCCTCTGTAACATCTGTGCTTGTAATCATTGTGAACAGTCCAATTATCAATAAAAAAATGTTATTTGATCCCAATGTTTGTTTGGTTGTGTTTTACATTTTTCATGTTTTGACTTTTATTCAATTTCAAACTCTATATCACTTTCTGGAGAGTTATACGCAAACTGGTGCGTAAACGTACTTAAATTAATGCAACAAATACTCCGGAACATCAACATATACTCAACATACCTTAAATAACCTTTACATAACTTAGAAATAAGTTTTAAAGGCTTTGGTATGGCAAAAACAAGTTAATTCGCTTACAGGGACTAAACTTGACAAACTGCGAAAGTATGCCAATTTGAACTGTAACGAACATTCCGGAACATGACCATAAGTTAAACACACCTTAAATATCCTTTACATAGCTTAGAAATAGGCTTTGAGGGGTTCGGTGTGCTAAAATAAACTTTTGGGTCATTCAGGGACTAAAAGTGTCAAAAAGTGCACAAGTTTGCACTTTTGCGCATAACTTACGTTCTGAATACATCCGGACATCCAAAAATTTATGTAAGCACTAAAATATTTTATTTTAGTGTTTGGCATAAGAAAAATCCATTCGTCGCGTTATTTGGATCGTTTTTCGCGCTTATGCGCATTCCGTCGTAATTAAGCGAACATCGCGATCGTACGGCCAAACGAACCGAAATCTGAGATATTTTTGAGCACATTTTAAGTTCCCTATACTTTAACTTCATTTTAGAGCCTTGAAATGAGGTTAACGGGGTTCAAACGCATCGAAAATAGCTTAAACGGGCTGCAGGGACCATTTCTGCCATTTTTGAAACTTTTCTGAATATGGCACATGCTAGCGTAGCGCGAGCACTTCATGCCTATCCAGTGGCGCTACGCGAGAGCCTCATCTGGGCAGAAACATTGCATCTGGTCCATTTTCACTTTCGCACACGGTTTTGGGCAATACCATGGGCTCAAATGGTTTTCTAAAACCAGGGTTTTGAGGTGGAGGGTTGAGATTGAAGCACGGTTAACGAGGAACGATCTTAACGGCTCTACGAATCCTATAAATACCCCTTGCCTTCATTTGCCAAAACCCACAAGAATCTTGATTTGAGAAGCTCTAAGTTGAAACCATTGTTTCATACCTGAGCTACTTGGATCGAGATTAGCATTCGGGGACCCTTTGTAAGTATTCCTTCATTCTTTTATTGCTTTTCGAGTCCGAAAGTCAAACTTTGTTTGACTTTCTGCATTGACCAGTTTATGGTCAATGCGAAGTTCGTTTGAACTTCGCAACGTGATTGTAATCACGATGGTTATAGTCCCTTGTGACTATGCCTACTGATTACTACGTTGTCTAGGGTCGTAAGGGTAAGCGATCTAATAAATCGCTTATACCTTCGAACCCAACCCATTTGGTCGATCATTAGGATCCGACCAAACACATTAGGTGACCATAGTATATAGGGAATAACCTTCCGAGGGTATACCTTATGGTCGCTTTGTTTAAGTAGTTGTATGATAGGTAGTTTATATGCCTTAGGTAAATTACCAAAATACCCCTTTGATGCCAAAATTCATTATAAACATATGTGACATAACTTTTGACATCTAAACTGATTTGGCGACAATATTAGGCATGTTAAGGCATATTCTACTTGTCATAGGACTAGTTAGGCGGACCGAACGCGTTTCACGCGAACGACGCGTTAAAGTAGCATAAGCTACCTAAACGGGTCGTAATGGGTCGTAAGCACTTATGTTACGTTTCATTTAGTATGTAGGTTTTGTTAAACCATATTACATGAGTTTTCATACTCGTTTGGTTTACGAACCCTCGTTCTATCAAATCCTCCGATATAAGTCCGGTTTATTAACATAGTTACCTATATTAGGTGCGTTTGATTCCGTGATCTCTAGCATTGCTTGGTGGTTATCTTAGGACTTCTGAGCAATCTTAAGTGAGTACATAGACCCCTCTTTTACTGTTTTCCAAACTGTTTTGGGGTGAAACACATGTGCCTACTTGTTACTTTCGTGCTTTCCTGCTTTCACATCATATACTTGCTATGTTCATTAGTACATTTATAGTACATGATTTCATTGTGTTCATGCTATGTATGCCCATTGTGTGCATATTTGGTACATTGTTTTACATTACATTTCATGCTATGTATGTCCATTGTGTGCATACTTAGTACATTGTTTTACATTACATTTCATGCTATGTATGTCCATTGTGTGCATACTTAGTACATTGTTTCACATTACATTTCATGCTATGTATGCCCATTGTGTGCATACTTAGTACATTTAATTCACGTCATATACTATGTATGTCCACTTGTTACATACTTAGTACAGTTGTTTTCATCACATGCTTACATTTTGGTATGACAATTGGGTTGTTTAAAATGGAACAATATACATTCATTAGCATTGATCACGCCGTTCGTTAGTAGGTAGTGGTACCATAGGAATTGACAACTCCCGTTCCTGAACCCTAGGTTTGTTTGGGTGGAAGGAATGACCGAATTCGATACACATAACTTAGATAAACCTTTAATTTGTTTAAGGGTTTATCGCCATAGTCTCAAGGCTTGGATGTATGCCTTTTCACAATACCGCATAAATGTTTGTATCAGTATAGCATGCATTGGTTCCACAAAACATAACTTTGATTTAAACCATGTTTTACTTCAATACCTTGTTTTGTGCATTTTACATATGGTTTAGTTGATATATTTCACTTACCATACCTGATATTTTTGGGTACACATTACATGATCTACATTAAACATAAACATTTTGACATTGATATACACATTTAGCGATTTACATTGGACATAGACATTTCGATATGGTTTACACATTAACACATGACAATTCATTTATACATAAACAATTTACATTGGTGGTTGGTTTGAGTAAGTGATTTGAGTAACGAGGCGTGTGTAATATGATACAAGCATGGTGGATACGCCGCTGGTACTTCCTATAAACAAGTGTTTGTATGATATTACATGTCGTAGTGTTACTTAAATCATTTCAATATTTGACATATTACGTTTTACATAAACAACTTATTTTCACAAGACATTGATTTACAAAACAATTTATCTTATACAAACTCATTTTTCTTGGTTATTCATTTAACCTTACATTATTCTCATATTTATACATATCATCGCTTTTTGAACGATTTACAAAACAAAACAATTTACAAGGTTCATGACTGACTTTTGTTAAACAACTTTTTCTAAACTTATAAGTCATGAATCCTCTTTTCACAAATCCTATGTATCTCACAAGCATTTTTATGCTGACGTACCTATTTTCACATGTGTTTTCAGGAGCTTTTGCGTAGGATGATGATCGTGACACTAGGGCGGACCTGTGCCTTAGAGACTAAAAATGAAGATAAACTAGTTTAATTATGTTATGAACTCTTCGATTCCTGTTTAAAACAATGTAACTCTTATGTTGATAAATAAAATACAACTTTGTATGCCATGGTTATGAAACAATTAATTCTGTTACAACACTCCCCGACGTTTTCCGCCACGTTTTGTATGTTATACGTGGTCGGGGTGTGACATCCACCTCTTGTCTGACGACATCCCTTCCTTGTACTCGAAGCCTTCTTCTGTTTGCAACGTGATCTTCCTTGCCCCAACTTCACATCGCGCACGTCTGGTTAGTGTCTTGTTATTGTTGTATGATCTTTGGCATTTTGTTATCATGTGATTAACTAGGGTTTCATGTTAGAAAATATGCTAACAAACTTGTAAACAGGAAGTTTGGTTCGATGTTTATATGATGAAACTGTCCTTGTTTAATGATTTGAATCATATAATGGAAAGGATGAACTTAGGGGATATGATTGTTACATGGATATATATATATATATTATATTGGTGGGTGATTATTAGCTCCTAATATTAGTTGATGGTGAAAAAAAATATATAAATTAATAACAAATATGCAAGGTTCATAATCGGCCCACATCCCAAACACATTGGTGTGTTTTACAACTCTCACCTCCCCACCATGATTCACATTTTATGTACGTAGATGTATGCATGCTTGGGACTTATCTCTACCATTAATTGCTATCATCAAAGATCATATTATGTACAGCCAAAAATCGACACCTTCATGTACATGGGCTTAAGCCCAGTTCGGCTAGGAAACCTCAACCGCCCCACACCCTTATATTTTACGTGTGCATGCTGTGTGTTAAGATCTCAAACCCAAAACCCTAATTTACATACATCAGCCGCATCCCTCACCCCTGCCTCCTCCCTCTACCTCCGGCGACCGGAGCCGGAGCTCCGATACCCTTCATTCGTTCGGCAAGCAACCATTAACCCCCCCTATTCTTCTGTTATCACCTCACTTACACCCCTCTTTCATAACCATCCCGCACACACAGTTAAACCCGGTTGTAGAGATGGATAAAACAGAAAGGAGAAGTACCGATGAGAGAGAGATATTGAGGAAGTAGCAACGACGGCAGCAGCGGCACTGTCGTCTACGGCGGCAACGATGGTTCTGAACTCCGGCGATAAACTGGGTTACGACGGGGATAACGGTGGTGGATGTTCAGGGCAGCAACGACAGTGGTGGCGGAGCCGTGACAGCGGCGGTGGGGTGGTGTCTCTGACAAATTTCACCGACTAATCAGCAGGCCCAAGCTGAGGTTCGAAGCCCTGTTTTGGTTCGGGCTCAAAGTCACAACATCAATGATCAAAAGGAACCCTTCGGTTAGTGTTACGCTATGTTTGGATATTAATGTTTATTATGAAGCTTGGCTACACACTTGTTATTATTGGATTGTTTAAGAATATGAGAGTTGTATGTTAAATTGATTTGAGTTTTAGACAGTGATGGAAGTTGCCTGTGTTGTGATGTTTGAATAATTATGATTTGGTGAACCTTGATTTTATATATATATATATATATATATATATATATATATATATATGCACGAAGTGGTGTATCAACTGTTGGTATACAACGTGTTTTAGATAATGTGAATCATCATTGTGAATGATTGATTAAAAATCTGCTAGTGATTAGAATGATGATGATAGGATGTAATCTTGTGTTCGTTTTAGATCTAAGCTCAAGTCTGATGACACTGCCTGTGAATTTCTCATATGTTGTACATTGGTTGCTAGAAAGGAAATTTGAAAACATGAACATGGTTAGTAATTGCTATTTTGTTTGCTGTGAATAACAGCAACGATGTAGAAAATATGATGGCTCTATGAACTCTTGGTTTTGAACTAATAATGGTTATCTGTTGGTAAAACATAGGGTTTAAAGAGGTGGGAGTTAAGTTGATAAAACAATATTAGAACTATTCAAGTTAGATTTGTTTGAATTGGTTCATTTAGATTTTGGGCTGTTAATTATTTTGGGCCACGCAGTTTTGTGGGATGGTTTGATTATTGGGCCACACATAGTTGAATGTTATGTAATTGGACTATGTGCTACTGTTACTAGTACAATACCATTATGCAAAGCGTATGTACTATATGAAATGTGGATTTGCATGCTACGTGTTAGATACGTGTAATTTATACGTGACGTTATTTGCATACGAACCTAATAAATATTTATAACCATAATAGGGTATGGTTGACCAATCTAACACAAGAAAATTGTTTACCGAGCAAAGCAAAGGTGAGTTCACACTTTCTATAAGGCATGGGATTCCCGGTCGTTGGGAATGGGTAAAGGATTTAATCAGAAACTGCGTGATCTCCTGGTTTGGAACACGTACTACATCCTCTTTATTGAAGGGTGATAACATGTACTAAGAACTTAATTGGAACCTGCATGATCTCCTGGTTTGGGGACACATACCACATCCTCTTTATTGAAGGGTGACAACACTGATACTAGACCAAAAACTCTATCATGAAGTCCCTCACATTTATATCGACTTAATCGCCGGGCCAATGGAGAGCGGGTCATTAGTTGGATAGCGCTATTTAGGTTTGAAAAGCCTCACACCGTGCCGTAGAGGACGGGCGTGAACTAATGGATCTGGGCACATCAATGATGATAGACATTGACGCTAGGGCACCAACTTACTTCAGTCAGTAGTCGATATAGTAACGGGTCTAGTGGTTAACATGGGGTAGCCCCCACTGGTTATGGTTTGGGAAACAAAGGATTAGTTAACTCATGGTTTACGAATGAACTTGCGGTTTTTGGAACAACTTTAAAATGAACATCAACTGTGAACTCGCTCAACTTTGTTGTTGACTCGTTGTTACCTGCCTTGCAGGCTTTTAGGTACATATTGTTCGAACTTGCTGTCTGGGATGCTGGATTGGTCATGGGTCAAGTCATAAGGAATCACAAGACAAGACATGTCTGGTGGTTTTTAAACACCTATTTTATGGAACTCATAACAAATTGTAATATGCTTCCACTGGATAATAACTCTTGTATTGTAACCTTTATTTTAAATAAAATGAATGTTTCATTTTATCTTTATAAGTTCAATGTGATTGGTGGCTAAGATCCTGGTATGTCACACGCCCTGCGGTGTTTTCCGCGAGTGGTATTTTGGGGGTGTGACATCTTCCTTGGATCAAATTATTTTATATTTGAATATGTGAACTCACCCTCCTTTGTGTTGACACTTGATTTTAACGTGTTCTTCAGGTACTTGAGTTCGGCTTCGGGAATTATGGCGTATCTTGTGGTTGTTGATGCATGTTTGGTTTGATAATGTGTTGGACAAACTTTTAAAACTATTTGGGACAAATGTAATAAGATCCATAAGGATCAAGACAACTTAACTATGGTGTGGTTGTGATGAACTTTAAGACTTATGTTTTAAAAATCTATGTTTTAATTAAGTTAAAATGTCCAACAATTTGATGCATCGTTCAACAAGATATTAATGGGCACCAACTTCTGTCACCACTAAATTTTATATTCCGCTGCGACGTTTTTGGGGTGTGACAGAAGTTGGTATCAGAGCCAACGGTTGTTAGCGAACTAGATGTTTTCTGGGAAAACTCTAGACTTCAACCAAATAATTTTGAGATTTAAGTCCAAAATTCGCGAAGCCAAAATTTTTAAATAAACATGGAATTTTTATCATGTATGAAAACCATTGCGTGTTTATGTGTGTACATGATTATCTGTTTATTTGGGCCTTATGTGTTATTTTTCATTTGAACACACACTTACTTTGCACGGTTATATATGTCACAGATGTCGCACGAGCACGAGGTCATCGAGATTCATGACTCAGGTAGCGAGCGGGAATTCTAGACTTCACCCAGATCCATTCTACCAGAGATACCCCTCACGACTCCACAGATGGTTGGTATAGCCGAATTCGTTTCGTCATTCCATGTCGATCCTGCTGCTTTTGCCAGCCAGGTAGACCCCCGATATGCTTTCACAATCAACGGGTGGATAGACGAAGATGATGATGTTCCTCCCTCGATTCACGAGACGGGACAATCTTCAGGCACTGTACCAGTTATCGATGACGTGATTAGAGGTGTACCTATGATCGGAGGATCTTTCAGTACCACACCAGTGGTGGACGCCACTATCATCATGGCTCAACCGTTAGAGCCATCAGTCGTCCCACCTGCTGTTGTCGAGCCTATCACTAAGATCTCTCCACCTATTACTGCCGAGTCATCCTTACCATTGATCGAGTCACGCACTTCTACTACACCTCTTTTGGTTTATTATCGACGTAGGAAGAGGACTAGGCCTGTTGGAGAGATCGCATCAACATCATGCGCTGAGACATCATCTGCTTCCAAGAAGCAGAAAGGAGTATGGATTGATCGATGTTGTCATTGCGATCGACAGTTTGCCACTCTGCGCGGAAACCTGGACTCAGCTAGGGATAAGATAAAGGATCTAGAGGGATAGATGGACTGGTACGATGAGTTAAAGGATCTAGACGACAGTGCAATGGATCAGATGCACTGGAGGATAGTGGATTTGGAGGAGCTGGTTAGGAGGAAGTTGGATTTTTTGGGTTTGAAGCCTTAGTCATTTGATGTTTTTGTTGGTTGTTTTGTATGTCTCTTTTGATACACTCTATTTATGGCTTGCATGCCCGATTTTTGGATATTTAGTAGGAATTTTTATATGAACTTGTTATGGGTGTTGACATAGACATTCCAAAATGTGGTTAGTCGTGTACTAAAAACAAGTTTTATAATTTCTATAATGAATATCGGATGGATTACTTTTGGTTTAAAAATTGTTCTCATTATTATGTGGATATTATACATACGCAATGTTTGGTCCACTAGCATTTAATGATTGAATTATTTTTGGATATCGTCTTATGTTGTTATTATTGCTGCAATAATAAAAATGACGAAATGCCGCCAAAAGCGAGACAAGGTTCTGGACTACATACCACCCTAGAGGAGTTGGCACAACTCATAGCCCAACATGTTAATACTGCCATGGAACATCGTGATGCTAACTAGAATAATGGCCAGGGACATGGACATGGTGCTCATGGGCATGGTTTTGGTGGGGCACAGATCGGAAACCCTCCAGGTAATATAATGATCAGAAAGTTTTAGTAGTTCATGTGTTATGATATAATCGGAGCGTATTTGTCACACCCCGACCACGTGGAACATACAAAACGTGGCGGAAATGTCGGAGAGTGTTGTAAAAGAATTAATTGTTTCAAATCCATGGCAATTGAAGTTTCGTTTTATTGATTAAAAGTGTTACAATGTCTTAACAAACAAGAAATACAACATAATTAACTAGTCTTGCATCTTTTATTGTCACTAAAGCCCAAGTCTGCCTATGTGTATCTTGATCATCTTATGCAACAGTTCCTGAAAAACACATGTGAAAATAGGTACGTCAGCATAAAAATGCCTGTGAGATACATAGGTTTTGTGAAAATAGGTTTCATGACTTATGTTTGAGAAAATGTTTAGTCATGAACCTTGTTATTTGCTTTGCTTTGTAAATCATTTGAAAATCAATAAGATCAGATGATAAGTATAAATAAATGTAAGGTTAAATGAATAACCAAGTAAAATATGTTTGCATAAGATAAGATGTTTATAAATCAATGTCTTGTGAAAAGTATGTTATTTGTATAAAATGTTCTATGTCTCAAACTAAAATGATTCAAATAACGCTATGATATGTAATACCATACAAACACTTATATATAGGAAGTACCAGCGGCGTATCCACCATGCTTGTATCATATTACACACGCATCGTTACTTAATCACTTAATCAAACCAAACCAACCAATGTAAGAAGTCTATGTTTAAATCGATTGTCAAATGTATTGGGTAATATGTCAAAGTGTTCATGTCAAGATGTAAATCATATCAAAATGTCTATGTCAAATATCCATGTCAAATGTCTATGTCAAATATCCATGTCAAACGTCTATGTCAAGATGTCATGTATGGCAAGTGAAATGTCTCAACTAAACCATATGCACAAAAACAAAGTATTGAAGTAAATCTTGGTTTAAATCAAAGTTATGTTTTGTGGGAAATGCATGATCAAATGTCAATCATGTTAAAATGTCTATGCCGAAATGTCTATGTCAAATGTCTATGTCAAAATGTCATGTAAAACGATGTACTAAGTAATGCACACAATTGGGCACACCTAGCATGAAATGTCATAAAATCATGTACTATAATGTACTAACGAACATAGCAGTATATGATGTTAAAACAGGAAAGCATGAAAGTAACAAGTAGGCACATGTGTTCCACCCCAAAACAGTTTGGAAAACAGTAAAAGAGGGGTCTATGTACTCACTTGAGATTGCTCAGTAGTCCTTGAGTAACAACTAAACAATGCTAGAGATCGCGGATATCAAACGGCACCTAGTATAGGTAGCTACATTAATAAACCGGACCTAAATCGGAAGATCGGGTAGCATTAGGGTTTGTAAACCAAACGAGTGTAGAGACTCGTGTCATTTGGTTTAACAAAGCCTACATACTAAATGAAACTTAACCTAAGTGTCTACGACCCATTACGACCCGTTTAGGTAGCTTATGCTACTTTAACGCGTCGTTCGCGTGAAACGCGTTCGGACCGCCTAACTAGCTCTATGACAAGTGTTATATGCCTAAACATATTACATAATCAGTTATGTGACAAAGGTTTAGGTTACATATGCTTAATTACCAATTATACATGAAAAGGGTATTCTGGTAATTTACCTAAGGCATATAAACTACCTATCATACAACTACTTAAACGATGTGACCATAGGGTATAACCTCGGAAGGTTATTCCCTACCTACTATGGTCACCTAATGTGTTTGGTCGGATCCTAATGATCGACCAAACTGGGTCGGGTTCGAAGGTATAGGCGATTTATTAGATCGCCTACCCTACGACCCTAGACAACGTGGTAATCAGTGGGCATAGTCCCAAGGGACTATGACCAACGTGATTACACTCACGTTGCGAAGTTCAAACGAACTTCGCATTGACCATTACTGGTCAACGCTGAAAGTCAAACAAAGTTTGACTTTCTGACTCGAAAAGCAATAAAATAAGGAAAAGAACGAAAGAATACTTACGAAGGGTCCCCGAATGCTAAACTCGATTCAAAAATCTCAGGTATGAAACAAATGTTTCAACTTAGAGTTTCTCAAATCAAGTTTCTAGTGATTTTAGCAATGGGGGGTATGGGGTATTTATAGGAATACCCGAACCGTTAAGATCGTTTCATGGAAAACGTGCCTTAATCCCATCCGTACATGTGTTGCAAAGTTATGGTGTTTAGGTGTTTAAATTCCATCCATACATGTGTTGCAAAGTTATGGTGTTTAGGTGTTTAAATTCCATCCATACATGTGTTGCAAAGTTATGGTGCCAAAATTCCATCCTTATCCGCTGACTAAGCAAGTTTAGAATGTGTGGTTGTGAATTAAACAACGGCTAATACATCGAATCTGGTCCCGAATGCGAAAAACGAACCAAATGACGTGACGAATGGATTTTTCTTATGCCGAACACTAAAATAAAATATTTTAGTGCTTATATAAATTTTTGGATGTCCGGATGTATTCAGAACGTAAGTTATGCGCGAAAATGCAAACTTGTGCACTTTTTGACACTTTTAGTCCCTGAATGACACAAAAGTTTATTTTAGCATACCGAACACCTCAAAGCCTATTTCTAAGCTATGTGAAGGGTATTTATGGTATGTTTAACTTATGGTCTTGCTCCGGAATGTCTGTTACAGTTCAAATTGGCATACTTTCGCAGTTTGTCAAATTTAGTCCCTGTAAGCGATTAAACTTTGATTTCACCACACCAAACCTTCCAAAACTTATATCTAAGTTATGTAAAGGTTATTTAAGGTATGTTAAGCCTATTTCACTATTCCGGAGTGTTCGTTGCATTAAACTGGTTATATTTACGCATTAGTGCGCGTATAACCTTCCAGAAAGCGATTTAGAGCTTGAAATCGAAACAAGAGTTGATATGTGAAATCGATACACATATTTTTACAAATCCCAAGTATGAAATACAATATTTCGTTGGTTTGGCATTTGTTTGATGGTCGCAGTGACACGGGTGTTACAGTCTCCCCTACTTTAGGAAATTTCGTCCCGAAATTAATTCGTAGGAGTCTTTTTGTGACTTTGTGTTAAATAACCATCAAAGATGAACAAGACGTAATCCTGTAATTTCTCTTTAACGAACATTTTTCAGAAATGAAAAATGAACAGAGTTATTCTCAACAGGCATTCTTTAGAAACAAAAATGAACAGAATAGTCATTTTCCACAACATCTTCAGAAACAAAAATGAACAGAATAGTCATTTTACATCTTCAGAAACAAAAATGAACAGAATAGTCATTTTACATCTTCAGAAACAAAAATGAACAGAATAGTCATTTTACATCTTCAGAAACAAAAATGAACGGAATAGTCATTTTACATCTTCAGAAACAAAAATGAACGGAATAGTCATTTTACATCTTCAGAAACAAAAATGAACGGAATAGTCATTTTACATCTTCAGAAACAAAAATGAACGGAATAGTCATTTTACATCTTCAGAAACAAAAATGAACGGAATAGTCATTTTACATCCTCAGAAACAAAAATGAACGGAATAGTCATTTTACATCCTCAGAAACAAAAATGAACGGAATAGTCATTTTACATCTTCAGAAACAAAAATGAACGGAATAGTCATTTTACATCTTCGGAAACAAAAATGAACGGAATAGTCATTTTACATCCTCAGAAACAAAAATGAACGGAATAGTCATTTTACATCTTCAGAAACAAAAATGAACGGAATAGTCATTTTACATCCTCAGAAACAAAAATGAACGGAATAGTCTCTAGACACATGACAAAATTTGCTGTGGTTTCCGTGCACTGAATTTCATAATTATGTATGCATCCATAATTACGCAATTCCTTGCATAGTCCGCACAATTTGTCTGAAATGTGAAGGGGAGGAAAAATCAAACCTGATGATGAGTGTGACTAAACTACCATAGGGTCCTTTTTAATTAGATCGACAAAGGATCCTTTTAAATTAGGCCACCAAGGAGTCCTTTCAGCTATATCATCACATGATATTCCTAACCAGATTTTTGGATCAATCTGTTTACCTAGACCTCTCAGGGTCTAATTATGGAATGGTACAATATAATCCAAGGGTCTTTACTATTACGTACAAGCCCGTTGAGGATTTAATATAGCACCCAAAGATATGGAAGATTCTACGAGGATTTGGATGACAAGAATTTGGATCACACAAAAACATAAAAGGGAACACATAAGCACATAATCACATAATTGTTTAACTTGGTTATTAATTTGTTATCTTTGGACGCGGATACTCAAAGTGCACCAGGAATCCAATTTGTGGATTTCATTTGGCACTTAAATCATTAGAATCTAACTATGAAGATAGGAAGATCTAAATAAGAATTCGGCTTTGTCCTTATTGAATGGTAATGTTCGTATTAAGGCATACGAATAATTCAATTAAGGGCTCCGATTTGAGTGATATTCATCCACAAGGATCTGATTATGAGGATAGAAAGATCCTTTATGGATTTTGAAATTTGTGTAACGAGAGGTGCTTCGACACCTTGCACTAGGCGTGCTTAAGTCGATACACAAGGTAGAAAGTTCATGAGGTTGAGGCGCTAGATATGCCAGGGCGACGTATGAAGCAGAACTTGAAGGTTAAGCAGCAACAGGGTTTGCTACTGCCTTGCTTTAAACAGCAAAGCGACACATGTTATCCAAATGTCTCCATCGTCCACCGGGGGTACATTTGTAACATGGTATTTGATTTGGATGATGACGGTTTCACTGACTTCTCCAAGGAGCGGTTCCCTTGCACGGCTTCATTCCTGAGCTGACTCATGGTGATAGCTAAATCAACGGTCTTCTGGAGTACTACGCCTATTTGTTGGGCAGTTGTAGCACCTGGTCCAGACACTCGAGTCTTGTTGCGATGAAGAGACACCATGAAGAACATAGGAGATATGGGAGGGAACAAGGGAAATGAAAACAGAATAACAATGCATAAAATTGCGATCATTTGTTTGTTACTTAAGGCAAACAAATGAGACGGTGACTAATCAAAGTAAATAGGTCAAAAATAATGTATCGCGAAGACATGCTCGCCTATAAGTGAACACTCATCCCAAGAATTCCCAGGTAAGCACAACTGGTCTCGCGTCTGGTTGAGATGTATACGAAGTGCTTGCCTAGACAGAAAACTCAGAATACAGGCATTCACCCTTCCAGTTTGCACGTGTTCACATTATTTAAAACCCAAAACCTTGACGAGATTTTGAAAACTCAAAGGGTTCAAAACCTTATAATAGAGGGTTCAAAACCTAGTAATCAATCATCCTAGAACAGATGATTAGTTTTCAAAGCGGTTTTGAAATTTATGTTCTTGTTGTGGTAGTCGCCTAAGGATAGGTGACGGTATTGTTTTATGACTAAACGCAAGTAAACTCGCGTTAGGGTCCTAAGAAGGCTATAGACTAGGTCAAAGCATTACTAATAACCTAATTCCCTATAACCATTGGCTCTGATACCATCTTTTCTGTCACACCCCGACCACGTGGAACATACAAAACGTGGCGGAAATGTCGGGGAGTGTTGTAACAGAATTAATTGTTTCAAATCCATGGCAATTGAAGTTTCGTTTTATTGATTAAAAGTGTTACAATGTCTTAACAAACAAGAAATACAACATAATTAACTAGTCTTGCATCTTTTATTGTCACTAAAGCCCAAGTCTGCCTATGTGTATCTTGATCATCTTATGCAACAGTTCCTGAAAAACACATGTGAAAATAGGTACGTCAGCATAAAAATGCCTGTGAGATACATAGGTTTTGTGAAAATAGGTTTCATGACTTATGTTTGAGAAAATGTTTAGTCATGAACCTTGTTATTTGCTTTGCTTTGTAAATCATTTGAAAATCAATAAGATCAGATGATAAGTATAAATAAATGTAAGGTTAAATGAATAACCAAGTAAAATATGTTTGCATAAGATAAGATGTTTATAAATCAATGTCTTGTGAAAAGTATGTTATTTGTATAAAATGTTCTATGTCTCAAACTGAAATGATTCAAATAACGCTATGATATGTAATACCATACAAACACTTATATATAGGAAGTACCAGCTGCGTATCCACCATGCTTGTATCATATTACACACGCATCGTTACTTAATCACTTAATCAAACCAAACCAACCAATGTAAGAAGTCTATGTTTAAATTGATTGTCAAATGTATTGGGTAATATGTCAAAGTGTTCATGTCAAGATGTAAATCATATCAAAATGTCTATGTCAAATATCCATGTCAAATGTCTATGTCAAATATCCATGTCAAACGTCTATGTCAAGATGTCATGTATGGCAAGTGAAATGTCTCAACTAAACCATATGCACAAAAACAAAGTATTGAAGTAAATCTTGGTTTAAATCAAAGTTATGTTTTGTGGGAAATGCATGATCAAATGTCAATCATGTTAAAATGTCTATGCCGAAATGTCTATGTCAAATGTCTATGTCAAAATGTCATGTAAAACGATGTACTAAGTAATGCACACAATTGGGCACACCTAGCATGAAATGTCATAAAATCATGTACTATAATGTACTAACGAACATAGCAGTATATGATGTTAAAACAGGAAAGCATGAAAGTAACAAGTAGGCACATGTGTTCCACCCCAAAACAGTTTGGAAAACAGTAAAAGAGGGGTCTATGTACTCACTTGAGATTGCTCAGTAGTCCTTGAGTAACAACTAAACAATGCTAGAGATCGCGGATATCAAACGGCACCTAGTATAGGTAGCTACATTAATAAACCGGACCTAAATCGGAAGATCGGGTAGCATTAGGGTTTGTAAACCAAACGAGTGTAGAGACTCGTGTCATTTGGTTTAACAAAGCCTACATACTAAATGAAACTTAACCTAAGTGTCTACGACCCATTACGACCCGTTTAGGTAGCTTATGCTACTTTAACGCGTCGTTCGCGTGAAACGCGTTCGGACCGCCTAACTAGCCCTATGACAAGTGTTATATGCCTAAACATATTACATAATCAGTTATGTGACAAAGGTTTAGGTTACATATGCTTAATTACCAATTATACATGAAAAGGGTATTCTGGTAATTTACCTAAGGCATATAAACTACCTATCATACAACTACTTAAACGATGTGACCATAGGGTATAACCTCGGAAGGTTATTCCCTACCTACTATGGTCACCTAATGTGTTTGGTCGGATCCTAATGATCGACCAAACTGGGTCGGGTTCGAAGGTATAGGCGATTTATTAGATCGCCTACCCTACGACCCTAGACAACGTGGTAATCAGTGGGCATAGTCCCAAGGGACTATGACCAACGTGATTACACTCACGTTGCGAAGTTCAAACGAACTTCGCATTGACCATTACTGGTCAACGCTGAAAGTCAAACAAAGTTTGACTTTCTGACTCGAAAAGCAATAAAATAAGGAAAAGAACGATAGAATACTTACGAAGGGTCCCCGAATGCTAAACTCGATTCAAAAATCTCAGGTATGAAACAAATGTTTCAACTTAGAGTTTCTCAAATCAAGTTTCTAGTGATTTTAGCAATGGGGGGTATGGGGTATTTATAGGAATACCCGAACTGTTAAGATCGTTTCATGGAAAACGTGCCTTAATCCCATCCGTACATGTGTTGCAAAGTTATGGTGTTTAGGTGTTTAAATTCCATCCATACATGTGTTGCAAAGTTATGGTGTTTAGGTGTTTAAATTCCATCCATACATGTGTTGCAAAGTTATGGTGCCAAAATTCCATCCTTATCCGCTGACTAAGCAAGTTTAGAATGTGTGGTTGTGAATTAAACAACGGCTAATACATCGAATCTGGTCCCGAATGCGAAAAACGAACCAAATGACGTGACGAATGGATTTTTCTTATGCCGAACACTAAAATAAAATATTTTAGTGCTTATATAAATTTTTGGATGTCCGGATGTATTCAGAACGTAAGTTATGCGCGAAAATGCAAACTTGTGCACTTTTTGACACTTTTAGTCCCTGAATGACACAAAAGTTTATTTTAGCATACCGAACACCTCAAAGCCTATTTCTAAGCTATGTGAAGGGTATTTATGGTATGTTTAACTTATGGTCTTGCTCCGGAATGTCTGTTACAGTTCAAATTGGCATACTTTCGCAGTTTGTCAAATTTAGTCCCTGTAAGCGATTAAACTTTGATTTCACCACACCAAACCTTCCAAAACTTATATCTAAGTTATGTAAAGGTTATTTAAGGTATGTTAAGCCTATTTCACTATTCCAGAGTGTTCGTTGCATTAAACTGGTTATATTTACGCATTAGTGCGCGTATAACCTTCCAGAAAGCGATTTAGAGCTTGAAATCGAAACAAGAGTTGATATGTGAAATCGATACACATATTTTTACAAATCCCAAGTATGAAATACAATATTTCATTGGTTTGGCATTTGTTTGATGGTCGCAGTGACACGGGTGTTACAGTATTCCTGATTTTCATTAACCTTGTGAACAGTGCACGAATGTACTTATAAAACATTCCAGGGATGCAACCCACGATCATTTACCGGTGCCGAAGGACCCCTAGATATCACCAGATGGATTGAGAAGATGGAATCCGTCATGGCAATCAGTGGTTGTGCTGCTGATCAACGGGTTAGGTATGCTTCTTGTTCTTTTCTTGATGAACCTTTATCCTGGTGGAATACACAAGTTCAAATTATGGGTGAAGATGCTGCCTATGGTCTAACCTGGAACGAACTTAAAGAAATGCTCCTAAAGGAATACTGCCTGCGTAGTGAGATACAGAAGATCGAGACCGACTTCTGGAATTTAACCATGTAAGGTCTGAATGTCAGAGCTTACACATCTCGGTTCAGCAATTTGGTAAGTTTAGTTCCACGGATGGTCACTCCTAAGTATGTTAAGATAGAGAGGTACATTTGGGGGCTATCGCCATGAATTTGCAGCATGGTTACATCAGCGAAACCCACTACCTATCTAGAAGCTACTACATTGGCGAAATCGTTAGTGGATGACGCTGCTCGCAAAGGTAGCCTTAACAAGAAGGAGGAAACTGGGAAGTCGTCAGGCAAGGCTAATGCAGACGTGAAATCTGAGTGGTCGGAGCATTCTGAGCATAGACCTGGAGATTCGCGGAAGCGCAAGTCTGAGAGCTCGAGGAAGGAGACCGATGAGAAGCGTGACAGGAAACGCAGTTCGGGGAAGGGGTATGTAGCAAACTCTTCTAGAAGGGATAATGCCAAGGATGGCAGGAGTGGTTTTGAGAAGAAGACTCACGATGATGAGCTGAGAAAGTGCGCCAAGTGTGGTTGAACTGGGCATGTTACCCGCGAGTGCTATGCTAAGAGTACTTCGGAGGGAGCGAAGCTAGAAGGATGCTTCCAGTGCGGTGAACAGGGACATTTCAAGAGGGATTGTCCTAAAGCAAAGGGTCAGAATGCCAGGGGCAGAGCATTCGAGCTAAATGCTGGAAAGGCACATGACGAACCTGCTATTGTTACCGGTATGTTTTTAATCAATAACCATTCTGCGTTCGTACTCTTTGATACTGGGGCTGACTTGAGTTTTATTTCAAAAAACTTTGAACCATTTATGTGTTCTCCAACAAGTAAGCTAAGTAAAAAATACACGATAGAACTAGCAAATGGTAAATTGATAGAGACTAGTGAAGTCGTTCGTGGTTGTAGTATTCAATTAGACGATCATAGTTTTAGTATCGACTTATTGCCAGTGGAGCTGGGTAGTTTTGATGTAGTCATGGGGATGGATTGGCTATCCAAGAATAAAGCTGAGATTATTTTCTCGGAGAAGCAAGTGAGGATACCTCGTCCTGGTGGTGGTGAAATTATAGTTGTTCACGGAGACCGAACGAGTCGAGTGTCGAGTGTTGTTAGTGTTATGAAGATGCTTAAGATGTTGCGTAAGGGTTATCCTGCGTTCTTAGTTAACGTAGTGGATATGACGGCTGAAGGTAGTTAGATCGAAGAGATTCCTATAGTTCGCGACTATCCATAAGTTTTCCCTGAAGACTTACCTGGATTGCCCCCTGTGAGACAGATCGAGTTTAGAATTGATCTGGTACCCAGTGCTGCACCAACTGTAAAATCTCCTTATAGATTGGCACCGTCAGAGATGAAAGAATTGTCGAATCAGCTTCTAATGCTACTAGACAAAGGTTTCATTTACCAAGATTTTCGCCTTAGGGTGCACCTCTCTTGTTTGTGAAGAAGAAGGATGGATCCTTCAGGATGTGCATTGATTACAGAGAGCTGAACAAGTTGACTATCAAGAATCGGTACCCTCTACTGAGAATTGACGATTTGTTTGATCAGCTACAGGGATCCAGCTACTACTAAAAGATCGACCTACGTTCAGGAAATCATCAGTTGAAAGTTGCTGACGAAGATGTTTCGAAGACTGCTTTTCGAACATGATATGGCCATTACGAGTTTTTAGTCATGCCTTTTGGCTTAACTACTGCGCCAGCAGTGTTCATGGATCTCATGAAAAGGGTATGCAAACCCAATTTGGATAAATTCGTGATAGTATTCGTCGACGACATACTTATCTATTCACGAACCAAAGAAGATCATGAGCATCATCTGAAGTTGATTTTGGTGCTACTGAAGGAAGAGAAGTTGTATGCCAAGTTCTCCAATTGTGAATTTTGGATTCGAGAAGTTCATTTTCTCGGACATGTCATAAATGAGAAAGGTATACACGTGGATCCGTCGAAGATAGAGGTGATCAAGAATTGGGAAGCACCAAAGACTCCATCGGAGGTGCGACAATTCTTAGGACTTGCTGGGTATTATCGGAGACTTATAGAGAATTTCTTCATATTAGCGCAGCCTTTGACGCTATTGACCCAGAAGGAGAGGAAGTTTGATTGGATGGAAAAGCAGGAGGAAGCTTTTCAGTTGTTGAAGGAGAAGTTGTGTAGTGCACCTATTATTTCCCTTCCTGAGGGAAATGATGATTTCATTGTATATTATGATGCGTCACGTTTGGGCCTCAGATGCGTGCTTATGCAGAAGGACAAGTGATAGACTATGCATCCAAACAATTGAAAGTGCACGAGAAGAATTACACGATGCATGACTTGGAGTTAGGAGCTGTTGTGTTTGCCTTGAATATCTGGAGACATTATTTGTATGGCACGAAGTGTACAATTTACACATACCATAAGAGCCTCCAGCATTTCTTTGATCAGAATGAGCTCAACATGCGACAGCGACGTTGGGTAGAGTTACTCAACGACTACGAGTGTGATATTCGTTATCACCCTGGTAAAGCAAATGTTGTTGCTGATGCGCTCAGTAGGAAGGAGTGGGAGAAGTCTCTACGTGTGCGTGCTTTGGGCTTGACCATACAGACGAGTTTGACCGATCGAATTCGTAATGCGCAACGAGAAGCTTTAAAGGATGAGAATCTGAGATGAGAAGGTTTGAGAGGATTAGAATGTGAAATGATACCAAAAGCGGATGAAGTAATGTACTTCATGAACCGGATTTGGCTTCCGCTTAGAGGTAACCTACGTGAACTGGTTATGAACGAAGCTCATAAATCCAGATATACTATTCACCCAGGTTCTACCAAAATGTATCAGGCTATTAAGGAGTTATACTGGTGGCCGAATATGAAGAGAGATATTGCGGTTTACGTGAGTAAATGTCTGATGTGCTCAAAGGTTAAGGCTGAACATCAGAAGCCATCTAGGCTTATGCGGCAACCAGAGATTCCTAAGTGGAAATGGGAACATCTTACGATGGGCTTTATTACCAAGTTACCCCTTACGTCGCGTGGACGTGATACGATATGGGTAATCGTGGATCGATTAACAAAGTCTGCTCATTTCTTAGCGCTTAAGGAAACAGACAATACCGAGAAGATATCGCAGTTATACCTTAATGAGATTGTAGCCCGTCATGGAGTACCAGTGTCGAATATCTCAGATAGAGACGGTCGGTTTAACTCCATGTTTTGGCGATCTCTTCAATAGTCGCTGGGTTCTCGTTTGGACATGAGTACTACATATCATCCTCAAACAGATGGTCAGAGTGAGAGAACCATTCAAACGTTAGAGGATATGTTGAGAGTGTGTGCGATCGATTTCGGTGGAAGTTGGGATACTCACTTGCCTTTGGCTGAGTTTTCTTACAACAATAGTTACCACGCTAGTATCAAGGCCGCTCCGTTTGAAGCCTTGTATGGAAGGAAGTGTTGATCACCACTTTGTTGGGCTGAAGTCAGCGAGAAGCAATTGACCGGACCCGAGCTTATCCAGGACACCACTGACAAGGTTGTCCAGATCAAGGGAAGGTTGAAAGCTGCCACAGATCAATAGAAGAGTTATGCGGATAACCGGAGGAAACCGTTGGAGTTTCAGGTTGGTGATCAAGTTATGTTGAAGGTATCACCTTGGAAAGGCGTTGCGAGATTTGGAAAAGGGGGAAAGCTGAGCCCACGTTATATAGGTCCTTTCCAAATCGCATCTCAAGTTGGATCAGTCGCGTATAGGCTTAATCTGCCGCATGAGTTAAGTGGAGTAGATGACGTGTTTCATGTCTCCAATTTGAAAAAGTGTCTGTCAGATGAGACGCTGATTATACCCCCTGGTGAGGTTCAAGTGGACAATAAATTGAGATTTATCGAAGAACGAGTAGAAGTTCTGGATTGGGAAATTCAGAAACTTAGGAGGAGTAGGATTAAGTTGGTCAAGGTTCGCTGGGATTCTAAACGTCGACCCGAGTTCACCTGGGAACGACAGGACCAGATGCAACGAAAATATCCACATCTCTTCCCACCTAGTGCGAAAACGAGACTTGTTGAGTAGAATTTCGGGGACAAAATTTCCTAATCAGGGGTAGATTGTGACACCCGGCTATTTAGGTTGTACCGTACAAATGTAACACGTGTCATGAATAAATAAAAAGGCTGTATTTGACTGATATTAATGTTTATATGTGATATTTGATGTGTTGGTAAATCCAAACCTTGATAAAAATTATGTTGGCAACAATAAGATAAACGTTTATCGTATAACGAACAAAATGCGAAACGAACGTCGATGACCACCCGTCCAATGTTAAAATCCTAAAAAAGATCTGTTATGATTAGAATGGTAATTTTAATCATGCCCGGAAGGAAAAATAAATTAAAATGCTAAGAAACTCTATTTTTCGAGTTTGAGCGTGTACCGCGGGATACTACGCATGTCTGACAAAATACTGTCAACGCAGCCAGTCGAGGCAACTGGTGTCACACCCTAACCGATGGCGGAAACATCGGGGTGAGGCACTGAGCGAAACAGATTGTCCAAGAGAGATCCATGACAACTAATTTTACCAAATATTCAAAGTTACGTCCCATACCATAACATACTTAGCAAATCAGTTAATACAAACATAATATCCCAAAGATAATAAATTGTTTCGACAACTCATTACATAAATTGTTTGTTTGTTTCTAGACCCATCCTATCTTGATTCCACAAAAGATAGCATGCAAAGTACAGCATCCTAAACACCTGTCACATACGTTAAAATAGAAGTCAATACACATTGTGTAAAGGTGAGCATACAAGTTTAATAGTATAATAGATAGCAAAATCGTTTACGCATAACCAACATGTAACATGTAACAAATTGAAGCTAGTAGGTTATCGACAATGAAATATACACAGACGTGACTGCGAGTTGTAGAATGCGCAACACATATCCCTACTGGGACATGTGAAGTAAAGCCCTTAACAACCCCTGTCCACGACAGGTGCTGAGTCCAAACTTTAGTACTATCATTGCTAAGGTGTCATGCTACAATCACTGTGTAAACATAACATACAAGCATTCATCGAATAACACATATAACATGCAATAACGGTCAGCGTATAAAGGTGTTTGCGTTGTGTATCGATTATGATTTGACTATGTAACGTATGTAACACCCAAAAGTGCGTAAAGCAAAAAGGGTTCGAGTATACTCACAGATAGTGTTTAATAAATAAACACCGTCTTGGGTTGAAGGGAGCGCTGGAAAGTTAGCCTGATTACAGAACGATAGCATAAGCGATGAACGGCGCATTAAACGGTGATGAGTGACTGAGTGACGAATGGTCATCCGATCGGATGACAATCCAAACGGATGGTCATTCGGTCAGATGACAATCCGGTCGGATGGTCATCCAGTCAGATGGCCATTCGGTCGGATTGCCACTCGTTTGGGATGGATGTGTTCGTGCATGATGGCTTTGAAGTTTTCGTTGTAGTATTATAAATTCAGAGAAGTATCTCTACCTTTCAGGTCATTCGATCGAACGGTCATCCGATCGGATGGTCGTTCGATCGGATGGTGATCCATCCGGCGAGACATTTCCTTAGAGAACAAGTTCACAGCAGGATGGTCATTTGATCGGATGGTCTTCCGATCGGATGGCAATCCATTAGAAACTGATGTTCTTTAAAAATTAGTAAAAATGTTTACGTGTTGAAGACCATATGTCATCCGATCGGATTGTCGTTCGATCGGATGGCTATCCGATGGGACGGCAATCCGTTGAACAACCTGATCGCTTTAAAACTTGAATTTTTTTGTTACGTTTGAAAAGTTTGCGGTTTGACCGAGACGGTATGACAACGTGTTAAACAACGGAAACCCCACCAAGTCCAAGTCATCTGATCGGATGGGAAATCACCCCGTTAGACCAGTTAACTGTTCTTGACGGTTTTTCATCTTCGACCGGGTAAGTCGGTTATCTCGTTGATAGAAATCAGATCTCAGACCAACACTTCACTAGGAGATGAGTGGAAGGCCTGAATGAGTTCCGATTCTATCGGTTTTGAGTGCATTGAGTGTAAAAGAGTTGAAAGAAAGTTATGAAAACATCTTTCAATCCTTTCAATCTTAGAAAACGTTTAGATCTAGATGAAACCAGTGTTAAATCATGTTGAAATCCCTTGGATCAGGGTTGTTCTTGGTGGAATGAGGTCAAATCTTAAAGTTCATAAGAACCCCATGATGACATCACCCTAGAACACCTCAAATCGGGCAGATTCATGGTTAAAAGTGAAGATTCAAAGGTGAAAATGATGAAGAAGTGTGTGTAGATGATAGATGTACAAGATGTGAGTTGAAAACTTACAAAAATCGCGAGAAATCAAGAGAAAATGGCCTGAGAAGTCGAAGGGTCGCAGTGAGAGTCGTCACATCATTGTTTGTGATGTGACAGGACTATTTATAGGTGTCCAAAAGAGGAAAGTGGCACACAAGAGACGGGTCGGATGGCAACCCGATCGGATGGCCATCCAATCGGATGGTCATCCGTACGGATGACCATTCGATCGAAGGGCTGCCGCGAGTTGGGTTTCGATGTTTCGTTTCGCGCATTGAGTGTTGCGATGCGTTTAAGCGAGTGTCGATTAAGCGATGCGATAGATTTAGTTAATAGTCACACAAATTATGTAACTAACAGCATAAATAACCTTACGTTTAGCGTTTGTGATTAGATTACGCTGCGATAGAGTTGCGATTGCGTTTCGATTAATTACCACTAACATAAAGTAAACATGCACAAGTAACACATAAACAACACTCACACGTAAAATAATATACAGAACCTACAATTAAAGCTGCGAATGCGATTGTGATGCGATTAGCGATGAATAGATTAGCGATTAACATGCGATTAAACCTCGATTATTTAGATATTCCACAAAATACAACTAAAGCAAATAAATAAAAGAACTCAGTTACAAGTCAAGGTGTACAATCAATAGTTAAGCAAGGAGTGACAGATCGCAATTAACAATCTTTTCTTCCTTTGACTTTCACTTTAACTTTCAAAACGCGGGTTGTTACAGCCTCCCCCAGTTCGGGAATTTCTTCCCGAAATTAGGCCGCATGCATAACAAACAGTTGCGAGTACTTCGCCTTCATGTCA
Source organism: Helianthus tuberosus (assembly GCA_030545235.1). NCBI lineage: Eukaryota > Viridiplantae > Streptophyta > Magnoliopsida > Asterales > Asteraceae > Helianthus > Helianthus tuberosus. Next base: position 36,952,120 of record CM060426.1, read on the forward strand.
CTTTCGAGTTCCCAGGTGAACTCTGCACCTCGTTTGCCTTCCCAGCGAACCTTCACAATGGGAATGCGTGAGCACCTGAGCTTCTTGGTTTCGCGGTCCATGATCTCGGCAGGCATCTCCACGAAGTGTAATGTTTCGTCCACTTGTAGATCCTCAAGTGGCACTTGTAAATTCTGCTTAGCCAAGCACTTTCGGAGGTTCGAAACATGGAAAGTCGAGTAAACGTTGCTAAGTTCCTCCGGTAGTTCGAGTCTGTAGGCCACCTTCCCAATCCTTTCCATAATTTTAAAGGGTCCAACATATCGAGGCGCGAGTTTCCCTTTCTTGCCGAATCTGATCACCCCCTTCCAAGGTGAAACCTTTAGGAGTACGTGATCGCCAACGTCAAATTCAAGGGGCTTGCGGCGTCTATCGGCGTAACTTTTCTGTCGACTCCGAGCTATCAGCAGGTTGTCTCAAATTTGGAGGATTTTGTCAGTCGTTTCTTGTAGCAGCTCGGGACCGGTTATTTGCGCATCTCAGATCTCGTGCCACACAATCAGCGATCGACATTTTCTTCCGTATAGTGCCTCAAATGATGCCATTTGAATGCTAGAATGATAACTTTTATTGTACGAGAATTCGACCAAAGGCAAGTGCGTGTCCCAATTACCACCGAAATCTATGACACACGAGCGAAGCATGTCTTCAAGCGTACGAATCGTTCTTTCAGTCTGACCGTCGGTTTGGGGATGGAAATCGGTACTTAGATTGAGAGTATTACCGAGAGCAGATTGAAACGTTTCGCAAAGATGCGAGGTAAACCAATCATCGCTGTCAGAGATGATATCACGAGGCGTCCCGTGTCGACAGATGATATCGTCGGTGTAGATTCGGGCTAATTTTTTTACCTTAAAGTCTTCTCGTATCGGCAGAAAATGAGCAGATATAGTCAAACAGTCAACGATAACCCAAATGCTATCATGACCTGAAGGTATACGCGGAAGTTTCGTTATAAAGTCCATGGCTATGCTTTTTCACTTCCATATAGGGATATCGGGTTGCACAAGCAAGCTAGAGGGTCTTTGCTGTTCGGCCTTGACTTTCGAACAAGTCAGAAACTTCGAAACGTAGATTGCGAGATCTTTCTTCATTCCGAGCCACCAATACCGTAGACGAAGGTCATGGTACATCTTGTCGACACCAGGATGAATGGAAATAGCTTCGTCTGCTGGGCGTGCTGTATTACGAACGCTATGCAAATAGCTTCGTCTGATTAGAGCATCGGCCATAACATTTGCTTTGCCAGGGTGATAACGAATCTCACAGTCGTAATCGTTGAGAAGTTCAACCCACCGGCGTTGGCGCATATTCAGTTCCTTTTGGTCGAGGATGTGTTGTAGGCTCTTATGGTCGGTGAAGACTGTACACATGGTACCATAAAGGTAGTGTCGCCAAATATTTAACGCAAAAACAATTGCGCCTAGCTCGAGGTCGTGGGTTGTATAGTTCTTCTCGTGGATCTTGAGCTGTCGAGAGGCGTAAGCGATAACCTTGTCCCGTTGCATGAGAACATAACCAAGACCAAGGTTCGAGGCATCACAATAAACAACAAAGTCATCGCTTTCGTCGGGTAGAGCGAGGATAGGAGCATTGCAGAGCATATGCTTGAGGGTCTGAAAGGCAGTCTCTTGTTCGGTTCCCCAAACAAAAGGCTTGTCTTTATGCGTCAAAGAAGTAAGCGAAATGGCGATTTTTGAAAAGTCAGCAATGAATCGACGGTAATAGCCCGCCAATCCGAGGAACGGATGAACATTGGATGGTGATTTTGGAGTAACCCAACTCTTAACTGCTTCGATCTTCACGGGGTCGACGTGTATACCTTGACTATTGACGATGTGACCAAGGAATTGAACCTCCTCTAGCCAGAATTCACACTTGGAGAACTTGGCATAGAGTCGATTCCCTTGGAGTAGTTCGAGAACCAAACGTAGATGTTGCGCGTGTTCGGTTTTCGACTTCGAATAAATAAGGATATCATCGATGAACACGATGACGAAGCGGTCAAGAAATGGTTTGCACACACGGTTCATCAAATCCATGAAAACCATGGGTGCATTGGTTAAACCAAAGGGCGTTACGATGAATTCATAATGGCCGTATCGGGTGCAGAAAGCGGTTTCCGGTATATCTTCCTCCTGAATGCGTAACTAGTGATAGCCTGAGCGTAAATCGATCTTCAAGAAACACGTAGCACCTTGCAATTGATCAAACAAATCATCGATTCAGGGTAGGGGATAACGATTCTTGATTGTCAGCTTATTCAACTCCCTATAGTTGATGCACATCCGGAATGACCCGTCCTTCTTTTTTACGAAAAGAACTGGCGCGCCCCAAGGAGAGGTGCTAGGGCGAATGAAGCCTTTGTCAAGTAATTCCTAGAGTTCACTGGAGAGTTCACGTATTTCGGACGGAGCGAGGCGATAAGGAGATTTAGCCACAGGATTTGCTCAAGGAATGAGGTCAATACGAAAATCAATATCACGACTCGGGGGGTAAACCAGGTAAATCATCGGGAAAGACTTTAGGAAAATCACGAACCATAGGCACCTTATCAATTGCCTTCTTTTCCTTTTCCTCCGCTACTACGATGTGTGCTAAGAAAGCTTTGTATTCCTTGCGGAGATACTTGCTTGCTTGGACACACGACTTGAGCTTGAGATCCTTCGATGCGACTTCACCATAGACACAAAGTTGATCACCATTTGCGAGCGAGAAACGAATCATTTTATCAAAGCAAACGACTTCAGTACGATTTTCATGAAGAAAATCGATGCCTACTATGATATCAAAACTACCGAGCTGCATCGGAATAAGATCGATAGGGAAGACGTGATTGTTGAGTTCAAGAGTACAATCACGTAGGACAGAACGGACAGTAACAGTTCTTCCAGTGGCAATTTCAACATCGAACGTCAAGGGGAGTTGGGCGCGCTTACGATTTTGGAGCTTCTCGAATTCTAACGACACAAAACAGTTATCGGCTCCAGTATCAAATAAACACGAAGCATATAAACCACTAACAAGGAACGTACCATTAACCACATTGTTATCTACTTGAGCCTGGCGTGCGTTGATGTTGAAGTTACGTCCGCGGGCTGCTGGCTGCTGCTGCTGCTGAGGTTGTTGCTGTTGATGTTGAGGTTGCTGCTGCTATGGCTCTTACTTCACCACTCTGTTGGGGCACATGTTTGCAAAGTGGTTGGGATCACCACATGCAAAGCAAGCTCTAGCGTGGACCGTGGGTTCAGGAGATGCTTTTGGCCTTGAGGAGCAGGAAGGAGAGCTTGTTGTGCAGGAGCTTGACCTTGACCTTGAGCTGGAGCTGGAGCTTGACGTGGACCAGTATGGAAATCGGCAGTAAAGTGGCCGTGCATATTGAAGTGAACACAGAATCTGCAAGCAATCCCCATGGGATGATGATAAGTACAGGTAGGGCAAGCCGGGTGAGGACCAGTATATGCACGCTTGGCCAGCGGTGCATTAGTCACCGGTGCCGCTACTTGGTGGTTATGGGGTTGCGCTTGAGCTAGAATAGCTTGGAGCAGAGCGGCGGCTTTGACAGCGCAATTCTTGCTACTACTGTTGTTGTTCTTTCTCTTGCGGCGGGAGGACTTTGAAGCTTACGGGGCGGCGGTTTCAGTGGTGGGAGCGACGGTTGCTGGATGAAGGTTCTTCGGAGTGTTCTTGAAGTACCCAACAAGAACTCGCTTGTCGTTTATCTCAGCAGCGAGTAGGTAGGTTTCTTCAATTGTTGTTGTCTTCGCGGCTTGCACGAAGTCAGCAACACAATCCGGTAAAGCACGGATATACTTCTTGGTCGTCATATCAGGTGTTGCCATCTGGCCAGGGCAGATGATACTCAGCTGTTTGAAGCGGGCAGTTAGACAGGCGTTTTCGCCGCCGTCTTGCTGGATATGCGAGAACTCATTCTCCAGCTTCTGGGGCTCGTGAGGTGGGCAAAATTCCTTTATCATGAGGTCTTTTAACTCCTCCCAAGTGAGCCCAAGGGCTGCATCATTCCAATGTTTGTTCCTTTCGGCTGTCCACCACTCCAGAGCCCTGGACTGGAAGACGCCGGTTGCGTTAACAGTTCGTAGGTGTTCCGGACATTCGCTCTGACGGAGTGTGACTTCGATTGAATCAAACTATTGAAGCATCGTGGTTGGTCCGTCTTTTGTCCGTAAATTCTTTTGGGATGCAGGCCTTGAACTGCTTAAAGCTGAAAGTACCTTTAGGCGAGTCAGTCCTTGATTCCTCAGAGGACTTGATGGTATTTTCGTTCACCTCACTGACGATTTGAGGGATAACTTTCACCATCTGCTTAGCGACGAGTGCAGCGATGCGTTTGTCCTCATGGTTTCTTCGGGCTACGCGGGAGTGACGTGATCCAAATGACGACATTGTCTGCAGCAGACATCGTCATTGGACTCAGACACAAATTTGGATTAATCCTAGTATAGTCTATCGCACCGCCCAAAATTACAACGTATAAAGCTCAGGAACACGTTCAATGACATAAGCACATATTCACGTAGGCACATAAACCACAGAAACACATAAGCATGTAGAGCGCCGAAGCACGAAATCCACAAAAACCACACTGTATTTTGCACGTATTCACCTACATATATTGAACGTATTCACCTATCATTCAAGGTTCGCGCGTTCGAGAGTAGCGATTGCGATTAGCGAGTACTCAGCGAGTAACACAGCGAATAACATAGCATGCGATTTGTTAGCGTATTGAGATAGATGTGCAGTGCGAGTTGTGTGTGTTAATCAAAGCGAACAACGAAAAGCGTATAAATCACCAAAATCGAAACATATAAGCATATAAAACCACATAAAACACATAAAAGTTCACATAAAAGCGATAAATCACAGAGTCAGCGGTTGCGGGCTCCGGATCAAAACATATAAAATCAGCGATTACGAGCTTGAATTTGAAAATGGATTGTCTTCGGCTGATAGACGTCGACTACCCAAAGTGATTCGACTATTCTCAAGATGTACTCGAAGTCCTTTTTGGCCTAATAGACTGTGCTCTATCACCGGCATACGGCGAATGGCATGCACCCTTTCGGTTATTCAAGCACTCGAGTCATTGGAATCCATCGAGACTTTGGTGAGAGTTTTGTAAAACCACAATTTGAGAACGGAACAAATCATCAAGGTTCGGGTTTCACCCCTAACTTAACGACTACGTCCCTGTTTGTGTGATAGAATCATGAGATAGTGGGAGAGAATTGCGTCGAAGTACGGATTTCACTCCTGATTCAACGCAAATTCTCGTGTTTATAGTAAAATGCGCGTCGAATAAGCGATCTAATCGAGAGTTTGTGGTTTTCACACCTATTCTTGATCTAATCACTCATTCATTTTCGAAAATAGTGTGCGGTGTTAGCCTTAGGAAAGGCTAAGTGATAGAGTATAGCATGATTGCGAGTCGATCGCGTAACAGAAATAGGCTCGTGCTGATCCCCTACCGGGTTCGCACAAGGCGGTCTGTTGGTACTTAGACTATAGACTAGGTCGTTTCTAAGACATCGACCCAGACTAGGTCGAGTCTTGCCTAATTCCCTATAGTTATGGCTCTGATATCAATCTGTCACACCCCAACCGATGGCGGAAACATCGGGGTGAGGCACTGAGCGAAACAGATTGTCCAAGAGAAATCGATAACAACTAATTTTACCAAATATTCAAAGTTACGTCCCATTCCATAACATACTTAGCAAACAGTTAATACATACATAATATCCCAAAGACAATAAATTGTTTCGACAACTCATGACATAAATTGTTTGTTTGTTTCTAGACCCATCCTATCTTGATTCCACAAAAGATAGCATGCAAAGCACAGCATCCTAAACACCTGTCACATACGTTAAAATAGAGATCAATACACATTGTGTAAAGGTGAGCATACAAGTTTAATAGTATAATAGATAGCGAAATTATTTACGCATAACCAGCATGTAACATGTAGCAAAGTGCATCTAGTAGCTTATCGACAATGAAATATGCACAGACGTGACCGCGAGTTGTAGAATGTGCAACGCATATCCCCACCGAGACACGTGAAGTAAAGCCCTTAACAACCCCTTTCCATGACAGCTGCTGAGTCCAACCTATAGTACTATCATTGCTAAGGTGTCAGGCAACAATCACTGTGTAAACATAACATACAAGCATTCATCGAATAACACGTATAACATGCAATAACGGTCAGCGTATAAAGGTGTTTGCGTTGTGTGTCGATTGTGATTTGAATATGTAACGTATGTAACACCCAAAAGTGTGTAAAGCAAAAAGGGTTCAAGTATACTCGCAGATAACGTTTAATAAATAAACACCGTCTTGGATTGAAGGGAGCGCTAGAAAGTTAGCTTGATTACAGAACGATAGCATAAGCGATAAACGACGCGTTAAACGGTGATGAGTGACTGAGTGACGAATGGTCATCCGGTCGGATGACAATCTGAAAGGATGGTCATTCGATTGGATGAAAATCCGGTCGGATGGTCATCCGGTCGGATGGCCATTCGGTCGGATTGCCACTCGTTTGGGATGGATGTGTTCGTGTATGATGGCTTTGAAGTTTTCGTTGTAGCATTTTAAAATCAGAGAAGTATCTCTACCTTTCAGGTCATTCGATCGAACGGTCATCCGATCGGATGGTCGTTCGATCAGATGGCGATCCGTACGGCGAGACATTTCCTTAGAGAACAAGTTCACAACAGGATGGTCATTCAATCGGATGGTCTTTTGATCGGATGGCAATCCGTTAGAAACTGATGTTCTTTGAAAATTAGTAAAAATGTTTAAGTGTTGAAGACCATATGTCATCCGATCGGATTATCATCCGATCAGATGGCAATCCAATTGGACGGCACTCCGTTGAACAACCTAATCGCTTTGAAACTTGAAATATTTTGCTAAGTTTGAAAAGTTTGCGCTATGACCGAGACAGTATGACAACGTGTTAAACAACGGAAACCCCACCAAGTCCAAGTCATCTGATCGGATGGGAAATCACCCCGTTCGACCAGTTAACTGTTCTTGACGGTTTTTCATGTTCAACTCGTTAAGTCGGTTATCTCGTTGATAGAAATCAGATCTCAGACCGACACTTCACTAGGAGATGAGTGGAAGGCCTGAATGAGTTCTGATTCTATCGGTTTTGAGTGCATTGAGTGTAAAAGATTTGAAAGAAAGTTATGAAATCATCTTTTCAATCCTTTCAATCTTTGAAAATGTTTAGATCTAGATGAAACCAGTGTTAAATCATGTTGAAATCCCTTAGATCTGAGTTGTTCTTGGTGGAATGAGTCCAAATCTTGAAGTTCATAAGAACCCTATGATGACATCACCCTAGAACACCTCAAATCGGGCAGATTCATGGTTAAAAGTGAAGATTCAAAGGTGAAAATGATGAAGAAGTGTGTGTAGATGATAGATGTACAAGATTTTAGTTGAAAACTTACAAGAATCGCGAGAAATCGGGAGAAAATGTCTTGAGAAGTCGAAGGGTCGCAGAGAGAGTTGTCACATCATTGTTTGTGATGTGACAGGGCTATTTATAGGTGTCCAAAAGAGGAAAGTGGCGCACAAGTGACGGATCAGATGGCAACCCGATCGAATGGCCATCCAATCAGATGGTCATCCGTATGGATGACCATTCGATTGAATGGTCATTCGATCGAAGGGTTGCCGCGAGTTGGGTTTCGATGTTTCGTTTCACGCGTTGAGCGTTGCGATGTGTTTAAGTGAGTGTCAATTAAGCGATGCGATAGATTTAGTAAATATTCACACACATAATATAACTAACAGCATAAATAACCTTACGTTTAGCGTTTGTGATTAGATTGCGCTGCGATAGAGTTGCGATTGCATTTCGATTAATTACCTCAAACATAAAGTAAACATGCACAAGTAACACATAAACATCACACACACATAAAACAATATACAGAACCTACAATTAAAGCTGCGAATGCGATTGCGATGCGATTAGCGATAAAGCGATAAATAGATTAGCGATTAAACCTCGATTATTATAGATACTCCATATAATACAACTAAAGCAAACAAATAAAAGAACTCGGTTACAAGTCAAGGTATACAATCAATAGTTAAGCAAGGAGTGACAGCTCGCAATTATCAATCTTTTCTTCCTTTGACTTTGACTTTGACTTTGACTTGTACTTTGACTTTCAAAATGCAGGTTGTTACAGCCTCTCCCAGTTTGGGAAATTCGTCCCGAAATTAGGCCGCAGGCGTAACAAACAGTTGCGGGTACTTCGCCGTCATGTCACTTTCGAGTTCCCAAGTGAACTCTGCGCCTCGTTTGCCTTCCCAGCGAACCTTCACAATGGGAATGCGTGAGTGCCTGAGCTTCTTGGTTTCGCGGTCCATGATCTCGACAGGCTTCTCCACGAAGTGTAATGTTTCGTCCACTTGTAGATCCTCAAGTGGCACTTGTAAATTCTGCTCAGCCAGGCACTTTTGGAGGTTTGAAACATGGAAAGTCGAGTGAACGTTGCTAAGTTCCTCCGGTAGTTCGAGTCTATAGGCCACCTTCCCAATCCTTTCCAGAATTTTAAAGGGTCTAACATATCAAGGCGCGAGTTTCCCTTTCTTGCCGAATCTGATCACCCCCTTCCAAGGTGAAACCTTTAGGAGTACGTGATCGCCAACGTCCAATTCAAGGGGCTTGCGGTGTCTATCGGCGTAACTTTTCTGTCGACTCCGAGCTTTCAGCAGGTTGTCTCGAATTTGGAGGATTTTGTCAGTCATTTCTTGCAGCAGCTCGGGACCGGTTATTTGCACATCTCAGATCTCGTGCCACACAATCGATGATCGACATTTTCTTCCGTATAGTGCCTCAAATGGTGCCATTTGAATGCTAGAATGATAACTGTTATTGTACGAGAATTCGACCAAAGGCAAGTGCTTGTCCCAATTACCACCAATATCTATGACACATGAGCGAAGCATGTCTTCAAGGGTACGAATCATTCTTTCAGTCTGACCGTCGGTTTGGGGATGGAAAGCGGTATTTAGATTGAGAGTAGTACCGAGAGCAGATTGAAACGTTTCCCAAAGACGTGAGGTAAACCGACCATCGCGGTCAGAGATGATATCACGAGGCGTCCCGTGTCGACAGATGATTTCGTCGGTGTAGATTTGGGCTAAATTTTCTACCTTAAAGTCTTCTCGTATCGGCAGAAAATGAGCAGATTTAGTCAAATGGTCAACGATAACCCAGATGCTATCGTGACCTGAAGGTGTACGTGGAAGTTTCATTATAAAGTCCATGGCTATGCTTTCCCACTTCCACATAGGGATCTCAGGTTGCACGCAAGCCAGAGGGTCTTTGCTGTTCGGCCTTGACTTTCGAACAAGTCAGGCACTTCGAAACTTAGATTTCGATATCTTTCATCATTCCGGGCCACCAATACCGTAGACGAAGGTCATGGTATATCTTATCGGCACCAGGATGAATGGAATATCGAGACTTGTGCGCTTCAGTCAACAATATATCTCGAAGGTTATTGCGACTTGGAATCCAGATGTGATCTAGATAGTAGAGGATACCGTTCAATTTGGTGACAAAGTGCGATTCAGCACCACACTTTTTCATTTCTTCTCGTATGGTACCTTCAACAAAGCAGGCGTGTTGGGCATCACAAATCAGGGTTTCGAGGTCGTGCTGGGCGTGAGTATTACGAATGCTATGCAAATAGCTTCATCTGCTTAGAGCATCGGCCACAACATTTTCTTTGCCAGGGTGATAACGAATCTCACAGTCGTAATCGTTGAGAAGTTCAACCCATCGGCGTTGGCGCATATTCAGTTCCTTTTGGTTGAGGATGTGTTGTAGGCTCTTATGGTTGGTGAAGACCGTACACTTGGTACCATAAAGGTAGTGTCGCCAAATCTTCAACGCAAAAACAACTGCGCCTAGCTCGAGGTCATGGGTTGTAAGCTTGTCCCGTTGCATGAGAACACAACCAAGACCAAGGTTTGAGGCATCACAATAAACAACAAAGTCATCGCTTTCGTCGGGTAGAGCGAGGATAGGAGCATTACAGAGCATATGCTTGAGGGTCTGAAAGGCAGTCTCTTGTTCGGTTTCCCAAACAAAAGGCTTGTCTTTATGCGTAAAAAAAGTAAGCGGAACGGCGATTTTTGAAAAGTCAGCAATGAATCAACGATAATAGCCCGCCAATCCAAGGAACGAACAAACATCGGATGGTGATTTTGGAGTAACCCAACTCTTAACAGCTTCGATCTTCATGGGGTCAACGTGTATACCTTGACTATTGACGATGTAACCGAGGAATTGAACCTCCTCTAGCAAGAATTCACACTTGGAGAACTTGGCATAGAGTCGATTCCCTTGGAGTAGTTCGAGAACCAAACATAGATGCTGCGCGTGTTCTGTTTTCGACTTCGAATAAATAAGGATATCATCAGTGAACACGATGACGAAGCGGTGAAGAAATGGTTTGCACACATGGTTCATCAAATCCATGAAAACCGTGGGTGCATTGGTTAAACCAAATGGCATTACGACGAATTCATAATGGCCGTATCGGGTCGACAAGCGGTTTCCGGTATACCTTCCTCCTGAATGCATAACTGGTGATAGCCTGAGCGTAAATCGATCTTCGAGAAATATGTAGCACCTTGCAATTGATCAAACAAATCATCGATTCGGGGCAGGGGATAGCGATTCTTGATTGTCAGCTTATTCAACTCCCTATAGTCGATGCACATCCGGAACGACCTGTCCTTCTTTTTGACAAAAAGTTCTAGCGCACCCCAAGGAGAGGTGCTAGGGCGAATGAAGCCTTTGTCAAGTAATTCCTGGAGTTGACCCGAGAGTTCACGCATTTCGGACGGAGCGAGGCGATAAGGATATTTAGCCACAGGATTTGCTCCAGGTAAATCATCAGGAAAGACTTTAGGAAAATCATGAACCACAAGCACCTTATCAATTGCCTTCTTTTCCTTTTCCCCCGCTACTACGATCTGTGCTAAGAAAGCTTTGTATTCCTTGCGGAGATACTTGCTCACTTGAACACACGACATGAGCTTGAGATCCTTCGATGTGACTTCACCATAGACACAAAGTTGATCACCATTAGCGAGCGAGAAACGAATCATTTTATCAAAGCAAATGAGTTCAACACGATTTTCACGAAGAAAATCCATGCCAACTATGATATCAAAACTACCGATCTGCATCGGAATAAGATCGATATGGAAGACGTGATTGTTGAGTTCGAGAGTACAATCACGTAGGACAGAACGGACAGTAACGGTTCTTCCAGTGGAAATTTCAACATCGAACGTCGAGGGGAGTTGGGCGCGCTTACGATTTAGGAGCTTTTCGAATTCGAACGACACAAAACAGTTATCGGCTCCAGTATCAAATAAACACGAAGCATATAAACCATTAACGAGGAACGTACCATTAACCACATTGTTATCTGCTTGAGCCTGGCGTGCGTTGATGTTGAAGGCACGTCCGCGGGCTGCGTGCGTTGATGTTGAAGGCACGTCCGCGGGCTGCGGGCTGCTGGCTGCTGCTGCTACTGTGGCTCTTGCTTCACCACTATGTTGGGGCACATGTTTGCAAAGTGGTTGGGATCACCACATGCAAAGCAAGCTCTAGCGTGGATCGCGGGTGCAGGAGCTGCTTGTTGGCCTTGAGGAGCAGGAAGGAGAGCTTGTTGTGCAGGAGCTTGACCTTAAGCTGGAGCTGGAGCTTGACGTGGACCAGTACGGCAATTGGTAGTAAAGTGGTCGTACATGTTGCAGTGAACACAAAATATGCAAGCAATCCCCACGGGATGATGATAAGTACAGGTAGGGCAAGCCGGGTGAGGACCAGTATATGCACGCTTGCCCAGCGGTGCATTAGTCACCGGTGCTGCTACTTGGCGATTCTGGGTTGCCGTTGAGCTGGAATAGCTTGGAGCGGAGCGGCGACTGTGACAACGCAATTCTTGCTACTTCTGTTGTTGTTCTTTCTCTAGCGGCGGGAGCGGCGGTTGCTTGATGAAGGCTCTTCGGAGTGTTCTTGAAGTACCCAGCGAGAACTCGCTTGTCGTTTATCTCAGTAGCGAGTAGGTAGGTTTCTTCAATTGTTGATATCTTCGCGGCTTGCACGAAGTCAGCAACACAATCCGGTAAAGCACGGATATACTTCTTGATCGTCATATTAGGTGTTGCCACCTGGCCTGGGCAGATGATACTCAGCTGTTTGAAGCGGGCAGTTAGACTGGCGTTATCGCCACCATCTTGCTTGATATGCCAGAACTCATTCTCCTGCTTCTGGAGCTCGTGAGGTGGGCAAAATTCCTTCATCAGGAGGTCTTTTAACTCCTCCCAAGTAAGCCCAAAGGCTGCATCGTTCCCACATTTGTTCCTTTCGGCTGTCGACCACTCCAGAGCCCTGGACTGGAAGACGCCGGTTGCGTTAACAGTTCGTATGTGTTCCGGACATCCGCTCTGACGAAGCATGACTTCGATTGAATCAAACCATTGAAACATCGCGGTTGGTCCGTCTTCGCCCGTAAAGTCTTTTGGGCCACAGGCCTTGAACTGCTTAAAGCTTAAAGTACCTTTAGGTGAGTCAGTCCTTGATTCCTCAGAGGACTTGATGGTATTTTCATTCAGCTCACTGACGATTTGAGGGATAACTTTCGCCATCTGCTTAGCGACGAGTGCAGCGATGCGTTTGTCCTCATGGTTTCTTCGGGCTGCGCGGGAGTGACGTGATCCAAATGACGACGTTGTCTGCAACAGACATCATCATAGGACTCAGACACAAATTTCGATTAATCCTAGTATAGTCTATCGCACCGCCCAAAATTACTACGTATAAAGCTCAGGAACACGTTCAATCACATAAGCACATATTCACGTAGACACGTAAACCACAGAAACACATAAGCACGTAGAGCGTAGAACCACGAAATCCTCAAAAACCACACTGTATTTTGCACGTATTCACCTACATATATTGCACGTATTCACCTATCATTCAAGGTTCGCGCTTTCGAGAGTTGCGATTGCGATTAGCGAGTAGCACAGCGAGTAACATAGCATGCGATTTGTTAGCATATTGAGATAGATGTGCAGTGCGAGTTGTGTGTGTTGATCAAAGCGAACATCGAAAATCATATAAATCACCAAAATCGAAACATATAAGCATATAAAACCACATAAAAGTTCACATAAAAGCGATAAATCACAATAAATCACAGAGTCAGCGGTGGCGGGCTCAGGATCAAAACACATAAAATCAGCGATTGCGAGCTTGAAATTGAAAGTAGATTGTCTTCGGCTGATAGACGTCGACTACCCAAAGTGATTTCATGCACATTTTATACAACAAGATATTACTTTATGCATTAATGAAGAGCGTTGCGTCCGAAATACTAGAAAACTCACCGGTAAGACACATTGTGTCAACAATTCTGCAGAAAGCAGTCAGACAATAGAATTGGGGCCTAGGTGTAGGTCCAATAACAAGAATACATTAAAACCCAAGGGTACATACAAGGGTTAACATATAGACCTTCTGAAAGCTTGAATACGCACTAAAAAGCACCAGAAACACACTCTAAATGTTGAATTTCACATATTTCAACAAAATTCATCATTGTAACAAGATTGTACCATGCAAAAACATGACTAAATGGTCCTGAATGCTTTCCTAAGTGTCGGGAATTGAAAGGGGCACAAAAGGATACTTAAAGGACACTAAACGGTGCAATTTAGCACTTTAACGAACCGGAATTAAACCGAACAACCGGACATTACTCGGAACACCAAAATATTACTAAAAGCATTGTTTTACTTTTTCTGAGCTAGTTATGGTTCCTGAACACTTTAACATACTACATAATGCATGATACACTAAAACACTAGACTTTTACATTTAACCTCCCACTAATTACCTATTTTTACCATCAAGTTACATTTTAAGCCCCTCCCCCTCATTGTTTACGGCCCTAAAGGGACCCCACCTCAAGATTTCATAATCTTCTCTAAAATCCCTCCATAGTCTTCTCTTGGATATGGTGAGATTGTGCTTGTACTCTAAGGGACACATAGACCAATGGGTATTAGTGATTAGGGAATTATAAGTAGACATGAACATCTCACCATCTTCATCACCACAACTACTTCTTCTCCCTCATAAAGCTTTGGCCGAACCCCCTTCACCATACCACCATCATCATCAAACCTTGTTCTTCATTTCTAAGGCCTCTCAAAGGTGTTAAACTTCATACAAAGAAGCTTGGAACTCTTGGATCTTGAAGGACCTCTCTTGTGTGCTATTATCTACTCCATCTTCATCATTGTTCTTCCCTAGCTTAAAGCTAGTAGTAAGATTCTTATTAACACTTGTTTACTTCTATTTTTAGTGGTTAAAAGACATATTATGATAAATATAACAAGAACACAAAAAGACATAAACTTGAATCTTGAAACATAAGATGAAATATGATGAAACCTTGTTGAAATAATGTTGTTTAGTGCATGTATGATGATTGTTTGTTGATTACTAGAGATATTGATGTTGATCACTACATGGAGCTTGCTAGATTGTGATTAAACACTTAATCTAGCAAGTTAGGGGACGATTATGTGTTAACACAAGAAGATCATCCTCATACATAGACATGAACTTGAAAACACAATGATTTCTTGAAAAAGTAATAAACAAAGTGAGCTATTAAACTTATAAATTGAAGACTTATGAATGATTTTCCAAGAAAACCAAGTTCAAAATTGATTTTTGAAAGATCATAGTTTTTACTAGACTTATACTATTTTTGGTGATGAAATAAGTGTAAAATACTAGAGAAATAAGAAGAGGTTATAAATAAATATTTTTGTAAAATACGTTTACAAATTGTAAACATCTAAAACCTTCAAGAATGAAGTTTACCAAGTTACTACGCGTTTTTGTGAAAAGATCAAGTTCATGATATATTGTAAAGTGTATAATTTTTGCAGTTGGTAAGTGCAAGATGTTTAGGGTTTAAATGAGTTGATGATTGTTTAATGATGATTTAAAAGAAAATAAACACATGTTTTGAAAACATGGGAAACCTCCATTTTTAGGGGAAACTATGTCAATTTTTATAAATTTTGACACTTAGAAAAATATAAGTTTTTGAGAAACTTATTCCCTAAAAATGTATCGAAAAATATTTACCAAGGTTTCCCTAATTTTTGTGTTAAGAAATGATGATTTCTTCAAGATTAAAATTGATATTAAGTATGTATATTTTTGAGAAAAATATATATATATATTGATCACCAAATTTTGTGCTAAGTGTATGTAGTATGTATTACATGTACTAGTGTATTAAGACTTGAAAATACACTAAATACTCTTAAGAAGTAAAAATACAAAAATAAACATACAACATGCTTAGACAAATACAAGAAAATATATTTATGAAAATATATTACCTGATAGAATAAATAACTTGGACAAGTTATGAACATGAAATGAAGTTTTTGTGTTGATGCATTCATCTGTCGTCTTCGTCTTGTATCGAGTCTCAGGTTGCGTTACGGATCTGATCAAGGATGATGATGTCATCATCTTTAATGATGACATCATGGAGATGACATCACCTATTGCATCTTCACGTGAAATGGCATACTTGCATGAAAACAGATTGTAAATATATGTTGAAAGATTTCCCTTGAAGACAAAACATTATATAGGTTTCGCTTCAAATATGTTGAAGCGAAATCATGAGGATGGGATTTCGCTTCAAGACTTCAAGCGAAATCAAGCTCACTATAAATAGGCCATTTGTCATTTCAGTTGTAACTTTTTCAGAGATTCTTCCGGTGAGCCACGAAGTGCTGCCGAAGTGTTGTTAGGTCTGTAATCGCATTCATTATCAATACAACAACAGTTTAAAGTGAAATCTCGCTGAATTGACCTCGGTTTCTTAGTTTCCGCCTCTGAAACCAAGATAAACTCTTCTGAACGACTCGTTCGGGTCTGCAAACGATCCTACAATTGGTATCAGAGCTCAGGAGGAAGAGTTCATACCAATTCAGCCACGTTTTCTGATTTTCTACACCTTCTTTCAAAATTAATCAACTTTTTACGGTTCAAATCGGTTCAAACTTTCACATATTGTGCGAAAATACGTTTTAACAAACCCTTGAAAGTTTCAGAATCTAATTCGATCATTTACACATTCAATCAGATCAAAAACAGACCGAAAATGATGATGTCATGCTGGTTCGCTTGAGTTTACTTGATAATTTCATTTGAGTTTGAAGCGAAATAGAAGGTGT
The DNA here is from genome assembly GCA_030545235.1 of Helianthus tuberosus. Lineage (NCBI taxonomy): Eukaryota > Viridiplantae > Streptophyta > Magnoliopsida > Asterales > Asteraceae > Helianthus > Helianthus tuberosus. The sequence goes on from CM060426.1 coordinate 36,968,518, forward strand.
CGCTTGAAATATTCTGATTTAGCTTGAATTGTTGTTGAAGCGAAATAGTGTTTTAGCCTGAAAAAGTTGAAGCGAAACTGATCTGTTTGATTGTCGCTTGAAAATTCTTTGACATCTGATCGAAATCTGCAAGTGCTGTCTTAACTGAATTTTGTTGTTCGTCGAAACCTGCTGTTCATTGAAAACTGTTTGTCTGCTGAGAAACTGTTCTGAGTTGTGTGAATATATCAGTTTGTGTATGCATGTGAACTTTGTGTACGTGTGAACATTTCGATTTATGTACACATGTGATGATATCAGAATGGCATATTCAATAAATGTGTAAGTGGGTCAGGCTTTTGCATGTGATATAGTAAATGCTTTGTAAGTACAGATGAGAATTTTTTGAAGTTGTCGGTTTGCATGATTGAACTCATGTGATTTTCGTGAATCATCATGTGTTGAGTGTCAGTTAGCATGTGAAGATATGCATTGATTCATATGATATTATCATTTAGTATCTTGAAAATTGAATTGTTAAAAGTGTGTCAGTAGTATGTGAATCAAGTTTTGGCAGCATTATCTAGTTTAAATCGATAATTGAAATTGTTGGTTTATTAAACATATGAAATAGTGGGTAGTTTAATTGGTCAAATTGTTTTACATAGAATTTAAATCATTTTACATGATAACTTGAGGAGCAGCCTAATATCTTTAGTTGTTATAAAAGGTCCAATCTTGTGAAGCCCATGTGTTTGGCTCAATAGTGGTTATAACATTCATTGTATCAGAACCGGTTCTCGATAATCTCTTTGCAAGTTGTTTGTCTTAAAGAATTTTGGTCATTGCTGAGTTTGTTACTGAGTTCGAGTAGTTTGAGTTTGGATTTTAGCCGGTTCGCACGGTTCGATCAGTACGTGTGTCAGTCAGGTTGTTTTGCGTGGTCGAGTCGCGTGATAAAGTCCAGTTCATACGATTTGGAGTTCAAAGATTTTGAGCACTGTGGTCAGGTCAATTGAATTCGAACCGGGTCATTCTGTCCGCACAGTTGGTCAACATTCAGTCCGCACAGAAAATTGTTAGGTAATCGACAAGTATTTTACAAGGCGATACAGCTCATTTGAAAATCCGAAACATGGAGAACGAGTTCTACAATGCTTTTGCTAGTCCAGTTACAGTTACTCAGAGTGCTTTGCATGAAAATGAAACCGGGACGTCTCAGAAACCACCTAAACTCATGGATATTGATGATTACAATGGATGGTCCGAAAGGTTTGGAAATTGGGTTGAGGCGTATCACTTGGATGCGTGGGAACACACTGAAGAGCCGTATGTTAAACCCACAAAGGACAATGTTGTGAATGGTACTCCGTTGACACTTAGAGAAATGAGTACTGTAGATAAAAAGAAATATCGAGATGAGAAATTGATGGTGAGTCTGCTTCAGCAAGCAATAAAAGAAGATATTTTGATACTGCTTCAACATGATGGAACTTCATATTCGATATGGAAAGAGTTGGAAGCAAAGTTTACTGGAAGTGACGATATGCTCAGGAATAAGATGTCTCTCATGAAAAAGGAATTTGACTTATTTCGGGGATTGAAAAATGAGAGTGTCAAGCAATTAATTGATAGATATTGTAACTTGGTGAGAAATATGACGAAACTTGGTGTTAAGAAAGATACTGATGAATTGGTTGAAAAACTTGCAGATGCGCTACCATATGAAACATGGGGAACATTTCTGATGATGCTGCGGTCAAACAAAACAGATTATAAGGACATGACACTGGGAGATTTTATCAAGCATCTGGAAGCTCAGGAGATGGAGCAGAGGAAGATTGCTAGGATGAAGAATTATGATGGAGAACAAGATATCAGTTTGTATTACAAAGGTGGTGTCAACGAAAAATCAAATTTTTCTCATAAAATAGAAACTGCTTACAGTGTGAAAGATTCTTCTGAAAAGAAATCATCCCAGGGATCAAGCAGCACAAGATTTTCATCATTCGATCCAAACATTTCAGCAACAAAGAACGGAAGAAAACTTCAGTGCAATATTGTTCTAAGTCTTGAAAATGATCAAGATTATACTGAAGAGGTTGCTAAAAATCAAATGTCTTTGTTGGGAATGGTGTTGGAATCATATAGTAGTTTTGTGGCCGGAAAGATCGGTAATCCAATGCTCACGAAAGAAGATTACGATCAAATCGATGCTGAGGAAATGGAATTAATGGATATTAAATGGTGCATGGCCAGTGTAATGAGAAGAGCTGAGAAGTTTAAACAAATCACGGGGAGAAATGATTTTCTTGATGCAAGTGTTTCAAACTTAGGCTTTGATAAGTCAAAAGTTACATGTTTTCGTTGCAGGGAAAAGGGGCATTTCAAGAGAGAGTGCAAAAATCGTGAAGCTACTGGAGCTCAGAATCCTTTTGGAAACAACGATTATCACAAAAAGGCGATTTATCATCAAATCACACCACCAGCACTGCATCAGGCACAAACTGCACATGGAATGATGCAGATTAAAGATTCAAAGAAAGCTTGTCTGGGAAATGATGGTGGATTCAGTTGGGATAAATATGTTCCAACAAATAGCAAATTGTGTTTGGCAGATCAAGACAATGAAAAATTAGCTGAAGGTTTCAGTTGGGACAATTTTTGCTCAGATCAAGAATTTATGGCCAAAGAGATGTCCAAAGACACTTCAAATGCTAAAGCTTTCTTTGCAAATGCTTATGATTTGAAATGTGCAGAAAGGTGCAGAAAAGTCATGGAAGCAGCTGAAGAAAGACGAAGAAAGAACAAAGAAGAGGAAGAAGAAGAAAAAAGATTAAAAGCTGAAGCTAAAGCTGAGAAAAAGAGAAGAGCTGAATTTTTACAATCAAACAGAACAGTCAAAGAAGTTCCTGAATTTGAGATCAAAGTTGATGCAGAACCTATCAAAGATCCTGAAAAGTGCATGAATTGTGATTCTTTAATCAAGCAAAACAATGAATTGCTGCATAACATAAACAGATTGAAAGAATCATATGATACAATGAACAGAGAAATCAACAAGTATACTGATTCAAACGGTGAACAAGCTGAAGCTATGAATACTTTGAAGATAGCTTATCTGAGACAGCTTGATACGGCAAACTATAACATTAAGAAATGTGCAGATCTCGAGCTTGAGTTGGCAACACAAAAGATAGAGACTGAGAAAGTTATAAAGTTATTAAACAGTTACTCATGTTCTTCTTTTGTTGTTGACAGGATTTATCCGGTTGTGGAAGAATTGAAGACGTTTGAAGATGTGAAGATGTTCGAAGAAAAGAAATCCGTGACAAAAGATAAAGTGACAAGTTCTGGTAAGAAATCAAGTGTGGTCTACACTAGATGTCCGCCCCCGGTCGAAAATGGATTTTTACCTCGAAATCCAAATTCCGAAAGAATCGAAAAGGCAATGAACTTACAATGGGAGTCTGGGCCGTCGGATAACTTGCCAGAAAATATTGATGTCACGTACTCGTCGTCCGATACTGATCATGAGTCAAAATTGATAAAAAGTGTGGTCGATCAGGTGTTAGATAAAGATGACATAGAGGAGTCAAAACCAGAGTCCAAATCCAGATCAAAGTCTGAGTCCGATACATCAAAGTCAACAGTCACAAAGGACAAACGGGTTTATGATAAAGAGTTTTTGATATCAAAATCTAATTTGAATGATGAATCATTTAAAGTGGCATATACTTTGAAAGATTCTGACAAATTATATTCTGATGAAGATTTTCCATTAAGAGGTGTAAAAACTGAGATGATCAAAAAGGTTTTCAAACTAACAGAAATCAATATTTTTGAATTAAAAGATTTAAATCTTACTGATAAATCTAAAAAATACACTTCAAGAGATCAACAAAGATTTAACAAGAAAATGGGTTACAATTATGGTTACAGTTTCCAAAAGAAACCAAACCATAATCGTAATTTCAAAAAGAAAGGATTAGGTTTTGTACCACCGAAAAACTATAAAAATGAAAAATTTTCTAAACCAAAAAATGTGTTTGTTTCAGGAAATTTTTTAAATGATGAGAAAGAGCAAGCATTCAGAAAGCAGACAAATCAGGAATTCCTTGCCAAGAAGCAAGCAGAGTTGAAGAAAAATGCTGTGCCAAAGAAGATTGAAACCAGAACCTGTTTTCAGTGCAAGATTACTGGTCATGTTGCTAGGAATTGTCCGAAAATATTCAAACCAAAACAGGAAGTATCTGGTAAATTGAAAGAGAAAGTTGTGGAGAAAACTGAACTTACAACCAAACCATTTACTGGCTTTGAAAATTCGACCTTTGAGATTGGTGAATGTTCAAAGAATGTGGTTAAAAGAAAAGAAAATCTGATAAATCAAAAATGGGTTGTGAAGGGTTCAGGTAATAGTTCTGGTGATGAATCTGATTCCACAAAATCAGAGGAGCCAAAAGTTGTTAAAGAAAAGGTTGAAAAATCAGTTTCAAAAGTGGATGATGTGAATTTTCCACCTTTGAGTGCTGAAAATTTTAAAAAGAAAGTTGGGAAAATTGAAATTTCAAATCAATTTTATTCTGACAAGACGAAATTTGATGTTGATAAAGCTTTCAACGGAACTGTGAAACACATTTTTGGCAAAATGATCAATGGTAAGGCCAAAAGTGTTAAAGAATTTTACGCTGCCAAAAGAGGAGGTCACAGGTTAGTTGAAAGAAAAGATGAAGAGGTTGTGACACCCAAGGAAGGTCAGGCTTGGGTGGATATATTTTTCAAAGAGTAAAAACCTGACTTGCCGGAGATCCCAAGTTGGTAATCGTGGATCAAGAATCGGCATCATTCTTTATCATATTTGTATAATGTTTGAGAAGTTTTTGCAGGACTTGCCGGAACTCCCAGGTTTGTAAGCGAGGAGTAGGAATCGGCACCTTGAGAATTCAACTAACAGATGATGTTTGGTTGAAAATGTTTGATTGGATTGATCTTAAAAGTGGTAAATCAGGGACATTAAGCTGTATCTGATTTTCTACAAGTGGTTGAAAAACAATGTGATGATTTAATCCCCAATTTTACAAGTGGTAAAATCAACAAAACTTATTTTCCGGAAAAACCATTTTGATTAAAACAAACTTGAATGTTTTGAAATCATTATGGGAAAGTAGTTTGTTGTGAGGGGGAGTTCTGATTGTTTATGCCAAGTGGATGGCGAATTGAGGCAATTCGATATTAGTTGTCATGTTTGTGTACAGTTTGTTTTCAAATTTCCTAAAATGTGTTTGCATTTTAGGGGGAGTAAGAATTTTTAGAAAATCCAAAAACATTTGAAAAATTTGAAAAAGCCAAAAACATGATAAAATGAAAAATGAGTTTTTGTTGCATAAAAGAGGAAATGATAGTACATCAGTGGACGATCACAGCATGCTAAAGATTTGGTAAGATAAAAAAGTGATAAACGGTCTCACTGATGATGTGCCAGTAGGTTTTTGCACATGTAGTAGATTGTGACGAGATATAAACCTAAATTTCAAACTTGCTTGTTTTGTGGGTTAACACATGTGACAACCCGCACTAAACCAGGTATCCGTACAACTTAATTAATGATTAATTACTACTTGATTACTGTGCTTGATTGAACTAGCTGATAAACTGCTACCTGCATACTGATACATGCACTTACTTGCATCATACTTTATATGCTGTCACTACATTATTTACATACGGCACCTTAGTGACAAACATGATGCACAAAAAGCACAGTAGCACTAAACGGATACACGGCAAACATGCTGATATGACCAGCATCAGGCAGACACTGCCTCTAAGGCCTGTTAAGAGCCTCATATATTTTGGCTACACTGGTAGTGAGTGTAGGATATAAGGGTTGTGTTACCGCGTCTCTAGGGATAAGATACACTGATTCGGATGTGCCAAGAACGTACTTTAAGTACCAAACACAGCACTTTAATAATTTAACCAGCTTCTAGCTGACTAGTAAAGTGCCAGAAAATGAGAAAATAACAATAGACACTTTCTAAAGTGTCGGGAAAACAAATTGTGTCACTAAAAATATAATAACGACACTTTAAAGCTTTTGTAACACTTTAACGGATTTCTATCCAACCGGACACCCGGACTTTACCCGGAACATGAAAATATTAATATTTTCACTATTTATATTTTTCTAAGACAGTTAGGGTCCCTGATTACCCTAACACCCGTCATAACGCGCTTTATAATACTAACGAGGTTAAACACTAAACTAACCTATTTAACCTAAACTCCATCCTAACTATCTAGTTGTAATCGAACCAAGGGACCCCCCCCCCCCAACCAAATTCGGTCCCCTAGGGGACAAGGGTGGTACTTACAAGATTTACTAAATCTTGCTTTGTTGAATATCTAACCTACACAATGTCTATTGGTTAAACCCTTGGTGATTATCTATAAGATACCAACTTAACCCACATGATCATTCATTCTACACAACACCAAACCAAATCCTCTCTTCCTCTCTATGTAAATTACGGCCAAACACCCCCTTGTACTAGTGATTTGGCTAATCCTAGTTGCTAAGCATTTTGGAGACATATTATCCTTGGGGTAAAACTCTTACCTTTTGTCTATAAATAACACTTAACACATGAAGCCTTTTATCACATAAACACCAATTTCACAACTCAACTCTCTCTCTTCTCTCTAACTAGCTACGGCCAAGCATCCCTATCCATCCATAAATTTTTTGGTTCTTGTTCAAGCAATTCTAAGTTCATACAAGTGTCGAGGGTCATGTATTAGGAGCCTCGGAGCAAGCGGAACATGAAGGACCTCTTTCGTTAGCTTTTATCCACGCGTTTTCCGTCAAGAATCTTCCCTAGCCCCGAGCTAGAGGTATAATGTTTAAAACTCACTCTTGAACGTATCTAAGGTGGTTAATATGATTTATAACGGCTAAAATGCGGAAACCCATCTTTTGAATCTTTAAAGTTTACTAAAACTTGAATCTTGTTGGATAAAAGATCATAACTTGTGTAAAAGTCGTAGGACTTAAAATATGTGATTATTGAGACCCGATCTATGATGTGGTAGCTCGGATCTCCGTTTAACCCGACTTTGTAAGATCATGTATCTTCACATAAGCTTGTTTTTGGTTACCACAAGGGTTAAAAGGTGAAACTCTACCACACAAGATACATGAACTTGTGTAGAAATATTATACTTGTGTAAAAGTGATTTAACCGGTAAAATGGTGTTTAAAACTAGCGGATCTACGTATCCGCAAGTGGTATTTTAGAAAGACCACACTTTAAAGAAATCATGTTTTTCTAAAGATGGATCTTACACTAATAAATATGATTTTGTAAACCACAAGTGAGTAGACACTTGTGAAATGAAAAGATCCGACAAATAACTATTTTTGGGAAAAGTGACTAGAAGTTGTAAAGACGGGTTTCTCTAAACACGAGGTTTTTACAAGATTAAAGTTACTTTATATAAAGATCCACATATATAAAGGTGATTTACATTAAAGATGCGGAAAAACTGCAAGTTCATGCGATTATGCAAATTTACATACTTGTCGACTAGTTTGATGTGTCGGAAATTGTTTGATTGAATAAAGAAGTTGTTGAATTGATTTGTTAAAAGAAAATGATACGCTTGAAAGCGTGGCCACCTCCAGTTACAGAGGAAACTCTGGCGAAATTTTCTAAAAACTTGACACTTAGAATTATTTACACAACAAGTGTTAGAACTATTTTTGGACATACTTTCGAAACATAAAATTTCGCCAGCACTATATTTTACTAAATATTCGGAGGTGGGATTTTCACAAAGATTAACGTGATAAATATTTTTGTCACAACACTGTTTATGATTATTTTGTGAAAATACATAGATATTATTTTAGAGTGAAAATAATATTTACAAGCGTTAATGATTCCAAAACTTTACGAACGCTTCCACAAACATATAAGTTACACCGGTAATTACATTACCACAAGTTTGATAAAACGTAACTTACGCACATGTATTGTATCCCCCATCCTTGGGAAGAAGAATAACTACCAAGTGTATACGGAACATAAACACGAAATAGTTGTCTAACTATTTCCCATGACATAAACTATAAAGCTAAGGCACGGCCGTCCGTCTAATAGAATTAGCACTTGTAGGTCGTTGCACAGCTTACTGTATTGGAGACACTTGGTAGAGACGCGCATTCACTGTGAGTTCATGTCCCCCTTTTCTCTAACTGTTTTCAGTTTACTTAACCGCGGGGGTGAAATACATGTTACTATGATTTACGAGTACTTTACAACGGTATGTTTAACGTAAGGAGGTGTTATACGATCATGTGAGTGGATAGGAACAACATGGGGCCATTAGTCCTCATGGAGGGACCGAGGGACAGGAGCGGTAGATCTATCTGGGTGTAGCGAGCCCAGCCCCCGGCTAAACTAGAAACGGACCGTGGGGTGACTTTGTCCACATACTTTGCCGTGGCGAAATCTGCTAGGTTTGAGTCTCCCTATTTGCACTTCACATATGTCAGTGGCCTTGCAAACCATTGGTGATCACAAGTCCTCTTACAACTGCTACATACCACAACTATTTTATACTCACAAGTGTTTTACTTACTCACTTACACATGAACTCGCTCAACATTATTGTTGATTTTTCAACTCACATGTATTTCAGGAAATTAACGAGATCTGGCACGGTATGGAACGTTTTCCGCTGCACTTGTCATGAAGTCATCAGGGTTTAGGGGATGTGTCTTTTTCCTGGACAAGACACAGTCCTTAAACCACGTTTATGTTATGTTTTAATTTGTAAGGTTGTTGAACAAGGTTATGGGTGTTGGTTAAAACAATGGTACTGTATTTTGGTTTCTAAAACTTAATGGATGACTTGCATGTTTTTTTAAATTCATATAGCTTGTTATGGTTAAGCTATGGTATTAAGAAGTCACACCAAAATTAACCACGCTTCCGCAAAGCCAGGGTGTGACAGCTTGGTATCAGAGCTCTGATCATAGCGAACTAGGATTCTGTCTCGAGTCTAGACTATGATCACTAGGGCTCTCACGAAAACATTTTTCTGCATACCACTTAAGTCCAGATCCACACTTTTTACAAACAAATGTTGAGCACATTTTATTAATTATAAGTTCAGCTTGGAGGGCTGAGGATCGATCTGGAGGATCGAGATGGTCAAGGTAATTGAGCACGTTGGTTTGTTATAGGATCGATCTGGAGGATCGAGATGGTCAAGGTAGTTGAGCACGTTGGTTTGTTATAAGATCGATCTGGAGGATCGAGATGATCAAGGTAGTTGAGCACGTTGGTTTGTTATAGGATCGATCTGGAGGATCGAGGTTTGGTTTAAGTGAAGGATAAGAGCAGTCTTGTAGACTGAATGAAATTGACTAGTAAGACTAGGAGAAGTATGTGATACCCTACTTGGTGACTTATGTGATTAACTGATTATATGATTGATTATTATACGTATATGTGTTTGTGTTACAAACGTTATACTTTCATCAAGTACTAGAAAGATGGGCACTACGAACCCCATGACCATAGTATCAGACGACATAGTTCAACGAAGCACGAGGTGTACATTTCTGATACTACCGGCACAGACAATGACGACTTTCAGCCCTTTGTGCACTGCCTGAAGTCGTAGCAGAGCCTACTGATGGCCATTTTGTTGGGATTTTACCACTGGCGGTGATCCCTGCTCCTGTGCCCCTTGCCGCTTATCCTGTTGATGATACGCCCTCCCAACGAGGCCTCTGAAGACGATAACGATCTACTGGAGGAGGACCCATTCGAGGGCAGGGCCTTATTACTGCTGGTATTAGACTACTACATGCGGACGCTCCTATAGGGGAAACTTATGACCATTCCCCTATCCCAGACTCATTTGAGTTTCTGACACCCGCATCTTCGCACATACAGGGAATGCAGCACTACTTACACGACGCCGACCCTGATACGGCATCACTAGCTGCACCGGACCCCGCACACAGTTTTGAGTATTGATCGTGATTATGAGGACAATTCTGTCTTTCCGCCTGGTGTTGATCCAGACCATGACATTGAGTTCATGCACTTAGACAAGCCCTTGGGGGATCCTGTAACCCCTGTGATTGTTGATCCAGCTGATTTTGAGATGGAGTTTTTGATTCAAAGCTAGCCGTGGCCCCTGAGCCAGGCATTGCTCCTGACCCCGCATTGGAGCATGACCCTGTTCATGCCAATGCACCGGCTGTTGCTCCTTGATTGATCATCTGCTTGGATGAGAGAAAATTTGGGGTAACTGTGCAAGACAATTTATTATTACGGGGGCCCACGTAATAACGATTTGTAGTGCACAGGAATCCTGGTGGACTCTGCAGGCCAAGCTAATGATAACCTAAACACAAATGACCTAGGCGATGTAGCCTCGAGTTCATTCTATTACAAGCAACAAGCCAAATTGACGAGCCTATGTGAGGGCTCAGGAATTTATTTCCCCACTTATGCAGTGAGTATATTTGCGTGTGAAATGGGGTGATTACATGATGGCTTACGTTGCTATATATATACCCCATAGACAATTGAAACATTGTCCAACCCGCTTCACACTATTTCGACAAAAAGGGAATGTCACCCAGACGTGACACAAGCACCGGTACGTTACTGAGGACAGAAGACGAGCTGCAAGAACGCATCTCACAGATAAATGCACGACATGAAGCCCTCCACTCTAAGTACAACGATGGCATTACTGGAGATAATCCTCCAACTGGCTGCACCTATAAACAGTTCCTGAACTGCAAGCCTTTGAACTTTGTCGGAACAGGAGGCACCATTGCATTTATTCGTTGGTCCGAAAAGACCGACTCCATTTTAAGGATGAGCAACTGATCGCCAACTGAGTGTTACCTACCTCTCAGGGATATTTCTAGGTGGCACTCTCTTAATGGAACCTCCAGGTTCAGACCCTTGGCACAGACGCTACTTATACACTGAGCTGGGACGAGCTCAAGGAAACGATTGAGAAGAAATGTTGTTTTAGGACAGAAATTCAGAAACTTGACGTGGAGTCCTGAAATTTGAGAAAGGACGAACCAGAGACTCCTGAACATGACCAGCGATCGCACGACTTATCTAGGGTCGTCCCCTACTAAGTCATTGATGTAGTATGATATAGTGGTGTACTTGTGAGCTTTACATTGTGGTCTCGAATTGTGGCAATACAATCGCAGTACTCTCATCACATGCGATGCACAATCAATTGTTTATGCCCTATAGCATAAGAAGTTATGTGATTGACTTGTTGATATCATGAGATGTTATGTGTTGGTATTGTTGAATGCATACGTACACTTCACTTGCCATGACCTAACCTATGTGAAACATCTTTTAAAAGATGCCGCCAAGACGCGAAATGCGCATGCCCACCTCTGAGGCAGAACTTAAAGAGATAATTGCTGCAGCTATAGCACAGCACGAGGCCCTACGCTCCGAACCAATCAAAGGTACCTCAGAAAATAACGGTTGTTACTACTGGCACTTCCTCAACTACAAGCCTCCGAAGTTCGACGGCACTGGGGGTGCCATAACTTTTGTAAAATGGATTGAAAGTATTGAATCCATCTTTCGAATGAGTGGCTGTACGCCAGAACAACAGGTCCCATACGTTTCTGAGTTGTTTCAAGATGGAGCTCGATTATGGTGGAATCTTCAGGTTCGAATAATGGGCCTAACTACAGCATACGCGTTAACTTGGGATGAGTTGAAAGGAATGATGCATAAGAAGTATTGCCCCCACACGGAAACCCAGAAGTGGGAAGATGAATTTCGGAGCCTAATGATGGAAGGTCCGAAGGTGTTGGAGTACGTGCAACGACTCCATGATCTGTCACAAATTGTTCCATACCTGGTAAAACCAGAACTGAAGAAATTGGAACAATTCATTTGGGAACTGGCGCCTCAAGTCTTGAGCTTGATGACAGCATCTACGCCACCAACAACCATTGTTGCAAGTAAGATGGGTTTGGCACTCGTTACGGAAGCAAATAGACTAGAAAAACTTGCAAACCCTGACAAGAAAACTCAGGTAGAGTCGTCTGGAAGGAACAAAAGGAAGCTTACCGAAGATACCCAAATGAACAACGATGAACAAAGATCTATTCGAGGTTGCTGTGACTGCGGGGACAAAGGGCATTTCAAGAAAGATTGCCCTAACAACAAACAGGCCAATGATAAGATTTACTTAGAAACCAAACCAAGATGTGCTGAGTGCAAGTGTCACCGTGATGGTGGATGTCAGAAGCCTTGGTACGGGAGGAAAGGACACAACAAGGAAGGTTGTGGGATGAAGAATTCCATACAAGGAGAAAACAGTAACAACGCTCTAGGTGGAAATGGGAAAGGAAATGGCCGAATGATAGGATGCTACCATTGTAAGGAAGTTGGACATTTTAAGAGGGAATGCCTGAAGTTGAAACAAGACCGTGAGAGAAAATCCAACATCAGAGCTTGTGAGGCATGCCAGGATCCAGGTGTGATTTCTGGTACGTTCTCTAACAACCAAAACTTTTGCACCTATTTTGTTTGATGCTGGTGCCGGTTATGGCTTCGTGTCATTAGAATTTAAGAATATACTTGGTTTAACCGCTAGTAAGTCAGATATCCCCTACTCGATCGAATTAGCTAATGGAAAGTTAGTTGGAGCCGACGAAGTAATCAGAGGTTGCGTGATAGAATTGGGAGAACGCGAGTTTACTCTGGATCTACTACCAGTCCAACTGGGAAGCTTCGACGTGGTGGTAGGAATGGATTGGTTATCCAAAAACAAGGCTGAGATAGTATGTCACGAGAAAGTTGTTCGTATCCCAACTGATGTCGGTGAGACAATTGTGGTTCACGGAGAGAAGTGTGACACACCGTTAAGATTTATCAGCTGCTTGAAGGCAAGGAAGTGTTTACAGAAAGGATGTGTTGCTTTTCTGGCACACATCGTAGACAAGAAGGCTGCTGAGCCAACGATCGAAGACATCCCTGTCGTAAGGGAGTATCCCGAAGTCTTCCCAGAAGACTTACCCGGACTGCCACCTCAGAGGCAAGTGGAGTTTCACATTGACTTAGTTCCAGGCGCAGCGCCTGTAGCTAAGGCGCCTTACAGACTTGCGCCGTCTGAGATGCAGGAACTGTCAACACAACTTCAGGAGTTGTTAGACAAGGGTTTTATCCGACCAAACTTCTCGCCTTGGGGAGCTCCGGTCTTGTTTGTCAAAAAGAAGGACGGAAGTTTCCGCATGTGTATTGACTACAGAGAATTGAACAAGCTGACGATTAAGAACAGGTATCCTCTGCCAAGAATCGACGATCTGTTCGATCAACTTCAAGGTTCAAGCTGTTGCTCTAAGATCGATCTTCGATCTGAATACCATCAACTAAGGATACAGGAGGAAAGTATCCCGAAAACAGCCTTCCGAACTCGTTATGGACACTACGAGTTCCTCGTTATGCCATTTGGTTTGACAAACGCACCTGCAGTCTTTATGGACTTGATGAATAGGGTTTGCAAGCCATACCTGGACAAGTTCGTGATTGTATTCATCGACGACATCTTGATTTACTCAAAGAAGAAGGCTGAGCACGAACAACATCTTAGAACCATATTGGAGCTGCTAAAGAAGGAACAGCTGTACGCCAAATTCTCCAAGTGCGAGTTTTGGCTACGCGAAGTCCAGTTTCTCGGACATGTGGTTAATGGGGATGGAATTCATGTTGATCCCACCAAGATCGAGGCAATCAAGAATTGGGAGACGCCTACAACGCCAACCGAGATTCGGCAATTCTTGGGTTTGGCTGGCTACTATCGAAGGTTCATCGAGGATTTTTCGAAAATCGCCCAACCTTTGACGCTCCTCACGCAGAAGGACAAGACGTTTGATTGGGGAATCAAACAGGAGGAAGCATTTCAGATATTGAAGGATAAGCTTTGTAACGCGCCAATCTTAGCTCTACCAGAAGGTACTGATGACTTTGTGGTATACTGCGACGCATCGCGTCAGGGATTGGGTTGTGTGTTGATGCAACGCCAAAAGGTCATTGCTTACGCATCACGCCAACTGAAAGTGCACGAAAAGAATTATACCACACACGATTTAGAGCTTGGCGCGGTGGTTTTCACTTTAAAGATCTGGAGACACTACCTGTACGGTACGAAGTGCACAATCTTCACATATCACAAAAGCCTACAGCATATATTCAATCAGAAGGAGCTGAATATGAGGCAAAGACGATGGGTTGAATTGTTGAACGATTACGACTGCGAGATAAAGTATCACCCAGGGAAGGCGAATGTAGTTGCCGATGCCCTAAGTCGTAAAGAAAGAATCAAGCCCATAAGGGTTAGAGCTTTGGAAATGATTATACGAACCGATCTTTCCTTGCGCATTCGTGCTGCACAAAAGGAAGCTCTCAAGGAGGGAAATCTTGAGGAAGAATATCTCCGGGGAATGGAGAAGCTTTTGGTACCAAACGAGGAAGGGACGTTATGTTTTGAGAAAAGGATTTGGGTTCCTCTGTTTGGTGGATTAAGGGAAGTTATTTTCGACGAAGCGCACAAGTCACGGTACTCTATCCACCCTGGATCGGATAAGATGTACCAGGATCTCAAAGATCACTATTGGTGGCCTAGGATGAAAGGCGACGTTGCTATTTACGTGAGCAAATGTTTAACGTGCGCTAAGGTCAAGGCGGAATACCAGAAGCCTTCGGGACTTCTGCAACAACCTGAGATTCCTAAGTGGAAATGGGAACAAATCTCAATGGATTTTGTTACAAAACTGCCAAGGACGCCAAGAGGCCATGATATGATTTGGGTGATTGTTGACCGCCTAACAAAATCCGCACACTTTCTGCCAATCAAGGAGAAAGACAGTACTAGTAAACTTGCGGAAATTTACATGAGAGAGATCGTAGCACGTCATGGAGTACCACTCTCGATCATCTCTGATAGAGACGGAAGATTTGTGTCAAGAATATGGCAATCTTTCCAAGAATCTTTTGGCTCACAATTGAATCTGAGCACTGCGTTCCATCCGCAAACTGACGGCCAGAGCGAGCGAACGATACAAACCTTGGAAGACATGCTGAGGGCATGTGTTATGGATTTAGGCGGTAGCTGGGATAAACACTTACCTTTGGTCGAATTTTCATACAACAACAGCTACCACACCAGTACTGGTGTCGCGCCATTTGAGGCCCTATACGGACGCAAGTGCCGATCACCACTATGTTGGTCTTACGCAGGTGATAGGCAGCTTGCTGGTCCCGAGATCGTCCAAGAGACGACAGACAAGATCGCGCAAATTCTTAAACGCATCGAAGCCGCTCGCCACAGACAAAAGGCCTATGCGGATCCAAACCGGAAGCATGTGGACTTCCAAGTCGGAGAAATGGTGTTATTGAAGGTTTCACCCTGGAAAGGGGTAGCGCGCTTTGGAAAGCGAGGGAAGTTAAATCCACGCTACATTGGTCCTTTCAGAATTCTGGAGAGAATTGGGACGGTAGCATACAAGTTGGACCTACCCGCTGAACTAAATGGTGTTCACGATACATTTCATGTATCCAATTTAAAGAAAAGTCCAACTCAGATTGACGTTGCCATTCCTATCGACGAGATTCATATTGACGACACGCTCCACTTTGTTGAAGAACCTGTCGAGGTCACGGATTGGAAAGTTAACAAGACCCGCCGGAGCAGTGTCAAACTCGTCAAGGTTCGTTGGAATGCCAGACATGGTCCTGAATTTACCTGGGAACGTGAGGACCGGATGAAAGAGAAATACCCCACTTATTTCCTAAGAACCCTGCTTCTACAAGCAGAACTTAAATTTCGGGACGAAATTTATTTAACGGGGGGAGAATGTGACAACCCGCACTAAACCAGGTATCCGTACAACTTAATTAATGAT